>JBBBDQ010002417.1:160000-487500 GCA_037127315.1 Ascarosepion bandense
CCCCTATGTGGATAGGGGTCACAGGTTCAAATCCTGCCGAATGACACACATTTTCGTAAAAAAAATTATCGTAAATAATGAGGCCGGTAGATATAAATATATAATACTGTTTAATTAAAAAACAGAATATCTACTTAAATACGAGTATCGATAAAAAATAATGTTCAAACAATTCATTTCATTTATATATATATATATATATATATATCAGATTAAATAAATTGCAAACATTGTGACTGCTTATTTTAATAAAATCCGTTCGTATTTAGGGATAATCTTCCGCGTATTATAATTAAAAGACGTCGGAAATGAGCTGTAACGTTGACAGATTGTTTTATTATTTTATTCTCGATGTTCCCAAGTATTTTAATCTCCTTCCGAGATCATCTTCAGGGATGTAAGTTACGGTAACAATAAATAACGGCGAAACTGTGTTGCTAACAATTACTGTAAATTTTCTTCTTGATTAAAATATAACGGTTGACAAATTGCTTAGTGTTCATTAGAACGCGAAAATTATCCATAATGGGTTTTTTGTATTATAATGTCATGGTCACGCACGTGTTAAAGCATGAAAAACTGTTCTTTTTACAAACATTTTAGAACATTAGTACAGTATTCATCGCTGATTCTATTAATTGACGGCTTAAGCTTTTTAATGTATATTGCCTCAAGGATTTGTAGTTTGTTTTTGTTGTTTTCTTGGTGTACGATAGTTGTGTTATCGATCATTATTTTTATATTGTGAATGTAGACAGGAATGTTGTTGCAGATGACAAAAAATGGACGAATGGACGAATGGTCAGACATGTGTAATGTAAGGCGTCTTGTTAATGTAGTTGCGATAAATATAACATATATATTTGTTTTTGTTTTTTGTTGTTTTTTTTGTTTTGTTTTGTTTTTTTTGTCGGAGATACATTTTCCCAAGAAAGATTTGAATTGATATATAGTGTTAGTTTTATGTAATACATCAGTTGGTGGAGAGGAGTTATCACGGATAATTAAATTAGCAGTATTGTATCTTTTATAATATATTAATAATTTCTAATTTTTATTAGAATCCACTGGAAAAGTATTAGTACGAATGAGATTTTTTAATGATTTTTTTTTTTATCCTGTTTGCATTTATCATGCATCTGGTTGCAATTAAAGAGGTTGATATGTATAGGATCTTTTGTGGAAGTCCCATATTCTGTTTGATGTGTGTTGAGGTTTTTGAAATATCGTCTTATTTGTTTATCTACAATGTGGTTTGGGATGTCATTATTGATGAGTCTGTTTAATATTTTTTAGTTCAAAGTAAAAAATCTTTTTGTGGATGAGTTAATTTGTGCTTGGTTAATTAAATTATGTACAAGTGCTATTTTTTAATAGTTAGTGCAAGAGATTTTATTGGTTGTTTTTTTTTTATATGGGGAGGTAGTAAATGTGTTATTGTTTGTGTATATTAAAATGTTAAGGAAAGGGATTTTGTTATCTTTGCTAAGTTCGTATGTGAACTTAAGGACAGAGATTTTTTAAATTTCTTTTAGAGTTCTATTATTTCTTTTATGCTTTTAACTAATATAAGAATATCATCAACATATCGTACGTAGATGGAGGGTTTTTAGCGGTGCTAAATATATTATTTTCTAGGTTAGCCATGTAGATGTTGCTCAAGGTTTGACCCAGAACTGAGCCCATTAAAACACTGTCCCGTTGCATGTATATATTATTTCTGTAATCATAGAATAGACGTCGGTGGTACAGGTTAAATTACTGGGTTGTTCTCGTCCTACTCCCGTGAGGTAGTGGGTAATTTGGGGATTGGTTGATTGCAGCCTCATGTCAAAAACGACATTGTGTCCCGTCTTACCCTGTGAGAATAAATCAATGGAGAAAGTAACTGGAATCCCCAGGACGTCAATCATATTGCCACAAATCCATCTTTGTACTAAAAGAAATAGTTCCAGTGCAATATCGATGTGCGCTGTGGTGTAATGGATACCGGCTCGGAACGAGAACTCGGAGAACAGAGTTCGAATTCCAGCTGAATTCGTTACATTCAGTGAATTCATTATAAATAATCTGCGGAAAAGTATGATTCAATCTCTTCTAGGTGTGGGTTAAATAGTAGGACAGATTGGGTTCAGTAGTTTTTATTGGCAACCAGTCTACCACAAAGTAATAGCGACCTACTGCTGGAAAATCTCATGCCGGGTCTGTTATATCTCGAAAGAGACATGATCGCTCAAGCGTGTATCACGTATAGCACTTAACTGACTGGCTATTATCATGGTTGAATAGCAGGACAGATTGAGTTCTATAACCTTGGTTGGCAACCAGTCTACCACAGAATGTAATGGCAATCTACTGCGGAAAAATCAGTCATGTTTTAAAAGACATGATTGCTCAAGTGTGTATCACGTTTGGTAATTAATTGACTGACTGATAATATCGATGCCAGTTTTACAGAGGTCGCATGAAATTTTTGTATACAAAAATCAAAATTCTTTTTCAAATATTAGCGTTTGATGATTTGCATTAAGCTTTTCCATTCTTGATTAGTAAATATAGTTTTCACTTTAAAAAAATATAACTTAAAAGGCTTAAATTAATATAGAATTTTAAACTTAATAAATTTTTCTAATTAAATTAAAAAACTGAATACAATTCAAGCAAAACTTCATTATTCATCGAAATTTTGTTTTCTTAAAAGAATAGTTAACATTAATATATTTTATTTTTAAAAAGTAATTTTTTAAAGCTTTTCCAAATAAATGATATCATAGTTTTATTGCATTTTTTTTATTTTACAATTCTGAACAAATTTTTGGTAAATAGTATTTCGCTTTGACAAAAAGAAATTGATGATTTAATTCTTCAAGGACTCCTGTTTTTATTTTGCATAAATAAGAAGAGGATGGAATTTTAATTTCTCGAAATTTTATAAAATTAAGTAAGAAGGTAACAATTGTCGAGAAAAAATATATATTGATTGATTGATTGATTACTTGATTTTTTGTCATTATAAAACTAGACCAGTGCACATTTGTATTAAAGGTGTTCACAAGAATTATATTGTATAACATTTGAATATTTTCTATTTGTAAACGAAACTCGTTTACAAATGGAATATATATATATATATATATATATATATATATATATATATATATATATATATATATAACTAGACATTCAAAAAATTTTTTTCAAAAATAATTTAATTCATTTGTGAATAAGTTCTGAGAATTTCACTAAAATCGGATAATTGCCAAAATAATATATATATATATATATATATATATATATATATATATATATATACTAGCAGTATAGCCCGGTGTTGCTCGGGTGTAATGAAAGCTTTAAAAGTAATCCATGGTCCTGGGGCTCAGACTCTTTGGACGTTGGCACGAAAGACTAAAAAGCAATAGTTGTTTCCAGTTAAAGCGAAACAGTAGACTGAAAGAAAAATGAATGGATGTAAGTCAAATTTTTATTTCCTGGTATCGATATCAAATAAGTTCTTTTCGTCGTAAACTGAATTTTGAAGGCTAAATAAGTCCTCTGAGTAAATGGTATCATGGCTGAGACTAAGAACTACAATTATACCTACTTAAAGCCAAACTCAAAGCAAAAACTAAAATAAAAGGGCTGAAAAAAATACAGACATACAGGAAGATAAACAGACACACACACAAACATTTTGCCTTTTATATATATATATATATATATATATATATATATATATATATATATTATCGATTTTCTGCACTATTGTAAGAACTGCAACCTTGAAACTTCTGAATATCGTTTCTTATGTCTTTGTCTATGAGTGTATCAAATTTGATTAAAATAGGACCACTCCTTCTATAACCTGATTTATTCGATTATCGATTTTCGATATTTATCGGGGGTACCTCGACACAAAACCTAGCTAAGAAAACTCGCAGACGCTTATAGTACAACTGTGTAAATTTTCAAGAAAATCGGTTCAGCCGTTTCGGAGTCTATAGGTAACGGACACACACACACACACACACGCGCACGCACACACACACACACACACACCAGACACACCAGACACACACAGACAAATTTCTATTTATAAATAAGTTTAGATATGTTACTTACAGCTATAAAAATATAAACATTTGAAAAGGAATCTTTTATATGGCAAAAAGAAACACTAGGAAAAAACTAATGTTCAAAGTAACAAAGTGGTTATGTCTAACCACACCTTCTCTTTACCTTCCCCTATTTAGCCCCATGCGCAATAGTGGCAGTGGAATGCCTTGCTTGGGGTGAGATGATTAAAAAAAAACAAAAAAACATTTAACTTATATGGGAACACAACAATAAAAAAGTCGGCGAATTTTAGATGAATTCTTTATGATTACAATACTGTTCACCTTAATAATAGTTTCATTTCTGTTTTCACGTACATCCTTACATTGTTCTATTACACTTAGAAGATTTTCATTATGCCAACATTTTTTTAATGTATTTACTAAATAATCCATTATCTTTAGAGACGTAATTACGTCTTTCTTTTGAGACGGTTCAGACACAATAATACTTCATCATCCATGTTTAACAGCAAGTTATCTTTAGAAAGAAGATATAAAAAGCAAATGGGGTAATTATTTCAGGCCTGAATCAGAAAAACGTAGCTGAGAATTTATTGCATTTTGTATATCCAAAAGAATAGTGAATCGTTTAAAATATTCCTCTTGAGGTCTTCGTATGGTTTTAAAAAGACATTGTTTGACAGTCCTGATCATGCTGGGTGCAGAACTAATTTCAACTCGGGATCAACTTCAACACGGAACAAACTTCAACTCGGAATCAATTTCAACTTCAAATCAATTTTAACTCTTCTGATAAAATTAATTCCGAGTTGAAATTGATTCCGAGTTGAAATTAATTCCGTGCTGAAACTGATTCTGAGCCGACACCATCTACGAGCCAAAATCAATTCCGAGTTGAAATTAGCTCCGTGCTGAAATTTATTCCGTAACCCGATCATGCGTTCTCATGTACTGCCCATCCAAGATGAATATACAGGTATTCTGAGGTGCTTAGTGCTAAACTTAGAAAATCTGTCTAAAAACTCTTTAGGGTCAAGAAATTTGTTAATCAACTTACTTCCAGTGATAAACGATTTGGCATTATCGCTATAAATGTGACTGGGAATCCAAGAAATGTTAGAGAATCTTATAAAGCAGGAGTCGGCAACCTTTTGGAGAGGGAGGGTCAAAAAGCCATGTAGACACATGAAGGAGGGCCAAACAGCTATGGTTCCAGTGTCATGTAGGAGAACCATGTTATTAAATATTTCAATTTTGAAATGATTTAGAAATTATTTTCGATAACTTTTATCTTGGAAAAAATATTTTGATTTTTTTTCTTGTTTTTATTTACAAAAAAAAAGGAACTCGACCAGAAAGCGAAAAATTTCGAAGTTGCACAAAGTATTTCACCACTTTCTCAATCCGATAAAAAAATAAGCTTCTAAAGCATGAAAAAAAGAAAATATTATATCTTAAAAATAAATGTTTCATAAATCAGTATTGAAAAAAATCCATTAAAATCGGTTGAAAACACTATTTTATATTCATTTAAAAGTACCCGCACACGGAAGCAATTTAAAAAAAATTGAAAGTGAGGCCGTACGCTAATTTTGACGATCCTTACAAATAAAAAATAAAAGTAAAACACATTCTCCAGGTAAAAAAAATAAATTTATAATTTCGACGCAATATATTCAGACTGTCAACTGTCTTTTTGGTTTGGTTTACCTGTATCTATATTGCGTACAAAGTAAAGTAGCGGGCCGGACAAGATTCACTTGAGGGCCGGATGTGGCCCGCGGGCTGGGGGTTGCCGACCGCTGTTATAAAGGCTAGCGAAAAAATATCGAGCACTCATTTTATTAATGTTCGATATGAACTGCTTTTATATTTTTACAGTTGAAGATTAAAAGATCCTGGGTATGACGATAAACTGCATCCGGCAGCAAGTTCTTTGATGAGGATGTATACAGAAACATGGAACCACGTCTTAATAGCTGTTGTTCCCAGGTCCACCCTGACCCGGAGTGGTAACACCTGTTAGGGTACCATTTTTGAGCCAATAATTAACCCACCCAAACTGGATAAATAAAGGATAAAAATAGATTTTTGTAGTAAAATTTCCAGTAATACATTTTTTAAAGAAAAAATTACCAGCCATATATTTTTGGAAAAAAAACAAACCTGTTAGGGTCCAAGCTATGTGCAAATAGTTAACTCCTAAACTGGGATCAAAACACGATAAAAGTTTGAAAATAGACTTTTATAGTGAAATGTCTAGTAATATTTTTTTTAATAAAATATTGCTGGCAATACATTTTTTGTAAGAAAAATATTACCAGCAGTATATTTTGGAACGAAAATTACATACCAGCAATACATCTGACTCTCGCTAAAACCCTCTTTACAAAAATATGTCAATGAAACCTGACCTACAAACTGATTTCTTACAAAGAATATATATTCTATTCCTATGCATCTTTTGTAAAAGTTTTGTCGGCATTAAATAACCCATTGAGGTTGATAAGCCGTAAAACAAAACAAACCAAACCTGATCTACAAACTGATTTCTTACAAAGAATACATATTACATTCATACTAATCTCTTGTAAAAATCTTGTCAGCATTTAATGACGCATTCAAGTTGATATGCCATCAGTCAAAGCAAGCCCTAAACCCTGATCTACAAACTGATTTTTTGCAAAGAATATATATTCTATTCATACTAATCTATTATAAATGTCTTGACGGCATTAAATAACCCATTGAGGTTGATATGCCGTAAAACAAAACAAAACAAACCGTATATTTAAATAAACATCTCATTTCCACTCTTTTCATTTTTAATCAGTAAATGTCCTGTACAATCCTTTCCTACCTGAGAAGATGGTTTTATCAAGTTTACTTCAGAAGGTTTAGTTCATTTTAGATATCTAAATGAAAGTGCGTTATATTTTCTACAAAGATAACAGCTGGAAATCTAATCTTTAATAGTCTGCCGGGCCTTAAGAACACAATACTCTGTGAGCCTCATCTTATTCAGGTTACTAGAAATTCCTATATGCTTGCATCTTTCATGCGTGTACAATATGTTTAGTCTTGTTAAATCATGCTTTAGAGACAACGATTCTGGGTAAATAATGTCAAACGGATAGATTTTAGTCTTAGCTATTCTTCCACTAGAACGAATTACACATTTTCATCTAAAAACAGATTTAAATCTGTTACTAAATTAGCGATTTGTTCAGTTTGAGGATTTTGTAGAGATTAAATTGCTTTACAAAATGATTGGTTCTTAGCATCTTGCTTCGGATTCATTTTAAAAAGTTTGACTTATTACTGAATTTCAACACTAATATTAATATTCTTAATAATCTAAATAACTTCGAATGTTCCTCCAAAGATATGATCGGTTCTAAAGCTAATGTTGGGATATACTTGGTTTTGAATAACCTTTTTATTACAATTACTCAAGCAATGTAGAGCACTTTCAGGCCAAACTAGTGGATCCTTATTTAAGCAAGAAGAACCAGAAGTCCAAAATTTAAAGTTTTGTGTAATCTTTTCCAGAAACAATAGCGGAGTAATTAAATTTGCGGGGTTTTCTGAGAAAGGCACATATTTGAATTTTCATGTATATCTCTTCTATGGCCACTTATCTGTCTTTTAATCTATTCTTGACAAACTGGTTTTTGATTTTTATGTTATCGAACAATAAGCAAGGTAACACGAACTGAACAGCACAGCAATAATTAATAAAATACAAAACCCAAAAAGAAAGAAAAAAAGAAATAAATATGTTTAATACAGAAAGAAAGGAAGAAACCAAGAGACCGACAACTAGAAAGAAAGAAAGAAAGAAAGAAAGAAAGAAAGAAAATAACGTGGACTAAGAAAGAAAGAAAGAAAGAAAGAAAGAAAGAAAGAAAGAAAAATAACTCGAAAGAAAGAGAAGACAAAAATTAACATGAAAAAAGAAAGAAAGTAAGAACAGACAAAGAAAATAAATAATCTGAATGAAAAATCGAAAGACAAAGAAAATAAAAAAACACGGAGAAAGAAAGAAAAAGAAAGAAAGAAAGAAAGAAAGAAAAATAACTCGAAAGAAAGAGAAGACAAAAATTAACATGAAAAAAGAAAGAAAGTAAGAACAGACAAAGAAAATAAATAATCTGAATGAAAAATCGAAAGACAAAGAAAATAAAAAAACACGGAAAAGAAAGAAAGAAAGAAAGAAAGAAAGAAAAATAACTCGAAAGAAAGAGAAGACAAAAATTAACATGAAAAAAGAAAGAAAGTAAGAACAGACAAAGAAAATAAATAATCTGAATGAAAAATTGAAAGACAAAGAAAATAAAAAAACACGGAGAAAGAAAGAAAGAAAGAAAGAAAGAAAGAAAGAAAGAAAGAAAGGGAAGACAAAGAAAATAGTCAGAAAAAAGGACAGACGAAGAAAATAGATAACCTGGATGAAAAATAAAAAATAAGAAAGAAAAACGAAACTTTTCCAGAGACAATATCCGGGTAATTAAATTTGCAGGGTTTTCTGAAAAAGGTACATATTTGAATTTTCATGTTTAGAATCTAATTCTTCTGTGGCTACTTTTATGTGTCTTTTAATCTTCATTAAATTTGATTTAATTTATTCTTAGTTTTCATATATAAATCGATCATCCTCTCGTACATTGACTACTGCTGTCACATCTGGCCAGGTGCTCCTGCAATTCGTTTCGGGCTTCATGACAAAATCCAACGGAGAATCTGCAGTGTAATTGATCCCGACCTGGTAGCTCAACTTCAGTCACTTTCTCACCGGCGTAATGTGGCTTCCCTCTGTCTCTTCTAAAAATATTTTCACGGCTTCTGCTCCAACTTCACCAGCTTAGCTCCTTGGTGCTCCCTCTGCATGAATTTAGTCGACCTACTAGGCTAGCGGCTAAGTCCCACCCTTTTACAATGAAACCAATCAAATGTAACCTCAAATTCTACTCTACAGCTTCTTTTCTCGCACTTCCCGCCTGTGGAATTCCCTTCCGTATACTTGCTTCCCTGACAGTTACAATCTCCAAGAATTTAAATGCAAAGTCAATTGCCATCTCTTATCTCCTTGACTCACATTCTTTCCCTGACAACCATTGTATCATGTTCTTCCTTTCCACTCTACTCTCAGACATCCCTCTTAACACCTGTATTTTCATCTTTTTCTTACTCATTCTCTGACATCACTCACCTCTTATGCAACCCCCTGCGCACTAGTTCTGCCTTGATTGGGGTGAAATGATTAGGAAAAATTTATTCTTGACACACTGGTTTTTGTTTTTATCTTATATGACAATAAACAAGATAACACGATCTGAACATGAACAGTAATCTTTGATACAAACAGGTTTCAAGATGTTTTAATGCATTCCTCAGCTAAATATACTGATAACAACTCAAGTGAAGACAAGATTTTGCTTTTATGGACGCTACCTTAGCCTTAGCAAAAATTAAGGAGGCTACAGAATCCTGTCTCATTTGGAGACAAAAATCATATACCCTTTTGGAGGCATCACAAAATAAATACAATTCCACAGAAATCGAACTAAAAACTACACATCTGGAAAATTTCAAAGAACTTAAAAGTAAAAGTATCTTCTTAGATGTCTTGCTATTGGTATAATTTCATCTAGGATCATTTTAATTTCCACAAGTCAATTAGAAGTATTCTTGCTTTAATTGTCAAGCGAAAAGACAAAGAATCAAACACTTAAATTTTGTCTTTCGATCTTGGCTGAGAAATCTAAAAATCACATTAAAATTTCTAAAATAACTTTGACGTTATTACACTTATATTCTAACATTTTTTCTAAGTCACTACTACGTTCTACAATTTATTGATCATCTTCTTTAATTCATTTCAATGTGAGTTACACGAATGCAACTCAAAACTTTCATCTGCCATTCTTTTCACGGATTCTTTGTATAACAATTCTTCAGGAGAATCATTTCTCAAATACAAGAGAACAAGGTTTTTATTATTATTCTCGTTAAAAAATATGGGAAAGAGAAATAATAGAGAAGGAAATTGACTATTCTGGACCCCCCCACCAAAAAAAAAAAAGTAAAATAATAAAGTAAACAAAACGAAATACCGTTACGACTCAAAAGGCTTTTCCTAAAAATTTGAAAATACCTCTTCGTCTATGAAAAAAATTACGTCGTACATTTTCCAACCAACAAATGAGAAAAGGATAAAAGAATTAAATTATCGGCAAATTTTTAAAAATGTTTGAGTAATAAATGATAGGGAAAGAAATCGACAATACTGAACCAATAGTCAAATATAAACAAAATAAGCATTTCAACTCGAAATGAATTTCCTGCAATTTCGAAAATTACGTCCACTTTCATGTAAAAAAAGAAAAAAAGAAAAAAAGAGAGACAGTGTATAATTTTTCTTTTTTATAATCGTGTCGCTCCAAGCAAAGCAATTTACTGCCACTGTAGTGCAGGCGGTTACATAGGAGGAAAGTACTGAGAAAGAGTAACTGGTTATAGGGGGTGTCAGAAAGTGGGTAAGAAAAGGATGAGAATACTGATAAGAGTGGAGTGAACGAAGAAAGGAGCATGAGAGAGAGAGAGAGAGAGAGAGAGAGGATGCAGGTTAGGAGATGACTATTGACTTTACATTTAAACTCTTAGAGATTATAGCTGCCGGGAAAGCAAGTAAATGGAAGGAATTCCACAGGCAGTAAGTGCGAGAAAATTTTGGAAGTTCGTTCCTTACAGTCAATCTTGTACCCCCAGCTGTTCGTCCGACGGTTTCTACAAAAATCCGGCAACATCACAGCGTGGAGAACGGCCGCCCGGAGGAAATTGTTAGGACGGACCTTTGGGGTGTTACATCGGCAAATGTTGTTAAAATTCTTGAATGATGCGTAATAAGAAAAGAAATCGACGACACTAAACCAACAGACAAATTATAAACAAAACAAACATTACAACTCGAAATGCATTGCCGAAAATTTCGAAGCTGATTCTATAAGTCAGTCAGTTAAGTGCCACACGTGATACACGCTTGGGCGATCATGTCTCGAAAGAGACATGACTGACTAGGCAGAAGATTATCCCGCAGTAGGTTGCCATTGCTTTCTGCTGTAGACTGGTTGCCGACCAAGGCTACAGAACCCAATCTGTCCTATTATTTAACCCATAACTGGAGGGAAGAGACGGATTAATACCTTTCCCAAGGGTATTTGCGCGTAAGTGAATGCAAGGAATTCGACTGGAATTCGAACTCGGCTTCACCGATTTCTCCTTCCGAGCCGATATCCACTGCACCACGACGCACATAAAATGTTTATAAAAAGAACAGTTTCTTTTTCCTTTAATACGTGCGTGACCATGACATTACAACATAAAAAATTCGATAGCGGATAATTTTCACGTTCTTAATGAACGCTAAGAAACTGTCAAGCGTTTCTTTTAAGGCAGAAAATTTACAGCAACACAATAATATTTAAATGCATTATATCAGCGAAGTTGAATATAATTCATTTTCAAACTAAGCTGAATTTCAATTTAACACAAATGATTGGTAAATTATTTATTTTTTATGATTTAACATTTGTTCTTTTAAATAAAGAAAGACAAATTTTTCGCTCTTAGGAAAGATGCGTTCCTATGTCTAACACCTAATTTCTAACGTAGAATTAATTACTAAGCTTTAACTATTTTATTCAATACGATAAAAAAACAATATGATACAATTTCTACGATATTCTTTTTTAGAAAAACTGAGGTAGTGGTAGGAGTGTCTTTGAAGTATTCGCTCAGTCTTAAAGGGTTCCGTTCGGTTATCAAGTATAAAAAGAGACAGATGGGTGAACGATGAAAAGTGAGGGAGAACGATAGAGATAATAATAACAACGATCAGTGCTTGATGTTTGTCGAGGGTATGTGTTAATTACGCTCGTCTTCTTCTCTCTCGCGGCAGTCGAATTTGCTCCGTTTTTTATTTCGTTTGTGGGGCTCGATAAGGTCATTTGGGAATTCACTCCCGGATGTGATTCTGGCCTTTCCATTGGACCACAAACAAACTTCGCATCGGCTCGCGAAAAGGGTCCGTAAACGAATTTGTTTCTGATAATTGAAGATTATTTGGATTTTGTTTTTAAATGTTTCCTAGTTTTCTATTGGGTGAAAAACATTTCGCATCGAGGTGTGAAATTTCGCAGGGTTTGTGTGTGCTAAGCAAAGGTTTCGTAAATTCGAGTAAATTCGTTTATTTCTAACAAAATCAATGAGTCAGTGCTTAGCATTTGAATGTTAAATCTAGATCTTGTTTTGTTCAATACATGACTACGTTTTTGTTTTTTTTTTTTGTTTTAGTTGTCGATAGCGCTATTTTCGACGAGCTTAATGAATAAATAACTGAATATACAAGGTTGTCATAGACGGGTGTTATAATGGGGATAAGCTCTCACTGTCTATAAAATGATCCCACGGCAAGCTTGTTCAAATAACCACTGACGGCTAAGTCCAGCTCCTGGTGTGCTCGTCGCGGAACTACTTTGACAGATAGGAGAAGGGGTGAAAGGCAGGTCACTGGACCTTCATAACAAGTTGCTTCGGGCAGGTGGAGCTCGTTAGCCTGAGAAGGCAGTTCACTCAGGGGAAGGAAAACCTTCATTTTAAACATCCGATGCCTTGCGGCCATATCCAGTCAAGAAATAAGCTTCGAGATAAAATCCGAAGCCGGGGTCCCTAAAACAGTTCTAGCAATTCCTGCGACGACACTGGTCCCAAATTGTAACGACCCTGTCGTTCTTTTGGTCAAGTCAGTGACGTGGAAAAGGGGACGTGCTACATGAGCAAAGCCTGTCCTCCATATCATACTGCCCAGGCTTGCATTCGACCATACTTCGCTAAAACGCTACACCGGGAGAAAATACTCCCGCTTCAACCTTGGCGTTGACACAACACGGGGAACAACAGTTACCGGTTATAAGATACCGCTCGATTAGGGTAAGGCACAGCGCCAGGGATCGTTCTCGTTGGTGAGATAAATTCTCTAATCTCACTGGACAGCTACCGCTCGCCTCAAGCTAGGCAGTCCCCAGCCAGTAAGGAGTTGTCCCGCCACGGTCTGCCTTTTTCATTAAGTGCATGGAGATTAAGAGACATCCGATAAGTGGTTCGTAACATTTGCACCAGACAATAACAAGAAATCTTAAAGGAAACCAGCTCTAAAATCGGACTGTCGGAACGTCCGAACTATGCTGACCGGCCTATCTGAAGACCTCCAGGATAACAATGACTACAGGAAAACTATAGTTATGAATGACGATCTCAAGAGGCTTCATGGACACATTGCTACACTGCAGGAAACGCGTCTGGCAGACTCTGGATCATTAAAGAAGAAGGACTACACGTTCTTCTGGAACGGACGATCATCACCCTCTACGAGAACAATGGCGAGCGAAGCGACCGCAACAATTACAGAGGCATCGCTCTAATCTGCGTCGTGGGCAAAGTCTCTGCTCGGGTCATCTTGTTCTGTCTGCAGAAACTTGCCGAGCGTCAAGAGTCGCAGTGCAGCTTTACCCAGAGTTGCTTTTCGATCGGAACAATCAACAGTAGACATGATCTTCTCGCTCTGTCAGATCCAGGAGAAGTGCAGAGAACAGCAGATGCCCCTGTATGTCGCTTTCGTCGATCTGACCAAGGCGTTCGAACTCGTAAGTAGGAAGAGCCTCTTCGGAATCCTGTCCAAGACTGGCTGCCCGCCCAAGATGCAGAGCTTGATTGAGTTCTTCCATAACGACATAATATGCATTTCAACCCCAGCACCTCGGAGCCCTTTGACATCTGCAGCAGGGTCAAACAGAGCTGTATCCTCGCTCCCTCTCTCTTCAGAATCTTCGCTTTTCTTCTGAAGCACGCATTCGGCATATTATGTGAAAAGATTTTACCTGCGTACGAGATCAGATGGCAGGCTTTTTAATCTTGCCCGTCTCAGAGCCAGGACCAAAGCACGAAAAGTTCTTATCAGAGACGTTTTTTGCTGGTGATCGGGCATTAGCATCTCACACCCATCGTGAACTTCAATCACTGATGAATAATTTTTCTCAGATCTACAGAGACTTTGGGTTTTGAAAAAAACAATCGTCCTGAGTAAAGATACAGCAGCACCACTGGTCATCACCATCAATGACTATGAGCTGTGTGCGGTCCGTCAGTTTACTTACCTTGGCTCCATCAACCTCTCTCTTGACATAAAGCTCGACAAGAGAATTGGAAAGCAGCCACAACCCTTGCGCGCCTCACAACACGTGTTTGGACAGTGAAGACAAAAATTTCATCAGCACACTACTATACGGCAGCGAGACATTGAAGATCCACGCCAGGCAAGAGAGTCGTCTGAACACCTTCCACGTGAGAAGTATTCACCGCATATTGGGAATATCATGGCAAGATAAGGTGCCCAACACTGAAGTCCTGTCTCGCGCAGGGCTGCCCACCATATTCAAACTCCTTAAACAGCGTAGAATCCGCTAGTTAGGTCATGTCCACTGCATGCCAGACGGCTGCATCCTAAAAGACATTCTGTATGGAGAGCTAGCGTCTGCAAGAAGACCCACCAGGCGGCCACAGCTGCGGTATCGTGACATGAAGGCTGTGGGCATCAACACAGAATCATGAGAGAGTGTAGCATTCAACTGGTTCAAGTGGAGAGGAACCGTGGTCAAACGACTCAAATCAGTGAAGAAGCAACTGATATAAACCGCCATGGAGAGGCGGGTTCGCAGAAAGCAAAGTGACAGCTCTGTCAGACCAGAAACAGAACATAAATGCAGCCTCTACAACAGGGATTGTTACTCCAGCATCGGCTTCTACAGTCATAGACCCCGATGCTCCAACCAAGCAGACAACTAGGAAGCTACCCATGGTCAATCCTTACCGACGTAGACCTACTATTATAGCAACACAATTATTTTATTACTACTACTTGCACCTCGGAAGAAGTTCTCAGAAGATTTAAAGTATTTGGGAACATTGAGAAATGGACAATATAATCAAATGTAAATGTTATAAAGCATTTCTCACATCTTTCAATTATAATACACGAAAATATTTTCGTGAATATGAACGGATTTTATTAAAAATAAGCAGACATAATGTTTGTAATTTATTTAACCATATATATGCACACACACACACACACACACACACACACACACACACACACACACACATAATTTTTTAAAAACAATATATGCATTCTTTTTCTCTTTATTGTTCTAAAATGCTGTGTATTGGCTGAGCATTGCAGTGAAAGTGAAGTTGGTTTCGGCTTGGAATTGGTTTCAACATAGAATTAATTTCAAATCTTTTGAGTTAAAATTGATCCCAAGCTGAAAATAGTTCTGCAACCCCACAAAAAAACTAACATAATTTTAGGCATGAATCCATTTATGCTCTACTGTGTTAATCCTTATTGTCCACAATAGTACATTAGGTATTCTCGTTCTTGCTCTCACTGTCTCTCTCTCCACTTGTTATTATTTTCTCTCTCCTCCTCTTTTCTCTTCTTTCTCCTCTTCATTTCCTCTTTTTTCCCATCCTTTCCCCTTTTCTCTCAGATCCCCCACTACAATTCCCACCTTTTTTTGGGGGTTATTTTTGCAGCATAATTTTACTTTTCAAAGCAGTCTTAATTTTCTTTCCTTTTTTAAGAAAAAAAAAACAAATATTGCACTGCTTTTTGAAAAAAAAAATTAAATATGGGTTGTGTTGCTTCAGGACGTGAGAAGTCGTGGTTCTCCACAACTCTATTGGAGTAGATAGACTAAACTATCGCCCGGTTCACACTCCACCCACATCTATTGAACAGATTAAGAGGCTCATCCCTTGTTCCCTGTTTAGGATGTGGTTTCCGGCTTTCTCTTTTCCAATCTTTTCACTATTACGTAGCCCCCTGCACATCAGTGGTGTTGCCGCCTTGCTCGGGGTGATACGATTAAAAAAAATATATATATATGGTAATAAAACTGTAATCGTTATGTATGGATATATGTGTTCCCGAGTTACAGCTTAAACAATACTTCATACCCAACTATATTAAGAGAATATTGTACCCTGAATCCCTGTCAAGTGAAGTAACCCATTTTTTTTTTTAATTAGACAAGGGATTCTATAGCTAGAGCTAGAGCCGTTTTTACGCCATTTTAATAAATTCAGTATTTGTTTTCGACACACATTCTTAAATCAATCCGCACTTATAAACAAACCCTTGTCTATTATTTTCAAGCTCTTATGCGTGCAAGAAATAAGAAATATTTATAATAGATTATAACAATATTCTTACATAAATGTAAATATACATAACACAACATTTATTTATACAATTCACTACACTACATAAGAACTTTTTATAAGCACGTAATTGAAAGGTAAAAAGGCTATATGTGTCACTTGAATTATTGTCAAATAAAAAATGGATGCATATTGATTTGTTGCTATTCGTATTTTGAAATTCGAGGAAAAATAAGTATCCTCTCTATTATAATATAGGCCATTGTGTATTTATATATATACTAGCATCATAGTCCGGCGTTGCCCGTGCAACTCAGAACATTTTAATTAGATGATGAATGCAGCGTGTTCCGATTTCCGAGCGCTTGTAGTCGCCGCCTCACTTTAAAACGCAGTTATATAAAAAAAATAATTATATAAGAAATTGTTGTTTAAAAATTGTTAAAAATTCCATTAAAAAAAACTATTTTCTTTTGTTTTGCGTAAACGTGATTTGATGTTTTGTGTGACATTGTAAACAACATTGCGTTTACATTTTTTGTTGACTAAATGAATTTCAGAAATTTTCGAAGAATATTTAAAAATGAAGACATTTAATTTTAGAGGAAAAAGTTACATTAATGCCACACAAATTACAGACAGCTGATTTCCTGCATGAAATATTGAGCGAAAAAAAAGCTTTATTTTTCTATAATGCTATTTTCTGAAGTATTAAATCTGAAAAAAAAAGACTTAAATAATTAAATTAACCATTGCCACTTTGTTTTTTACATATTTTGTTTTTGTTTGAAAAAACACTTTTTTAAAAATATTTCTTTTGTTTCAAAATTACGGGGAAAAATTTTCATATTTTCTTTTGTTGACCAAATGAATTTTCAAAACGTCGGAATAAAAGTTAAATATAAAGGCTCATTTTTTTAGTCGCGTTTGACACGTGTGATTTGATATCTGTGAAGTAATCTAGCAACCATCTTAGATCTTAGATGTTTTACGGAGCAAATGTAAACAATCGGCTCCATTGGCTAAAAAGTGCGAAAGGTAAAAATTGCTGAACTTAAACTCAAAAAATATGTGTCGACCTGACTTCCCTGTAGATATGTGTCCCTAGAAAGTTTGAATGGCGGAGCTTAAAAAATGTAGGTGTGCATAAATTACAGTCACACACAGACTCACAGATTGCTTTTTATATTATAGATAACTAGCAGTATAGCCCGGCGTTGCTCGGGTGCAATGAAAACTTTAAAACTAATCCATGGTCTTGGAGCTCAGACTCTGCCTAAAGAATATTTGTGTGAAGTTTGGTGAGAATCGGATAAAAATTGTGGATTTGTATAAAGGATATCCAGACAGATAAACAAACACACACACAAACATCTTGCCTTTTATATATATATATATATATATATATATATTAACGATTTTCTGCACTATTGTAGTAAGAACTGCAACCTTGAAACTTCTGAATATCGTTTCTTATATCTTTTTCTATGAGTGTATCAAATTTGATTAAAATCGGACCACTCCTTCTATAACCCGATTTTTTCGATGATTGATTTTCGATATTTATCGGGGAGACCTCGACACAAAACCTAGCTAAGAATACTAGCAGACACTTATAGTACAATTGTGTAAATGTTCAAGAAAATCGGTTCAGCCGTTTCGGAGTCTATAGGTAACGGATACACACACAGACACACACACACACACCCACACACACACAAAGTTCCATTTATAAATAAGTTTAGATTTGCGGCTAGGAATGTCGGTTCACTGTGTAGAGCCAGGAAATTTCTCTCGTCTGTATCCATCTTGCACATATCTAAATCTACAAAGCGCCCGTGCATTGAATACTTCTGTCACATCAGGTCGAATGTCCCTGCTGTTTATCTCGGGTTTCTTGACAAAACCCTGCCGAGAATCTGCAATGTAACTGATCTCGATCTAGTAGCACGACTTCAGTCACTTTCTCAACGACTTAACGTGGCTTCCTTCTGCCTCTTCTACAAATTCACGGCTTCTGATCCCCTCTGCGTGAATTTACTTGAGCTACTAGACTAGCAACTAGGTCCCACCCTTTTACAGTAAAGCCAATCAAATGTAAGCGCAATTTCTACTCTATTAGCTTCTTTTCTCGCACTTCCCGCCTGTGGAATTCTCTTCCGTATACTTGCTTCCCTTACAGCTACAAGAATTTAAATGCAAGGTCAATTGCCATCTCTTATCTCCTTGACTCACATACTTTCCATTACAACCCTTGTATCATGTTCTGCTCCCTTTCCACTCTACTCTCATGCAACTCTCTTCAAACCAATGTTCTCATCTTTCTCTTGCCCATTCTCTGACAACCTCTGTAACTGTTTCTCTTTCTCGTCACTTTCCTTTTATGTAACTCCCTGCACACCAGTGGCAGTACTGCCTTACTTGGGATAAAATGATTATAAAAATATATGTATATATTTCCGTCTTGTCATGCTCATGGCGAGAGAGACAATAACGAGGCAGCGCCGGCTCAGTTCATTCTCTTTAATACCAGTTATGAAAGCTCTTGCCAATTATTTGTTTTTTAACAGTGGCTTATTATTTGATTAAGCACTTTTATTTTCAATAACTATATCGTCGTGTAGCGAAGAATATATATATATATATATATATATATATATATATATATATATATTATGGACTCTCCCGTCTATTTCAAGGTATGAGTTTAACTGAGTTAGACACTCATATTGAGTATTTTATAATAATACGTGAGAAAAAAAATAATCTAAATCCCTGAGGGTGACAGGAGGAATGTATATATGCGGTCATATCACGTTGAATACACCGGTTCTCGCTCGATCACCGAAGTTAAGCAGCGTTAAGCCTGGTCAGTACTTAGATGGGTGACCGCTTGTGAATACCAGGTGCTGTAAGCGTTTATTGAGGTATGTGCGTTGTGGTGCAGTGGATGTCAGCTTGGAAAGGGGAATCGGTGAGCCAAGTTCCAATTCCAGTCGAACATTCTGCATTCACTTACGCACTGGTACCCTTTCCTCCAGTTATGGGTTAAATATCCGAGGTCTGCTGTTCATGCGATCCGTGGCGAACTTCTGCACCGATTGTTTGTTATCAGCAGTTCCAAAAAGTGTGGATGGTGCTACACAAGCCTTCACCAGTCAAAACAATTCTTTGTGTGGCAGTCTGAATTAGGAATGACGATGACATACATCAGTGATTGTAATAAAGGGTTCGGTTCGAAATTCCTAGCACCTAAAGAAGGCCGAAGCGTACAACGGCCTAAACGTCGAACAAATGGCAACAAAAATTAGGACAATAGTCCGAATAACTTAAATACTGTAAAAAAATCAACAGAGCGTCAACTAAAACATGTGTATTCATAAAATAACTTTTCGAATAGTAGGAAACGATTTCAGAAAAAATTAATTGATTCTTTACGCACACACAAACACACACACATTTTTAATTCAGTTCACAGAAAGGGAATAAAGCCACGAAGACACAAGTGGTTACTTGCAGTTAAATTATTCCAGATTAAAGTTGACGGGAATGCATGGAGTTGGAAGGGAATTCTACAATCGAGAAAAAGAAACTTACGAGAAAAGAACTTACGGCTACATCTACCCAACTCGACTGTAAATTGGCGAGATCTTGACGTCAGTCTAGTATTCAAAGAGTCTAGATACCTGGGAGAAGAGCGCATCCAAGCAATTTCCGTGAAAAACACGGGCAACTTCACTGTGTCGGGAAAGTGGCTGAAAGAGACACCCTATCAGAACCAATATATGTAGGTACCTTCACTCATTTTTGCAACCTAAGTTTTAAATTGAATTTTTAAAAATAAAGGTTTTCTTGAAGCTATAATTTTAGCTTAGTTTGAGTTTGAGTTGCATGGTAATTTCTATGTGTACAGTAAAAAATCATGTGTTTCAGCGTTTCTTCCTCTTACAAGAAAAAATTGTACAATTATGTCACTTGTGATCGCCATGCATTTATATTATCCCGCATCTGTTAATCTGTTAACACATTTCAAATATGTTGGAAAGATTAGAAAGTACAACTCTGTGTTTAAGAAAAGGTTTGATTCTAATTTTCATGCTATAAATAATACTTGTGTAAATTAGATTAATTTAAGATTAAATTTGCTAAATTCCCAAAAATAATCTCACAGATGTATATTTTATTTTTGCAAGATTTTTAAAACCGAGAATTAACTTTTATTTACTGAGGTGTCGATCGCTCAAAAATGGCTGAAAAATTTAAAGATTTTTTTTAAAATTGAAAAATTTTGGATTCCAATCAATATAATTTCTGTTTGAAATACACCAGAGTATTTTGCTTACTAGAAATAGTAAATTTAATCATTTAGCTTTCAATTAAAAATAAAAATCAGACAATCAGTTGATTTTTGCAAGAATTTTCAAATTAATGTCTTTAACGCCAAACTACTTGCGTAATATTACGTTTTACTTAATAGTCACAATACGTAAACATAGCATGAATTCACTGACGGAAAACAAAAAAAATAAATTTTAATTGAAATTTCGAACATGTTAAAAAAGGATTAAAGAATTTTAACAAATAATGACAACATTAAACAGTTTAATAATAAAACTTTATTTTTATTCATTTTGAGCCCTTTTAACATTATGCTATGCTATTTTTTTTTATTTATTTATTTTTTTTCTTTTTTGCATGTGACTGGAGGTGGGTACCTATCAACGGAAAATGTTTTGAAAAAATTTTGGTAAAGCAGAATATTACATCATGATATCTTTTTTCTATGTTTCATTTTCCCCTTTTTCTTTTTCTTTTTCTTTTTCCCATTTTATGTATCTGTCCCTTTCTCTACACTCTCCTGGCGTTTTTTACCATTGCTGTATTACGTTTTGCTCAGTAGTCATGTGACAGAAATATGGCTTAAATCGCTGGCGGACAACAACAAAAATAAATTCTAATTGAAATTTCGAACGTGTTAGAAAGGATTAAAAAAACTTTCAATACTTTCATACTTTCATGGCTTCTGCTCGGATGAGTTTAAGTCACTGATGCCTCCTCAACAGGTGTTTACCCGTTCAACCAGACTGGCAACTGGGTCCCACCCATTCACAGTCAGGTTAGCCAAACGCAGACGACAATTCTACTCCTGCAGCTTCCTCTCTCGCACTTCCCGCCTGTGGAACTCACTCCCGTATTCTTGCTTTCCTGACGGCTACGACCTCCAGAAATTTAAAAGCAAAGTTAATACTCACCTACTAACCACTGGCCTCTAGCTCTCTCCCCTCCCCTGTATAACCTTCCCTTTCTCTCCGCCCATGTACCTGTCATTGCACCTGCTTTCTCAGCTTTCTATTGTTCCTTTCTAACTAGCTTGTACTCCTCACTCTTTTCTAATTAATCTTTTTACATTTATGTAACCCCCTGCACATCAGTGGCGTTTCTGCCTTGCTCGGGGTGAAATGATTAAAAAAAAAAAAAAACATTTCGATGATGAAACTTTGTTTTTATTAAGTTTGAGACATTAGCGACATCATGCGTGTCGAGTTTAAAAGACCAAATTCTTCGAATAATACTTTTCTTGAATCATTGAAGAGTTGGAAGAATTATTTCTGTCAGTCTTGTTGCCATCGTTCATCTCATCATCCGATTCGCAATAATTAATGCTAACATCATCACTTTCATTACCATCTTCAGACAAAGAAGAAGCTACAGAAGAATGGTGAGAATACGATAGACCGAACATGTGAGCAACAACAAGGTTTTGGAGAGGGTGCAAACGAAAAGGAAATTTATACTTAGCATCAGGAAAAGACAGTTGAGGTTTCTGGGACACGTAATGAGGAAAGAGGGCTTGTAGAGTGTAATACTCACAGGAGGGATAGAAGGAAAGAGAGACAGGAGAAAGCAGCGTGAGACATACTTAATGGGCTTGAGCGAGTGGATGGTGGAACGGGGTTTGGGAGAGATACCAAGAGGAAAAGCGTTCAGAGCGACAAGGGAAAGGGGCAAGTACATAATCGCCTACGTCCTGAAGTTACAAGGGAGGCAAAAGTTGCGCAGCATACGGGTTAATGGCTAGGTTGAAAAGATCCTGTTGGGTATATACCGAGGTTACCTGATCTCACATCCTTGGACTGTCCTTTCTGAAGCTATTTGATATCAATGGTTTTTCAGATGGGCCTAAGAAATATGTACACACATTTTCAGTTCCTAATGTTTGCTTTCAAAGACAAATATGAAGAAAAAATTGGACAAGGACATTCAAAATGAAACTCACGAAAGGAAATGATGGTGACATCAGCAAACAACGTTGACCAATCAAAACGCAGAAGAAAAAATGAGTGGATAACTGAAGAGATTAAGGACATGATGCAAAGGAGTCGGAAAATGATGCCAAGACATGGAAGAGAATACAGGAAACTGTACAAGGAAACAAGGGACAAATGCAGACAGACAAAAGAGGAATGGCTCAACGACAAATGCACAGAAGTAGAGTGACTGAGCAGGATTAATAAAGCAGAAATGCATAAAGAGATAAGAAAACTGACAGGAGAAAAAAAACCTGCTCTTCAACAGGATGTATAAAAGCCAAGGAACGATAATACTGGAGAAAAATGAAATACTCAAAAGATGGGAAGAATATATAGAAGATCTTTTTCACGACAAGAGAGAACAACCGATAATACACAAAGATGAGGAGGGACCGAATGATTAAAGTCCAAAGTGGAAGCTGCACTGGCCACACTGAACAGAAACAAAGCAGCTGGACCAAACGGCATTGTAATAGAGCTGGATGTGCGTTGTGGTACAGTGGATATCGGCTCGGAACGAGAAATCGGGGAGCCGAGTTCGAATTCCGGTTGAATCCGTTGTATTCACTTACGCGCAAATACCCCTGGGAAAGGTATTAATCCGTCTCTTCCTTCCAGTTATGGGTTAAATAGCAGGACAGACTGGGTTCTATAGCCTTGGTCGGCAACCAGTCTACCGCAGAAAGCAATGGCAACCTACTGCGGGATAACCTTCTGCCCAGTCAGTCGTGTCTCTTTCGAGACATGATCACCCAAGCGTGTATCACGTATGGCACTTTAACTGACTGAATAGAGCTGCTGTTAGAAGAATTCGGCATAAAGAAAATTACCGAAATAATAAATGAAATTTATAATAGTGGTATAATGACAGACGACCTATGCAATTCTATTTTCATAGTATTGACTAAGAAACGAGTAAACGAGTGCGAACTACACCGAACTATCAGCTTAATGAGTCATATTACAAAACTGATCGTCCGAATCCTGATGAATAGATCGAGAAGCAGAATCAGGTCAGAGATAGGACAAGAACAGTGCGGGTTCGTCAAAGACACTGGGTCAAAGAACGCCATATTTATGATTAGGATGCTCTCTGAAAGGGCAATACAAATGAAGAAGGACTTATACCTGTGCTTTATTGATTGTACGAAGGCGTTCGACAAAATACTCCGCAACGAATTGATGGAGATACTCAGCAGCCTCGACATATTTGGGGAAGACATTGGGATAATCAGGAATCTCTACTGGCAACAAACTGCCTGCATACGGACAGGTAACGAATTCAGCAGATATACAAAGATAGAAAGGGGCATAAGACATGGATGTGTATTTTCACTGGATCTATTTAACTTGTACAGTGAGAATATTTGGAGGACCCTAGATGTTATGCCAGGATTTGTCATCGGAGGCCACAATCTGACACCATAGGGTACGCAGACGACACAGTCCTGATTGCAGACACGGAAATAAAACTGCAGAACCTCCTGCAGAAAATAGCTGAAGAGAGTGACAAAAAATGACTACAAATAAACAGCAAGAAAACCGGATGCATGGTCATCAGTAAAAAGAGCAGCCCAAAATCCAAATACAGGTGGGAGATACTAAAATCAAGCAGGTACAAAAATTTAAATACCTGGGAAGTGTTATAACAGAAGACGGCAAGTGCGACACAGAGATCCGAAGGCAAAGGCGAAGGATGGCAGTGAATGTTGAACAATATCAACAAAGATGAAGGAAAAACTTGAAGCAGCTGAAATGTGATTCTACAGACGGATGCTGCGGATATTGTAGACCTAGCATGTGAGCAATGACGAGGTGTTGGAAAGAATGGAAACGAAAAGGAAATTAATATTGAGTATCAGGAAGAGACAAGATCCTGGGCCATGCAATGAGGAAAGAGGGCTTGGAGAACCTGATACTAACAGGCTAGACAGAGGGAAAAAGAGACAAACAGCGAATCCCATATTTAAAGGATCTGAGCAGGTGGATGACAGAACGAGGACTGCGAGACGTTACAGGAGAAAGCGTGCTAAGAGCCACCAGGGATAGAGAGACGTGGAAGGACATGATCGCCTACGTCCTGAAAGAACAGGGCACAAAGAAGAAGAAGAAGAAAGTTTGCTTATGTATGATAAAGTGTTCTTTGAGACACGAAAACATCCAAGAAGTGCAAAGGAAATTTAGAAAACATTTTCACAAAGATCGACCAACGGGACGCACCACTGATTGCACCAGAGACAAGTTTGAAGACGGTGGAATAGTTCACGGCGCTCATAAGCAAAATCCAGAAAGACCACCGTCATCTACTAGAACCGCAAATGAAAACAATTGCTGAAAACACTCCTCCGAATCCACTCGTCAGCGTTATCAACCAATGACGCAAACCAATAGATCCGGAAGATGGTTTTCAGCAATTTTTTTTAAAGTTGTGGCCGTCAATTTCAATATTTATAAACATGTATTTAATTATTAACATTGTTCGAACTACTGTCCTCATCTGTATTACCATATTCACGACGTTTCACTGAGGTATATTATTTTCGTTTCCTGAGCCATGCCTTGTCTTAGTGATCGAAACAAAGGGTGCTGTTCGAAATTCCAGTCACCTGATGAAGGCTGGAGTGCACAACGCCCGAAACGTCGTGAATATGACAAAAGGATTAGGACAATAGCCTGAATAATGTAAATAGGGTAAGTACTACTTTATCGCAGAAGTATAGACAAATATGCATTTAAGTGTCTATGTTTCTGAGATGAGGCATTGCAAATTATTTACACTATTTACATTTTTTGGATTGTTGTCCTCATCTTTGTTGCCATATTCCCCTTCAATATCTGTCTATATTGCTGAGATAAGTATTGTAATTATTTACACTATTTACACTTGTGACACTATCTCGCGCAGGGATACTTTCCCTTCTCCCGCGGGGATACTTTCCTTTGGTTGGTTTAAAACAACAAAGAGAGAAATCGATACTGGCAATGTTATTAGAGTTCTATTGCGTCACGCGATGTGAGCTTAGGAAAAAAAAATAATTTTATTATTTTTCAAGTACTTCTAAAAGCCGGGAGCATAAAATCTAATTATTTTGGAAAAATATACATTTCTCTTCTTTCATGTTTGTATAAATTTCGCTCCTTTCATCTTCATATAAATTTCTCTTCATTTGGAGTTGAAATGTCGATTCCGCTAATCTGAAAACGCGTAGACAAAACAAGTGTCAGAGTGATTTGATATGGTCACACGAAGGCCAAGGCCGCGGGTGGACACAGCAGTCCGTGATAACCCGAAATGAATCGAGGTTCGATGTGAGTTGGCAAAATTTCATTCCGCAAATCGAGTAGGCGGAGACCGATTTCATTGGCCGAAGACTGTGAGCCGGCCGGATCCCCAGAGATGACCGAAATTGGTTATAAAAATAGATGCTCGACAAGAAAAACAGAGATTTCGGGCAGAGAGCCACCGCCGTCAACACCATCACATTTTCCGCCAGCGGCCGCCTCCGATTCGGCACATACCGTCAGATTCCGTCAAGAACCCGAAAGAACTTTGCTGTTTTAGAAGCTACATAGAAAATTGACAAACCTGATTACAGAGAATTAATGAAAAAGACTTTAATGAAATACGTGAAAAGACTTTGGTGAACAGTGAAAAGATCTGTTTACTTTAATGCTAACGAAACTTAAACAAGACGTTTTTTTTATTAAGGATTAGAAGCTATGATGCTTTTGGCGAACTTTCTCTCTCCGTTATAAATATCATTTTCGACAACTGTATTCTTGGGAAAAGAAAGATATTGTTGTTTTTTTATATAAAGACATTCTTCGTAACTCTCTAGGCGTGTCCGACCTTGTTTATTTATTTTTTATTTTTATTTATTTATTTTTTTATTTTGGTGCCATATTTATTTTTTTCAAACCGCAAGTGTACACCAGTGTCCGGACTGGCTAAAAGGGACGACTATTAAAATTGCAAGACGTGACCTCTGGGATCTAATCACAACGTAGGACAGTGGCCCGTTGTTGCAACAGACGTCCTGTAATCCAGCTTTTGTGGTGACATCATCGGGCGGGATCCTCACGACCAGCAACAGCGACCAAACCAACCGTAAAACAGGGTGGCAGTGTCACAACTGGGACCGTCACGACCATCGGCGAGAACGAGCGTCACATTAGACAGACGACCAGCTCGGCTTGAAACGTCACACCTAGTGCCGTTTCGACCAGGATCTGGACTGGGGGCAGCCGTCCGGCGTGCAGTGTTACACATTGATCGGACTGTTGTCTTCATCTTTGTTGCCATATTCACACCTTCAATATCTGTCTATATTTCTGATATGAGGTATTGTAATTATTTACCTTATTTACATTGTTTGGACTGTAGTCCTCATCTTTGTTACCATATTCACCTTTAATACCTGTCTATATTTCCGAGATGATGTATTGTAATTATTTGCACTATTTACATTGTTCGGACCATATTTGAGAGGTTTCAGCCGTTGTGCACTCCGACCTTCTTCAGGTGGATGGAATTTCAAACTGAACCTTTTATTTCAATTACTAGGCGTACATTGTTTTCGTTCCGTAGGTTATGGCACTTCCAAATGTTTTATTTTATTTTATTTTTTTTTCCTTTTAACTCAAATCTCTGGGTTTTGTTCAGCATTGCAGTAGCCAGATATTGAACTCACAAGGCTTTGTGTCAATTCACTGGATATAATCAACGTTTTTATCTACTGGGCCATGTGTTCTTGAGGACAATAC
Organism: Ascarosepion bandense; assembly: GCA_037127315.1. NCBI lineage: Eukaryota > Metazoa > Mollusca > Cephalopoda > Sepiida > Sepiidae > Ascarosepion > Ascarosepion bandense. Next base: position 187,437 of record JBBBDQ010002417.1, read on the forward strand.
AGATGAAGACAACAGTCCAAACAACGTAAATAATGTAAATGCATTTAATTACATTTAATTTAAACCGTAAATTATCATCAATAAATGTTAATATTTGTTAATTTTAACCTTTAATCCCTTTTGTAAGTCAATAAACAATGCATTTATTTTCCTTTAAAGAGTAAGTATATTTTTCTCATGTAAACACGCTCGTCGACCTATCAAATCCAATCCATAACATATTTGTTGCCAACACAAATATTATAGCATAAAAGGCTAAAAATAAAGGAAGCAATATTAATAAAAAAAGAAAAACCCTACTGTCAATAATATCAACTACGAACACGCTAACAACGTGCTTACCGTGTTCGGGACATAAAACTTACACACTACTCTACAAACATACATAACAATACATACATTCAGTTATACATAAAATAAAATCCATCCTCGTTAATGACTAAATGTATAGCCGAAAGCGCTCGGATAAACAAAACAAACATATGAAGAATTTTTATGTAATTTAAGTCCTGAAAAGAAAGAAAATCATAAGATCACAAGAAAAATTATATAAAAAATAAACCATCATACGTTGTCTGTCTTTTTAATGAAACCTGCATATATATATATATATATATATATATATATATATATATATATTAGGTTGTCCCAAAAGTTCGTAAACACTTTCAAAAATTGAAATTTTACCCGCCAAGTAATCTAAGGTTACCAGAAAACACTTGCAAAAAATTGAAATTTTACTCGCAAAAACAACAAAAATGAATGCTCAAAATATCAAAATAAAGACCATCATTTTCTAAGACTTTCTGCCATCGATTTGCAAGCTTTCGGATCTGGTCAAAGTACCATTCAGCCGGCTTCGAATCAAAGAATTCTTGACATGCTTCCTCGACTTCATCAAACGAGTCGAATCGGCGGCCCTTCAGAAAGTGTTGCATTGAGTGGAAAAGGCCATAATCTGATGGAGCACAATCAGAACTGTAGGCTGGATGTGGCAGAACCTCAACACCGTCCAGCTCTTCAAACTTATCTTTGGTCTTCCTGGCGGTGTGTGGCTTGGCATTGTCTTGCATCAAAGCACGCTTTCGGTTGATCAGAGTCAGGTACTTTTACTTCAACTTTTCGTAGACCCGCTCAAGTTGCTGACAGTAAAGTTCGGCAGTGATGGCACGACCATTCGGAACCAACTCAAAAAGCACGATTCCTTCAAAGTTCCATCAAACGCACAACATGACTTTCTTGCCGGAATAGATCTTGTTTTGGAACTGACGCTGTCTCTTGCCCTTTCTGAATTCATCGCTTTTCTCGATCGTGCTGGAACAGATAGACCCATTTCTCGTGGGATGACACAGTGCGCTTCCAAAAACGCTCATCCAATGGATTGCTGAGCAAGTGACAGCAAATTTCAACTTGGCTTGTGCTTCGGTGAGTTCGTGCGGATCTTGGAGTGGCTTTTTGTGAGTAATACATTTTTGGTACGCTGGTACGCCGGTACGCCAAATTTCAGTTCGGCATTTTGGTACGCCAAAATTTGTTAGGTATCATGTGACGTATTCCATTTTTTTTCTACAGGAAAAAAATGAATAAAATTTATTTTTACAAGTATGTTTGAAAAATTTTTATTTTTAAATAATTATAGTAGTTTTTGTATTTAATTTCATGTCTATTCGCTAGATGAATGTATATTGTACAAACATACTTGTAAAAATAATTTTTTTTTTTTTCCTGTAGAAAAAAAATTTGGATGCGTCACATGATACCTAACAAATGGCGGACTGAAATTTGGCGTACTGGCGTACCAAAAAAGTATTACCGGCTTTTTGTGAACAAAATCAAGTTGCTTCAAATGTCGGGGAATTGTTGATTTCCCAACTCCAAGTTCATCAGCCAATTCTCGAGTGCTCGATGAAGGCGCAGTGTCCAACTCGGTTTGCAAGTCTCCATCATCCATCTTCAACGGCTGTCCCGAACGAGGCTTATTTTCAAGACTCGTGTCGCCAGAATTGAAACGCTTGTACCACTCGCCGCATATGCAATTGTTCCTTCACCTTCGACAGCCCAAATCTCTTCTGCAGCTTTTCTGGTTGAAAGACCTCGCTTCCAGCAGTAACGAATCAAAACTCGCAGCTCAATTTTATCAATTGCCATCTGGACTACAAAAATAAAGATCACTATAACAATATAAACGCAAAATTGCATAAAAATTCAATTTTTCGCAAGTATCTACGAACTTTTGGGGCAACCTAATATATATATATATATATATATATATATATATATATATATATATATATATACGGCAAGTATATATATATATATATACTTGCATACGGCAATAAAATCATTCAAGGCTCATAATCATGACCTGCTTACGCCACGAACGTATATTCCACTCATCAGAATGTACATATTAGAATTTTACCATGTAATCTGGTGATAAACAAATGAGAACATAAGAAAATGGCCTAACTTTAAAGAAATTTATTCAGTATAATTCATTTTAAAATAAATAAAAAAACGTTTTTTACAACGTTCAACAAGAGACCAAAGTATTTATTCACAAAAAATATTTATTAAGTGGACTTTAAAAAAAGTATACGGTTTCATTTTTTTCCTTAGAAGAGAGTGATAGCAAAAGAGAATCTGCGATAATACATTGAAAAAAAAACATACAAAACACTGATAGTGATCGTGGGTGGGGGTAAAGAAACTGTATCTCTCTTATATATATACCCAGATAGAAATAGAGTAGATAGATACACAAAAAAATAAAGGAACGAAAGAGATATATATTTGAGAAAGTGACATAACTGTGATTTTTCCCAGTCCCTGAATTTATCCAAGTCAGTACAGAGACATGTTCGAGGAACTTATATTCCTCGAACATGTCAAATTGCAATACATGTTGTACAAAACAGCCGATGTTTGAGCTTGAGTTCACATCATGAACTCAAGCAATGTATATTTCGACAAGAAATAACAGTTTGATACAACACTACAATAAAAAACAACCAAGGAAGTGTTTCTGGCTTAGATCAAATCAAAATGAAATAGATTACTCATTTAGTTTCTCCTAATTTAGAAGTTCGCAGTGTACAACCAAAATGGTAGCTTGATCAGTGATTTTCACACGTTGATGTTAGTCGCTGGTCCCATTCTGGAGGTGGTCGCTCACTAAGTGTTAATTAACATTAGCAAATCGTCCGTGCATAGAAAAACGTTCGTTAACAGGTGGTTGCTGACGAACAGTGTCGCACACGGCAGGTTCTACTGTATATATATATATATATATATATATATATATATATATAAATCAAAATAATAACTAAATAGACTCTGTATGTAGGCTGTAAATTTATACTAAGATAAACCTTCAAAAAAACCACTAACAAACAACCTAATTCCGTTATAATCCGGTGCACTGAGGCGTCGGATAAATGGGGAGAAAAAAAGAAAGCCGCGGAACAAGAACAAAACATTCAATACTCCGCAGTAAAGAAAAAAAAACCCCAAACGGAACCAACCACAAGAAAAAGTGCTCGATACAAAGTACAAAAGAAATACAAAAGTAGAGCAAAGACACACGAAAAAAATCTAAAGCGAGCCAAAACCTACCGCGGTTTCACACTACGGATCGTCAGGGCAAAAGATTTTTTTCGTGTATATATATATATATATATATATATATATATATATATATATATATAGCACCTAATGAGCCAGACGAACCTACCTAGGTTTCACCTAAACGGATCGTCAGGGAAAGCTGGCTCACGAGGAAAAGAAGAACGACATATAAATAGTTAATCATGACAACCTATCAACCTATCAAGATTACCTATTTATATGTCGTTCTTCTTTTCCTCGTGAGCCAGCTTTCCCTGACGATCCGTTTAGGTGAAACCTAGGTAGGTTCGTCTGGCTCATTGGGTGCTATTTAGTTTGCTCTACCTTTCTATTGAGCGCTTTCTGTGAGATGATTACTCGTTCGGATTTTTTCTTTGAGCTTCGTGCTGATTTCGTCCGAACACTTTTGACTGACTTTCATGCCCTAAGCTCTTTCTTTTTTTACAACCATTTTTTCCTTCGTTCGATAGTTTTTCGAGAAGAGTATAATTATAATCTCGTATATATGTAGATATTAGTCATCCACATACGAACATGTTTCGCTGTATCACAGCTCATGAGTTTGCTAGACACATCCACTTGCTTCTGGCCGGGATCGAAATTCGACCGATTTGGTGTCAGTCGGAGTCCGGAGTCGCCACTCTCTAAGCCATATATATATATATATATATAATGCTTATTAATGCGAGTACATACATTCCACAGTTATATATATACTTTAAAAATTGCTCAATACAAAAGCAAGCTATAAATATATAATAAATTATTATTATCATTATTATTATAGCATATGGCAAGTAAGTAGCTATAAAGTTTCGGTTTTAAAACACCATCATCAGGCAATAAAATGAGGACGTTTTACTGCCTGATGATAGTGTTTTAACATCAAAACTTAATATCTATTGAGTTGCAATATGCTACTATCATAATATTAATAATTATTACCATATATATATATATATATATATATATGTCATTTTGATATATATATATATATATATATATATATCAAAATGACATATATATATATATATATATATATATATATATATATATATGGTAATAATTATTAATATTATGATAGTAGCATATTGCAACTCAATAGATATTAAGTTTTGATGTTAAAACACTATCATCTAATCAGGTGGATGATGGAGCGAGGGCTGCATAGTGTAACAGGAGAAGGCAAGCTCAGAGCCACCAGGGATAGGGAAACGTGGAAAGCCATGATTGCTTACGTCTTGAAGGGACAGGGCACATAGAAAAATACCTTGTCTGGTCTGTCATTTTGATATATATCAAAATGACAGACCAGACAAGGTATTTTTCTATGTGCCCTGTCCCTTCAAGACGTAAGCAATCATGGCTTTCCACGTTTCCCTATCCCTGGTGGCTCTGAGCTTGCCTTCTCCTGTTACACTATGCAGCCCTCGCTCCATCATCCACCTGATTAGATCATTCAAATATGTTATCCGTTGCTTTCCCCTGTCTCTTTTTCCCTCTATCTGACCTGTTAGTATCAGGTTCTCCAAGCCCTCATTCCTCGTTGCATGTCCCAGGAACTTCAGCTGTCTCTTACTGATGCTCAGTATTAATTTCCCTTTAGTTTCCATCATTTCTAAGACCTCATCATTGCTCAAATGCTCGATCCATGATATTCGCAGCATCCATCTGTAGAACCACATTTCAGTTGCTTCAAGTTTTTCCTTCATCTTTGATGATATTGTCCAGCATTTACTGCCATCTTGAAGGACGGACAGCACGTAGCAATCCAGAACTCTCTTCCTTGTTTTTAGCGAAATTCTCCTGTTTCTTAATACTTTACCAGAAGTTGACTTCTGGAATTCTTCCTTCGCCATGCCAATTCGCCTTCGGATCTCTGTGTCGCACTTTCCGTCTTCTGTTATAATACTTCCCAGATATTTAAATTTTTGAACCTGCTTGATTCTAGCATCCCCGACCTGTATTTGGCATATTGGGTTGCCCTTTTTACTGATGACCATGCATTCGGTTTTCTTGCAGTTTATCTCCAGTCACCCTGTTACTTTCCTCAGCTACCTTCTGTAGGGGGTCTTGTAGTTTCCTTTTTGTGTCTGCTATCAGCACTATCATCTGCGTATCTTAGATTGTTTAAATTGTGGCCTCCGATTACGAATCCAGTCATAACTTCTAGGGTCTTCAAAATATTCTCGCTGTAAAAATTGAACAGATCCGGTGAAGACACATCCTTGTCTTACGTCCCTTTCTATCTTTGTATATCTACTCAATTCATTACCTGTCCGTATGCAAGCAGTTTGCTGCCAATAAAGATTCTTGATTACTCTCAAGTCTTTCCCAAATATGTCCAGGCAACCGAGCATCTCCATCAATTCTTTGTGATGTATTTTGTCAAACGCCTTCGCATAATCAATAAAGCACAGGTATAAGTCATTCATTTATATTGCCCTTTCAGAGTTCATCCTAATTATAAATATGGCATTCCTTGTTCCAGTCTCTTTAACGAAACCACACTGCTCTTGTCCTATCTCTGGCCTGATTCTGCTTCTCGCTCTATTCATCAGGATTCGGACGATTAGTTTTGTTATATGGCTCATTAAACTGATGGTTCTGTGGAGTTCGCACTCGTTTGCTCCTGGCTTCTTAGGCAGTGCTATGAAGATAGACTTGCTGAGGTCATCTGGTATTATACCACTATTATAGATTTCATTTATTATTTCAGTAATTTTCTCTATACCAAATTCTTCCAGGGCTAACAGCAGCTCTATGACTATGCCGTTTGGTTCAGCTGCTTTGTTTCTGTTCAGTTTGACTATTGCAGATTCCACTTCAGACTTTAATATTTCCGGTCCGTCCTCATCTTTGCGTATTACTGGTTGCTCTCTCTTGTCGTGGAAATGATCTTTTATATATTCTTCCCATCGTTGGAGTATTTCCTCTTTCTCCAAAATGATTGTTCCATCCTTAGATTTTATACATCCTGTTGAAGAGCAGGTTTTTTTGTCCCGTCAGGTTTTTTATTTCCTTATGTATGTCTGCTTTATTATTCCTGCTCAATCTCTCTGCTTCTGCACATTTGTCATTGAGCCATTCCTCTTTAGCCTGTCTGCATTTTCTTAAGTTTTAATATAATTTTTCATGTGTTCTTATGATTTTTTCAGAACTCAAATTATATAAGAATTGTCCAAAGGTTTAGTACTTTCGAGTACTTTCGGCTATACTTTTAGCCATTATCAGGAATTGATTTTATTTTACTTGTAAATAAATATGTGTAAAGTTCATGTATATAGAGTCATGTGTATGTTAAAATCCGAACGCGGTAATCACATTGTTACTTATAAAAAATATACATAAACTTTAAACATATTTATTAACAATTAAAACAAAATTAATTTTCGATAATGGCTAAAAGTATAGCTGAAATCGCTCAAAAATACAAAACCGTTGGAAAATACTTATATAATTTGAGTTCTGAAAATAAAAACTATCATCAGAACACATGAAAAATTAATAAAAAACTTAGTGATAAAACCTTGTCCGTCATTTTAATAAGACCTGCATAAAAGAGAGATGTACACAATATAAATAAATACACATCATATATATATATATATATATATATATATATGTATATATATATATATATATATATATAAAACAAAAATCAACAACCAGAAAATAATGTCAGTCATGGTTCCTATCACCTTGGTTGGCAATCAGTCTACCGCTAAAAGAGATGGCAATATAAAAAAAACTACTGCCGTCTACCTAGTCAGTTGTGGATCGAAAGAGACATGATCGCCCACGCATGTATCATGTATAGCATATAACAGACTGATCCAGATAAAAGAATTGAGTTGCAGGACAGATCTATCTCCTTGATTGGCAATCACTCTACCACAAAAAGAAATGGCGACCTACTGCAGAAAAACCGTCTGCCTAGACAGTTGTGGATCGAAAGAGACATGATCGCCCACGCATGTATCACGTATAGCATATAACAGACTGATCCAGATAAAAGAATTGAGTTGCAGGACAGATCTATCTCCTTGATTGGCAATCACTCTACCACAAAAAGAAATGGCAACCTACTGCAGAAAAACCGTCTGCCTAGACAGTTGTGGATCGAAAGAGACATGATCGCCCACGCATGTATCACGTATAGCATATAACAGACTGATCCAGATAAAAGAATTGAGTTGCAGGACAGATCTATCTCCTTGATTGGCAATCACTCTACCACAAAAAGAAATGGCGACCTACTGCAGAAAAACCGTCTGCCTAGTCAGTTGTGGATCGAAAGAGACATGATCGCCCACGCATGTATCACGTATAGCATATAACAGACTGATCCAGATAAAAGAATTGAGTTGCAGGACAGATTATATTCTATCTCCTTGATTGGCAATCAATCTACCACAAAAAGAAATGGCAACATATGTCGGGAATATCTTCTGACTAGACAGTCTATGAACGAAAGAGACATGATCGCCCTAACGTATATAACCTATAGCATTTAACAGACTGATCCGGATAAAATAATTGAGTAGCGGGACAGATTGGGTTCTATGACCTTTGTTGGCAATCAGTCTACCGCCAAAAAAAAGCAACCGCCTGTGGGACATTCTTCAATCTAGTCGTTCATGGATCGCTAGAGACATTTTCGCACAAGCGCATATCATGTATAGCATTAAACTGACTGTTCCGGATAAAAGAAATGAGTAAGAGGACAGATTGAGTTTTATTACTTAAATTGGCAATCAGTCTACCGCTGAAAATCTTCTGCCTAGTCAGTCATGGATCGAAAGGGCAACACAAGCAGGAGAACCCAGTCGGACAATCCCTGCGACCACATCACCTCCAACATATGGCCACGTAACTCTCCAGTCTATAAACCCTTTGATTGTAACAGCAAAGATGAACTGAAGGCGAGGATTATGGCAGCATTCACCTACTTAAACAAGGAGACCGACCAGAAGAGTTGCAGGATATCGTCTGGAGGCCGTGGTTTAAGTCAATGGCGATTTTATTGAATAAATTTACAGTTTTGTATTTCAAGATATTGTTGTCTAATTTTACAAAATATAGCTGTTAAAATGTTATAGCTGTCTATGTTATTTTCGGATGTGTGTTGTGGCCCAGTGGATATCGGCTTGGAACGAGGAATAGGGGAGCCGAGTTCGAATTCCGGCCGAATTCATTGCATTCACTTACGCGCAAATACCCTTGGGAAAGGTATTAATCCGTCTCTTCCTTTCAGATTGGGTTGTATAACCTTGGCTGGCAACCAGTCTACCGCAGAAAGCAACGGCAACCTACAGCGGGATAATCTTCTGCCCAGTCAGTCATGTCTATTTCGAGACATGATCGCCCAAGCGGGTTTCACGTATGTTACTTTACTGACTGATGTTATTTTCATTTGTGTGCGTCATTTAGACAATTTATTCAGCTCACGTTATATATATATATATATATATATATAATTGTATGTGTGTACATGTGTGTGTTCTATTTCCAAAGTTAGGTACCTATCGAGATACGAAGAAACTTGACTGTAATTTCAACTTTTGAACACCACATCCCTTTAGAAGTTCAATCGCAACCCATTAGATGGCGTCATGGGTGCTGCTCAGCTTCTTCCTCTAGACACCACGCAGTTGCTGTTTCCTCACTATGGCGTCGCGGTATTCTTCTGTCTGTGGATTTCACTAACACATCTGATGTGGAGATCTAAGCTCAATTTTTATCTTTAAAAAAATTGGGCACAGTTGTTTAAAGAAATTTTCCTTACTGTTTTTTTTTTTCTTTTTTTTTCTCAGGGGGAGTCTTCCATGTCTTTTTGTGGAGGCCTGTCTTCCATCTGTAAAATATTCTACTGCCTTTTTTTTTGCGGGGGGTGGGGTGTCTTCCATGTCTTTTTTGAGAAATTCGTCTTTCATTTGTAAAATATTTCGTTGTCCTTTTTTTTTTTTTTTTTTTTTTTTTTTAATTTTTTGATGGATGAGGGTCTTATATGTCTTGGCGGTGAAGTGGGAGTCGTTGTCTTCCAATGTAAAATATTCCGTTGTCTTTTTTTTTTGGTCGATGAGGGTTTTATGTTTTGGCGGTAGGGTGGGGGTCGTTGTCTTCCAATGTAAAATATTCCACTGTCTTTTTTTGATGGTGGTTTTTTAGATGTCTTATTGGGGTGTCTTCCAATTGTAAAATATTTTGCTGATTTTTTCTTTTTTTTTTGGGGGGGGGGGCGGTCTTACATGTCTTTTGGGGGGGCGATCTTACATGTCTTTGGGGGGGGGCGGTCTTACATGTCTTGAGGCACCTTGGTGTAGTGTAATGGTTATCAAGCTTGTCTCGCTAGAATCATTACTATAGTGAGTTCGATCCACGTTGGGTGCCCCAAACATTCGGCCTTGTGCCACATCTAAGCTTCACTTAGAAAATTACCTTCCTTATATGTCTTAGTAGGCGTTGTCTTCCAATGTAAAATATTCCGCTGTCTGTTTTGGCGGGAGGGGGTGGCTTCTATGTTTTTTGGGGAAGGTTGTCTTCCATCTGTAAAATATTTCGCTGTCATTTTTTTTTTCTTTTTTTTGTTGGAAGAGGGTTCTCACAAGTTGTCTTGGTAGGGTGTTGTCTTCTAATGCAAAATATTCCGCCTTTTTTTTTTGGGGGGGGGGGGGGTTCTCACATGTCTTTTGGGGGGGAGGGATATCTTACATGTCTTTCGAGTGGGTTGTCATACATGTATTTGGAGGGTGTCTTACATTTGTAAAATATTTTGCTGTCTTTTCCCTATAAACTAGGAAATAGTTTATTTTTTGACCACGTTTGTCTTCTTGGAAAGCGGTAGCACGTGAAATGTTTAAACTGAGTGGCAACATTTCCAATGGAATAGAAATTTTTTAAAAGTCGTAATGGTTTTAAAAATTATTTACTTTATTTACACGCGGACTATTGTCCTAAACTTTTCGGCTTTCCAACCTTCTTATTAATCCGTCTTTTCTCCCTCCAGTTATAGGTTAAATAGCAGGACATTCTACCACAGAAAGTAGAAGCAACCATCTGCTCAGTCAGTCATCTCTCTTTCGAGACATGATCGCCTAAGCATATATCATGTATGACACTTAACTGACTGAATGTAATAAAACGAAATACATTTTGTCTTCTTACAAATGTGGATTAGTTTTTATTCTCGCCTTCCCTTACTAAAGCCATTCGTAGTTCGCGTTTGATGTTTATTTTTGTTTGTTTTTATTTGATTGTTTTTGATTTTTTTTTTTTTTTTTTTTTTTGCGGTCAATCATACATTCTGTCTTCTTACAACTGATGGTTAGTCCTTTTTTCTTGCTTTCTTTTACTACTCCATTTCGTGGTTCGTATCTTTGGTTATTCTTTTGCCTGATAACCATACATTCTGTCTTCTTATAATTGGTGTTTAGTCCTTTCTTCACGCTTTTCATGTTCTGCAAAAATTTCTGTACTTTACTTTCCGTGTCTGTTATCAACGCTGTATCATTTGCATCTTCTATGTTGTTAATATCTTCGGTGCCAATAATAAACCCTGGTAGGACTTTTCTCACTGTGAAGATTGAACACATACCGTCTTTGTTTTTTCTGTACTTAAACACCAAAACTTTGTGTCTCTACCGAACCTGACTGCCCCGAATCTGATATTCACTTCATTTTAAAATTCACGCAGTACAAAGTTTGAAAGGCGCCCAACGTATAGGCTTAGTTTTCACATTATACCGAAATTGGCATTGCATTCAATCAAGAAGCAAGAATGGCTGCTAAGATTCCAGTGATCTTGTCAAAGACTCGCAGTACATCATGAAGATTATTCTTATAAACTGTTTCAACAGCAAATGGAGTTACCTGTGAATCTGACAGATGGCTAGGTTACGTGACAGATTTTGGGTCGAGTGCTTTTTTTCTGTCTTAAAGTGATTCGGGTCAACATCATAACAGGACGCAGTAAACTGATCGCCTCCTGGGTTGGGATAAAATAGTGGAGTTTACAAAGTATAGGATACGACGGGTAAATTGTCACTATTTTATATATTTAATTTTGCGGGAGGTATAGGAGGGTCAGTTGGGCACTGTCTGTGAAAAACATGACCATGACGCAATTCACTTCACCAAAAACTTGAAAACGGCATGCTGCTCTGCTTTGCATTTGCACCGGAAGTTCCAATACGAACTTTCAGTGTTTGGGCGTCAATCTAAAGACCGTGCAGAGTATTGGGTAAGTGCTGGATGAGTCTAAGGGTGATTACAATGGTGTTTGGTGTGCTCGATGGGGATAGTGACGTTATGCCTACATTTATCTTACCACAGGGCCTCAGACTCAACACTTAGACCTACATCAAATGCCTTCAAGAGGTAGTACTGCCCTGGGTTTAGAGGGTGGCTGTTGAAAGACCATATACCTGCCAACAGGACTCTGCACCATACCACACAAGCAGAAAAACCCAGTTATGGCTGTTCGTCAATTTCTGCAACCAAATCACTCTTTACATCTGGTCACCTAACCCCTCAGATTGCAAAATCCTTTTATTATTATGTGTAGGGTGCAATTGAGTGAGAACGCAACAAAATTATTTGCAACATTAACAATGAACTGAAGGCAAGGATTATAGTAGTATTCACCAACTTAATCAAAGAAACGGTCCAAAAGAGTTACAGGAGATTCCGAAGTTGTCTAGAGGCCGTGGTTGAAGTCAGTGACGATCTTATTAAATACTAAAGTATTTGAAGATATTTTAGTATAATTTTTATCAATATATCTTTTAAAATGACATATTAGTGTTATTCTCATTTTTACGTCATTTAGACGGCAATTCATCCATCGCACCCTGCATGTGTTGGACATTGCTTGGTCTGGTTCAAGGGTCTCGCGTCCTCATGGAAACTATGGAATGGGACCACACAACTCTACATCATCTCAATTTTCACAAGGTACTATTCATACAAAATACAAATTTTATTATAACTTAATTATATAAAATGATGGATCATATGAAATATAGGTGAATAATTCAACTATAGAAATTGAAAATAAATACAATGTATCTCAATACAAGTTGGAGACATGTACATCATTCAATGTTAAATAAAAAAAATATTTAGCGGCAATTTTTAAAATAAACTTGAGATTTTTCTTTTTTAAAGAGTTGGATAATTCAAACAGATTCAACATTATGGATATTCCCCCAATAGTGAATTTTGTAGAAAGTTGTTTTTTTTCGAGACTTTGCATGATGAGCAAATGGATTGACGACTTCATCGCTCTCAAGCAATCAAGCACATTCATTTTCAATGAAAGTTATTCAAACCTGCATAACCTTCCATCTCACATTAATATTTTATAAGTCTTAGTTTGCTGAAATTTATTTCTCTACTTGCAAAAGTCACAGTAAGCAATACACAAGTCCAGGTAAGTATCAAGAGATTACGATTTTAACATCAGCTGCAGTTGTCTTAAATCGGACAGATGCCTGGTTACGAAACAGACTTTGGGTCGAGCGCGTTTTTCTGATTTAAAAAGATACAAATTAGCTTCATAATATAGCCGAGTAAATTGATCGTATTCATCTGACGCCTCCCCGTTGGGGAAAAAAATAGCTGTGTGTAGAAAGTCTCTCGGACATTACCATTAAATCGTGATACCATTTCCGCAATAACCTTATCCAGACATATTAATCGTATTATGCCTGTTCCTCCATTTGTAAGTTAGGTAATTAGAACGTGGGTTATGCTTTGCTATTGCCGCAGATAAATAGCAACTCATCCAGTTTCGATTCCAAGAAAAGACGGATAAAAAAAGATATCTTACCGACGATGTTTGGTTTTAATGCAAAAATAAACCATAAAACGAAAAGAAAGAAAGAAAGAAAGACAGAAACAAACAAACAAAAGAACGAGAAAAGAAAGAAAGACAGGAACGAAAGATAGAAAGAGAGAGAAAAAATTATATTACAGACGATGTTTGGTCTTAATGCAAAAAAGAAAGCTTAAATGATCAAGAGAAAGAAAGAAAGAAAGAAAGAAAGAAAGAAAGAAAGAATTGAAGGAAAAAAGAAAGAAAGAAAGAAAGGATTGAAGGAAAAAAGAAAGAAAGAAAGGATTGAAGGAAAAAAGAAAGAAAGACAGGAACGAAAGAAAGAAAGAGATAGAAAAAATTATATTACAAACGATGTTTGGTCTTAATGCAAAAAAGAAAGCGTAAATGATCAAAAGAAAGAAAGAAAGAAAGAAAGAAAGAAAGAAAGGATTGAAGGAAAAAGAAAGAAAGACAGGAACGAAAGAAAGAAAGAGATAGAAAAAGTTGTATTGCAGACGATGTTTGGTTTAATGCAAAAGAGAAAGCGTAATTTTTTTATAATCATTTCACCCCAAGCAAGGCATTACCGCCACTGGTGTGCATGGAATTACATAAGAGGAGAATGATTAGAAAGAGGAACAAGTTACATGGAGTATCAGAAAATGGATAAAAGAAGGATGAGAACACTGGTGTGAAGAGAGCTGCATGAGAGTAGAGTGGAAAGAGAGAAGAACTTGTCAGGGAAAGGATGTGAGTCATGTAGATAAGAGATGGCAATTGTCATTGCATTTAAATTCTTGGAGTTTGTCAGGGAAGCAAGTATACAGAAGGGAATTCCACAGGCAGGCAATGCGAGAAAAGAATCTAATAGAGTAGAAGTTATGGTTGCATTTGATTGGTTTCACTGTAAAAGGGTGAGACCTAGTTGCTAGTCTAGTAGCTCGATTAAATTCATGCAGAGGGGGCACCAGGGAACTAAGCTCGTCGGAGCAAAAGCCGTGATAGTATTTGTAAAAGAGACAGAGGAAAGCTATGTGACGTCGGTGAGAAAGTGACTGGAGTTGAGCTACCAGGTCGGGATCGATTACATTGCAGATTCCCCGTTAGATTTTGTCAAGAACCCGAGATGAACAGCAAGAGCACCCGACCAGATGAGATAGCAGTATTCAATGCACGGGTGGATGGTAAATTTATATATGTGCAAAATGGATTCAGACGAGAAAAACCTTCTGTCCCTACACAGTGAACCAACCTTCTTAGCAGTAGATTTAGCTATGGATTCAATGTAGTCGTTCCACTCGGTCGGCTGAGAGAGTTAGGCCGAGAAGGAGCAGTGTTTTGCTTTCAGGGAAACTATCCTGATCCATGCTGATTTGAGGTAGGAGCGATTGTCTATGGTGGGACAAGCTTCGTAGTAAGCATTATGGAAGCATTACAATTTACGAGCTATTTCTTACTCCAGTCTACCTCAGATTGGGGGTCATTTTTCAAAATCAGCAGCGAGGTTCGTTTTGTCAGCCTCGGCAAATTTCTTATCGAGGCGGGAGTAAATGGTGGCGACGTCAGCGTAGATGCCTACTTGGGATGTAATTACATCAGGGAGATCTTTAAGGAAGATCAGAAAAATCGTAGAACCTAGAACAGAACCTTGAAGGACACCCGCGTTCGTATGATAGTATCTGATTCAATACTACTTTCATTAGGCGATTTGAAAGGCACGACTAGATTAGATCAAACAAGCGTCCAGACATACCATAGCACTGTAGCTTGCGTAGAAGGCCAGCGTGCCAGACTCTGCCAAATGCTTCAGTGATATCTATAGCAACAGCTCGAGCTTCCCTGTTCTTATCAAGAGCCCGGTATATATACTGAGTTTTGGTCGTTAGCATATCAGCAGTATACCCGGTGAAGCAGAAATCATACTGTCTATCGGAGAGGAGATATTGAACCACTTCATAATAATATAATATTGATAATAGCCTCGAACACTTTGTCAAAAATTGGTAGGAGGCTAATGGTGCGATAATTAGAGGGGTTTGAGGATTCTCCAGAGTTCTTAAATACAGAGGAGAAAGCAAGAAGTAGAGAGGCAGTAGTTGTAAAGTTTGGAGATGACAGAGGAGAGTTCATGGGCAAATTTATTCAGGACAATGATTGGGATTCCGTCACTTCAGCTCGCCTTATGCGGATCAAGCTTTGCAATTATGTTAGAGACCAGCGAGGGGATAATGTGAACGTCACACAGTTAAGCCTCAGTTCTAGGTAAGAAGTCGGGTGCAGATACCCTAGAAGAATCAAATGTTGAGTTGGTGGAGAATCTGCGAGCAATGCACTCGGCCTTGTCCGCTGAAGATGTGAGGACCTCAAATTTATAAGGGTTTGCTGTTGTTTAACACATTTTTACAGAGCCACCATTAGTCTTTGGAGTCGAACTTGTAGAATGCTATACGCTGCTTCATTCTGCCAGCAAACAACAGCTTAGCATTTAGGATCCTCTTGCATAATAAGAAAGAACGGAAGAACGTACTTAACTGTCTGTTAGAAATAGTAAATGTATATGCTTTATTTTGAAGTAAAACTAATTTAGTGAAAATAAACTTGTATTTAACAACTAAATTCAGTGAAACATTTATGTACAACAGAAAAATAACTCATAATAAACCATCTTAAAATATATGAATAATTAATGAATTTTTAAAAAGTGCTGATTTATTCAATGAGATCCTTGGGGTTGATGTGGCTCTGCAAGGTTTTTCTTTATATTTGTTTCCATTGATGTCAATAATATTCGAAGATCACACCTTTTCGTAATGTCGAGTCTATTAGTATACTAGCAGTATAGCCCGGAGTTGCTCGGGTGTAATGAAAGCTCTAAAACTAATACATAGTCCTGGAGCTCAGACTCAGCCTAAAGAATATTTGTGTGAAGTTTGGTGAGATTCGGATAAAAATTATGGATTTGTATAAAGGACATACAGACAGATAAACAAACACACACACAAACATCTTGCCTTTTATATATATATATTATCGATTTTCTGCACTATTGTAAGAACTGCAACCTTGAAAATTCTGAATATCGTTTCTTATGTCTTTTTCTATGAGTGTATCAAATTTGATTAAAATCGGACCACTCCTTCTATAACCCGATTTTTTCGATTATCGATTTTCCATAATATATCGAGGGTACCTCGACACAAAACCTAGCTAAGAACACTCGCAGACGCTTATAGTACAACTGTGTAAATTTTCAAGAAAATCGGTTCAGCCGTTTCGGAGTCTATAAGTAACGGACACACATACACGCACACACACACACACATACATACAGACACACAGACAAAGTTCCATTTATAAATAAGTTTAGATTTAATAATTTATATTAATATTTTATTTTATTAAAATTTAAATTTGAGATTATTAGTTATTATTAATATGTTAAATTAGTTTCTACAATACATTATAATCTTTATATAATTGCCCTTTATATACAAGGTGTCCATAAAGTTCGTGTGCACTTTAAAAACTTCATAACTTAATTCGTATTTGTGATAGAGCTTCTTGTCACTTTGTTCTGAGTGTTAGTTTCTAAATCAGGAATTTCCTAAGAGATTAATCGGAAAGGGTGGGCCATTTTATTGGCCTCCACGTTCGCCAGATTTGACTCCATTAGATTCTTTTTTTGGGGTGGGGGCATTTGAAAACAATTGTGTATGCAACCAAACCTAGTTCATTAGAAGATTTAAAGCTAAAATAACTAATGAGATTTCAAGCATTACTGTAAATCAGTTGGCAAATGTTTTTTCCGTGAACTGCAAAATCGTATTACCCTTTGTATTGCTAATGATGGAAGACATGTAGAAACTTAAATCAAATTTCAATAAAATCTGAAAACATATAGATTTACTTCTCTGTCATCCTTTTTACAAATTATTTCTATCGCAAATACAAATAAAGTTATAATTTTTTTAGTAGTAGTGAATAATATATATATATATATATATATATATATATATATATATATATATATATATATATATATATATATGGTCTCCATAAAGTTCGTGTACACTTTAAAAATGTTATAACTTTATTTGTATTTGTGATAGAAATAATCTGTAAAAAATGTTATAAAGCTTAATGTACCTAGTTTTAAGTATAGTTACTGAATAGTTCTTTACCACAAAATTTGCAACGATTTTTAGATAAAGAAAAAATATGAACTACAAAATCCTATTACCCTTTGTATTGCTATTGATGGAGGACATGTGAAAACTTAAATAAAATTTCAATAAAACCTAAAAAAAAACATAAATTTACTTCTTTCTAATTCTTTTTTACAAATTATTTCTATCGCAAATAGAAATAAAATTATAATTTTTTAAAAGTTCACACGAACTTTATGAACGCCCCGTATAATCCTTCTTTTATATATCCTTCTCTGTTTTTATTCAGCTTTTGCAGTCAAAAGGTCCGGTCAACTAAAAACGACCTACACACTTGGTATCGTTTTCTACTAGTTTCAGAGTTGTTTTTCTATTCTTTGTATTTTCATATGGCGTAGATTACTGTTGGCATTCCAATTCTCAGTTGTAACAAATGTTCCGAAGTGAAATTGCTATATGAACCACCAAAATATTACCGTTAACCCTCAATTTGCTATTGTTTTGTGTGTACTCCCAGTGATTTTACATGGATTTTCCCAGGTCTATATGGACACCGTTTGAGAACATCTGCTTTAGATAAAAGAACAGAAAACAAGGTAGTATTTACATTATTCGGACTATTGTCCTCATCTTTGTTGCCATTTGTACGATGTTTCAGCCGTTGTATGCTCCGGCCTACTTCAGGTGCTAGGAATTTATAACCAAACCCTTTATTTCAATCGCTTGGGTATATCATCCTCATTCCTTGCGTAAAGTTTCGATTGGAAGTCATGAGTTATCTCTCTCTCTAACCCTGTTAGTTCACTACTGCTGTAGCCTGGTATTGAACTCACAACTCTAAGAGTCAAGTCAGGAACTAACCAACGTCTATATCCACTGTGCCATGTGTACTTACGT
The DNA here is from genome assembly GCA_037127315.1 of Ascarosepion bandense. Classification (NCBI taxonomy): domain Eukaryota; kingdom Metazoa; phylum Mollusca; class Cephalopoda; order Sepiida; family Sepiidae; genus Ascarosepion; species Ascarosepion bandense. The sequence continues at coordinate 205,947 of JBBBDQ010002417.1, forward strand.
CCCTGGCTTGACTCTTAGAGTGGTGAGTTCAATACCAAGCTACAGCAGTGGTGAACAAGTAACTTGCAGGGTTAGAAGGAGATAACTCGTGACTTCCATTCGAAGATTTACGCAAGGAATGAGGATGATATGTAATAAAGGGTTCGGTTCTAGTGGAGAGTCAATTGGAGAGGGTGACGCATGACCATGAGTAACTAACGAGGTATTAGCGAAAATAAAATGTTAACCAATGTCGAGTCACGCCTCATGTTTTCATTTAATCAAACAAATTCTTCTTCATGTGTCATGTCCCTTCAGGACGTAGGTGATCATGGATTTTTCCTCTTGGTATCTATCGCGAATCCCGCTCAGCCATCTATTTGCTCAAGCCTATTAAGTATGTTTGCATTGCTTTTCCCTGTCTTTCTTTCCCTTTATCCGTCCTGTGATTATTAGATTCTCCAAACCCTCCTTCCTCATTACGTGTCCCGTATACAGTTACATATGTAGTCGAAATGATAAAACAACACAGTCTCTCACACATTGCAGTCGGAGAATGTAAGGTCCATATAGTGGACGATAGTATGAGGCCTGGCCAAGAGCAACTGACTAAATATTGGCGTGAATATAATGTCCAGTAATGAAGATTCAAGTATCATTTACTCGACATCCCTATTTTATCGCATACTGTTAAAATAATTGTTTTGTTGTTGTTGTTTTTGTTTTTTTAATCACTTCACCCGAAGCAAGGCGGTACCGCCACTGATGCGCGAGGGAGGGGGTTAAAGTTTTAGGCAGGAGGAGAGTAAAGAGAAAGACGAACCAGCTACAGGGGGTGACAGAGAAGGGCAAGAGGAGGAAGTGAACACGGGAGTGAAGACAGTAGTCAAGGTAGAGAGAAAGGAAAAGAACACGACACACGGGATGATGTGAAAAGGGCGGGAGTTAAGTGGATAAGAAACGGGAATTAACATTGCATTTAAATTCTTGGAGATTGTAGCCGTCAGGAAAGCAAGTATACGGGACACGTAATGAGGAAGGAGGGTTTGGAGAATCTAATAATCACAGGACGGATAAAGGGAAAGAAAGACAGGGGAAAGCAGTGCAAACATACTTAATAGGCTTGAGCGGGATTCGCGATAGATACCAAGAGGAAAAATATTAAGAGTAACAAGAGACAGGGGTAAGTGGAAGTCCATGATCGCCTACGTCCTGAAGGGACACGACACATGAAGAAGAATTTGTTTGAATAAAAATTAATCAAAAGAACAATTATACTAAATGAAAATTATTCGAAATATCTATGTTTGCTTTGAAAGGGAGTTCTACAAGCGGAAAGTGCGAGAAAAGAAGCTACTTGAGTAGAATTGTCGCCCGCATTTGGTTGATTTAACTGTAAAAGGGCGAGACCTTGTTGCTAGTTTGGTTGCACGAGTAAATTCTTGTGGAGGGGCACCAGTGACCTAAGTTTGTTAGAGCAGAAGCCATAGAAGCTGGTAGAAAATTTAAATTATGAGGGTAAGAAGGATATATAAAATTTGACCTATGACTAAGAAAGGCGATGATTGTAGTATTCAGGAAAGTATACACACGGTAATCAGTTCCACAAAGTCACAATTTTCAGGAAAAAAAAAGCTAAGTGGAACTTCTGCCTTACAAGTGGAATACAAAAGTAATGAGTGGGATTCAACTCTGTGGAAGCAGCCTAGTGTGTCCTAACTGTAAAGGTTTTTGCCACTGGAACTAAAGAATAGGGCTCAGTTCAGCTCAACCAATTAAGACAAAAAGGTTTACTGGTTTGAAAGAATTAGTAAACAGAAAAGTTACTAAAGAGCTGAAACAAAAAAAAGAATAACCAGGAAGGCTGTACATAGCGATTGATATTGTGTTTAAATTTTTGAAGATTTTAAATTGGCTTGAAGTCATGTCACCGGAATAGAATTCCACAGCTAATAGCATAGAATTTACGGCTACATCTAAATTTATAAAGTTTATGTACAATCGGAGAAAACCCATCAGAACAATTACCATGAAACTATTTAGAGAAGATGCACTCTTCTTTCTTTTACGCGTCGTGTCTCTTCAGGACATTGGTGATAATAGCCCACCACAACTTCCTGTCTCTTGTAGATCTTAATACCTTTTGTCTTGGTATTTCTCCCAAACTCTTCTCTGTCATCTATTTGCTCAAGCCCATCAAGTATGTCACGCGCTGTTTTTCCCTGTCTGCCCTGTGATTATTAATTTTCAAAGCGCCGCTTAGATGTGGCACTAAACCGAAAGTATGGAGTACACAGTGAGGATCGAACTCACTACTCAGTTGCAACAGGTTCTAGCGAGACACGCTTACTAACTATTTACCACGTCAGTTTGTAAATGTAAGTGTACGTCAGACTGGGGTAGTAGAAGGTACTTGTTCTCAGGTGGGGTTGCAGGATTGCTGTGGGGTTTTTTCTTATTTCTTGAGACCCGGAACAAAGTACCGGCTGGACTTTCTTCTCAACGGCGCTGTTTATCTTATTATATTTCTGAGTGACCTTTAGTCATTTCCAATAAATAATGCTGTGATCCACTCAAGTCACGTTGGATGATATCCTTACAATGAATACAGAAAACGTTTATGAAAATGTTATTACTATTGAGAAATGGCAAATATAGAAAAGGTGAACGGATTAGTTTTTTCTCGTCAGAATCTATTATGCACATTTATAAATCTACTATTCGTCCGTGCATTGAATACTGTTGTCATTTCTAGGTTGGGTGCTCCTGCTATTCATCTTGAGGTTCTCGACAAAATTCAAAGGAGGATCTGCAATATCCTGAGTTGGCAGCCCACCTTCAGTCACTTTCACACCGATGTAAAGTGGCCTCCCTTTGTATTTTCTAAAAGTATTTTCATTGCAACTGCTCAGACGAGATTTTTTTTTCTTGTTTCCTAACCACATATATTTACTCGTGCTACTAGATTGGCATTACGGTCCCACCGTTTTACCATCAAAATAGTTAAATGTATCCGCCTCTTCTACTCGAATCGTTTCTTTTCTCGTACTTCCCATTTCGACTTGCTTGCTTCCCTGATAGCTACAACCTCCAAAAGCTTAAATGCAAAACCAATTACTATTTTTTATTTACTTGCTTCCAATCCATCTTTTATCATTCATTCGACATTCCCTGCACTTTGTTTTTTCTCTCATTGTAACTCCCTGCGCATCAGTTTCGGTCCTGCCTTGCATGGGGTGAAATAATTATTAAAAAAATATGTGGAGAGGTTTAAACAGTTGAATGAACCTGAACATGATAAAAATCATCAACACTGTCTCAATGGATACATCCGCGTTTGGGTCTGACAAGCAAAGTCACCATAGGTATGCAAGAAATAGAATTACTTCGGAAGCAAAAGAAATTTTGGAGAAGTGTGGTGAAGTGTTTAATCAATGGAATCAATCTTTTTGTTTGAAAGAAACCATGGCTTTTCTTGGACAAACGAATATGTTTTTTCTCAGTCAAATTGCAATTTTCTTTGATTGATTGCAAAATATGATTGGAAGTTAACTCTAACTTGTTGCCATAGCCTTCCTGACGCTGTGACTTTGCTGGTTGGCGATCTGAATTTATCGCACAAGTGGCAATGGTTTCCACATTATCTTCTTATCTCGGCACACATCCTGGCTAAAAGATTAGATATCTTAATTCAGGCGCTGATAACCAGAAGACCATCACGTACAGGATTCTTCACTTCGTGGGGACTGGGGTTGTCAACACGCAACTCAACCCTCACCAAAGTTTTCTACCGGCTGACCAAGAATTACCCGACGTTGCATTTCGATTCTCGATTTCATCAGTATGATGATTATTCATTTGTTTGCTTAGTCGTATATCAACAACTTTATGGGTCATTTAATGCCGAAATTTAATTTGGAGCATTAGTAATTTGTTTTGAAAAACGTATTGCTGGTATTTTTTATGATGAATATGTATTACTAATATCTTTACTAAAAAAATATTTATTTTTTAAGGTGCTTTGACTTCAGTATGGGGGTTCACTATTTATCCATAGCTGGGACCCTAACAGGTGCTACAACCCCGGGTCAAAGTGAAACTGGGAACAACAGGAATTAAAAAGTGGTCACACTTTCCTCAAAACCTCCCGATAAGGAGCCTGGTTACTGGGTGTAATTTATCATCATACCCAAGACGGATGTATTGAAAGTTTGGAAAGGGGCCACTGCATGCTCACAATGAAAATGGCCGCAGATATGTAAGAAATAGAATTACTTCAGAAGCAAAAGGAATTATGGAGAGGTGTGGTGAAGCCTTTAATCAGTGGAACAGTTTTTTTGCCTGAAAGAAACCATAGCTTTTCGTTGAACAAACGAACATTTCGAATTTGATTCAAATGGCGATTTAATTGACTTGGTAGAGTCGATTGCAAAATATGACTCTCTCTTCAGCAAACTTTTGATTAGGATCGCGACTGGTAAAATGCACAATATAAGCAGTTATTTGAGAAGCATCTTTTTCGAATTGTACGCATTTTAAAAGCTAACCAGAATACTGAGAGGCAAGAAAATCAAATTGGAAACAAAGAAAGAGCGCTGAATTACTACGTGATACATGTCCTTCTGTATGGCAGCGAATGTTGGACGATCTCATCAAGGATAAAAGAGAGGCTCGAAACAGCAGAAATGTGATTTTACAGAAGGGTTCTGAGGATACCTGTTATAGTGCTCTCCCACGAGGAATGGACTCTTCCTCTTACTATATAATTATCTGCTTGACTTCCGAAGGCAGTTGACTGCAGTTAAGGACGACAGCTAGTATGCAGTTAAAGTCAGCTACTAGTCAGGCAATAAGCAATGTAACTGTACCGTTCGGACTTACTTATTTCTATTTACTGATTCCTAACACTTATTTGTACCTATGTTCTTGCTATACTAATACACTGTTTTGAACCTACCTTCTGTGTTCCGTGTCTTACTTCCGGCCAAACCGGTCACTACAATTTAGCGGTGAAGTTTCACCACAACAACTCCACAAAAAATTGGCCACGAAGTTTTGCGTTAAGATTTGCCACAAAAAATTGATGACGAAGATCCACAACAATGCAATAGACAGAGCAACATTCGCTGCCATACAGAAGGACGTCAAGTTGTTTGATGCTAACAAGAAGAAAACTCGGCGTTAAGAAGAGACAACTGAGGTTCAAGGGACACGTAATGAGGAAGGAGGGTTTGGAGAATCTAATAATCACAGGACGGATAAAGAGAAAGAAAGACAGGGGAAAGCAGTGCAAAACATACTTAATAGGCTTGAGCAAATAGATTGCTGAGCGGGATTCGCGATAGATACCAAGAGGAAAAATATTAGGAGTAACAAGTCCATGATCGCCTACGTCCTGAAGGGACACGACACATGAAGAAGAATTTGTTTGAATAAAAAATAATCAAAAGGGCAATTATACTAAATGAAAATTATTCCAAATATCTATGTTTGAAATATGTATGTGGTCTTGCTTTGAAAGAGTCAATACTGATTTACCTAGAACAACGCCGTTGAAGGATGAAATAGGGATTTTTTGCAGGAAGTGTCAGCCCATCATCCCACAATATGGAAATTCTTAGACCGTGTTAAAAAAGAACAGGATTTGCAAGAAATTCATATTGCAAAAGTAAGAGCAGGTTGACAAAATATCAATAGCGACGAAAAATTCCGAGACATTTACGTCGCGTAAATGGAAAACTTTAAAAATTAATGGCATCCTTTAACGAACACTCTTCAATGGTTGAATATTTGCGTGTAGTATCATGTAACTTAAGGTTATTATTTGTTTTCTTAGTAAATTATTATTGACGTTATTTGTATTTCAAATAATTATCACTTGGATATTCCCTCTTTTAATTTTTACATTTTTATTAGAGTAAAGAATTTTGGGTACTTCCGGGTTATCTCTCCACCAATTTTGTACAAAAAATTTGAGACCTCATTTTATTTTTATTTATGTCGGAAAGAATATAAAAAAGGTATCAGCAGTCTCTGCCGCCACATAAACTCACAGAGGCAGGAGTGCCGTTCTGTCGCTTAATCCTGAAATTGGCGACCCTCCACATTCGTTCAATGTGTTGCGTGTGGGCGCCAGTTTGTGGATCAATAAACTTCAAGATGTGTTTCACTGTGAGATGGACAAAATCATTCCTCACTTAATTGTATCCTCTTCACTCGTCCGTGATTACTGTGGAGCCAGGCCGAACCACTGCTTGGTTATAGGCGTCAGTGTTATTGTACTCCGGTCCGGTATTGCATACAAGAAACATTCTTTAGTCTCACGACACGTTCCACCAAAAACCCAAATTGTATGATGTTCATGTTTTATTGTTTTATATTTAATCTTCAGAAAATGATTTAAGTTTTTGGTACTACAAATATTTTGTACAAAATTGGCGGGGTTTTAACCCGGAAGTACCGAATTTGGTATTTCGAATAATTATCATTTAATATAACTGCCCTTTCGATTAATTTTAATTCAAACTATTTACAATTCGAACGTTTTTCGAATAATTGATTTGAAAAATTGATTTATCCAAGAAATCCTTCCGATTTGAAATTTACAATATTTTTCAATATTATTAAACTGCGATCCATACATTTACCATTTTGAAAAAGTGTCCATAATTAGATTTTTTTTTTTTTAATCATATCACCCCAAGCAAGGCGATAATGCCACTGATGTGCAGGGGGCTACATAAGAGTAAAAAGATTGGAAAAGAGAAAGCTGGAAACCACATCCTAAACAGGAAACAAGGGATGAACCTCTTCATCTGTTCAATAGACGTGGGTGGAGTGTGAACCAGGCGATAGTTTAGTCTATCTACTCCAAAAGTCTGTCTACGTCTATATCGGGTTGAATACACCGGTTCTCGTCCGATCACCGAAGTTAAGCAACATCGAGCCTGGTCAGTAATTAGATAGGTGACCGTTTGGGAATAACAGCAGCTGTAAACGTAAGGACCAAGTATGGTCGACCGGTCCTCCAGGTTTGGGGGTTTGGGGGTCGGCGCAGGGCAAACAACCCTGGCCCATAAAGCAAAAAAGTTTGTTACGGAAACAGTAACAAAAAGTTACTGCCCTACACAAAATTGGGTGTATAAAGGGTGAGATGAAGATGAAGATGAAGATGATTCTAAGTTTGGCGATGATCTGCATATTTGTAAACATTTCTTCGGTTCGGTTTTCTCACTGTAAATGATACAACGGGAAAGGGATTCTTTGAAACTTTTTAAAATGATGTTGTTAAACGTTTTGACATTGATTTATTACACTGTCGTGATCAAAGTTACGACAACGGCGCCAATATGGCCGGCAAATAGAAAGATGTTCAAAGTTACTTGACATAAAAAAAATGACTGCGATTTTAAGATATGTTCATCTTTTGAATGGAAAGAGACTGTTTAAAATGATGTTGTTAAAAGTTTTGACATTGAGTCATTAGAATGTCCTGGTCAAAGTTAGGACAATGGTATCAATATGTCAGGTAAATGGAAAGATGTTCAGTTCTTGTTATTTGAGATAAAGGAAAATACTTTAGTTCTTTCATGCAATACATATACTTTGAAGCTTCTTTTGCTGAATAGTTCACAGTCATTGGTTGTTTCTTTTACATCCTTTCGAATTGCTTGGGGAGGGTTCTGTTGGATTTTTGTTGGATTTTTGTATCGCTAATAGAATTCAAATGTTGATGGGCAGTAATAAACAAAACTAAGACTTGAGTAGAAAATGAATCGCCAATATTTATTGCTCATGTAGGTCAGTCAGTCAGTTGAGTGCCATACGTGATACACGCTTGGGCGATCCTGTCTCGACAGAGACATGACTGACTGGGCAGAAGATTATCCCTCAGTAGGTTGCCATTGCTTTCTGCGGTAGACTGGTTGCCGACCAAGGCTATAGAACCCAATCTGTCCTGTTATTTAACCCATAACTGGAAGGAATAGGCGGATTAATACCTTTCCCAAGGGTATTTGCGCGTAAGTGAATGCAATGAATTCGGCTGGAATTCGAACTCGGCTCCCCGATTTCTCGTTCCGAGCCGATATCCAATGCACCACAACGCACATCCTGCTCACGTAGGTACAAGGATGCAAATGTAAAGAGAATGGCAAGCCTCATGTCAGTCTGACGTTGAGTGAGGGTGTGTCTGAATCTTCTTTTTGTTGTCTCGGTTATCAAACACGTCCGAGCTCAATGGTTGAGAGGTTAAATCATGTTCTTTCCGAGGGTGGGCCATAAAGTTCACATGTGACCGGAACCCTTCAGCAACAATGACTCTGAGTGGAAGGTTGTGAGAAGCATGGAACCATCTTTTAATTGCTGTGGTTCCCTGGTCCACCCTGACCCGAGAGGGCAGTACTTATTAGAGTCACAACTATGGGCAAGTAGTTTATCCCCAAACTGGGATCAAACACAATGAAAGTAACACATTTTTGAAGGAAAAATATTACAAGCAACACATTTTTGAAGAACAAAATATTACCAGTAATACATTTTTGAAAGAAAATACTATTACCTGCGACACATTTTTTAAGGAAAAAAATGTTACCAGATATACCTTTTATCAGATAAGCAACTTAAAGGATTTTTCAAGAATACAAAATCAGAAGACATCTTGAGTTTACTAAAAAAACAACTTTTTCATCAAAATCTGACTAAATCAACCTTGTTTCTATAACTGAACATGTAGAAAAAAAACAATATCCTAAAACCCCACCTTTTTGGCATTAAATAACCCACACAGATGTTGATATGCCGTTAAACAAACCTGAAACTCAAGCACAAACTCAAACTTGATTTTCCGGTAAAATGAAATTTATGACTTCATTCAGAACTCAGACTCCATTTTGAATACGGTGAAGAGTGGAAAGTTGAACGAACAATGCGAACGATTTCCCGAAAAAGAAAATGGGTGACGTTTATCAAGAAGAATTGCCCTGCGAGATCAAAAGATTTGCTTCAGTTCTACAACGTGAATTCTAGATCGGGAACAGAAAAAGGAAGCTAAAAACCGCCCGTGATATTTAGGTTATATTTTTCGGATCATTTACTTTTTATAATTACCTGAACTTGTGCACTGCATTTCGTATATTGCTTACTACATCGGTGATTGTTGCAAGTAGCGAAAGAATGTTCATCAAACTAAAATATTATCTGTAATGTACAATGTGAGATGAAAGATTATGCGGATTTGCAATAATTTCTATTGAAAATGAATGTACTCGATTTTTTGACTGTGATGAAGTCGTATATCCATTTGTTCATCATGCGAAGTCTCCAAAAAAAACTATATAATATTTACTATTGTGTATCAATAATGTTGAATGTATTAAAATTATTCAACTTTTTAACAAGTAAAATCTCAAGTTAATGTTAAAATTTGCTGCCAAACACTGTTGATTTATTAAGATGAAATTATTTATTATGAGATTTTTCTAATTTGTATTTAAATAAGTTGTATTTATTTTCAATTTTTCTAGTTGGATTATTCACCTATATTGCGCATTTTCCATCATTTTGTATAATTAGGTTACAATAAAAGTTGTATTTAGTATGAATAGTACCTTATGAAAATTGAGATGATGTAGAATTATGGGGCCCTGTATCATAGATTCGATGGGGACACAAGGACCTTGAATCGAACCTGGCAATATCCAACATATACAGGGTGTAATCGATCCAAAATTCTGTTACGTAACCTAGATATCTGTCCGATTTAAGACAACTGCAGCTGATGTTAAAATTGAAATCACATGAAACTTACCCAAACTTGTGTATTGCTTACTATACCAGTGACTTTTGCATTATATCGTATGATCTTTTTTTTTTTGCACATAATTAGGTTGCACTTTCAGAACTCCCTTCCGCCTTTTCCAGCTAATTTTGATCTGCAAAATTTTAAATGCAATGTTAATCACCCTAATCAATCCTAATTACTCTTCTCTCTTTGTGATCACTACTAATGTTTCTGTTCTTAATTCTTCCACACTCTGTAATCTCTTGTGTTTTAGTGGCTTTATTGCCTTGCTTGGGGTGATAAAAAAAAGAAAATAAAAAAGAATACTACATTATGAAGAATGTGATGTAGTAGAGTGGTATCATAGATTCGGGGTTATGAGGCCCTTGCTCCGGCGCTGGTAATGTCTAACACATACTTTGTACAATCGGCTATTTTCCCCCAACGAGGAATGTTGCAAAGAGATTTGATGCTCTCTCACTCAACTGCACCCTACACATAATAATAAAAGGGGGTTGCAGTCTGAGGAGTTAGGTGAACAGATGTAAAGGGTGATTTGGTTGCAGAAATTGACGAACAGCCATAAATGGGTTCTTCTGCTTGTGTGATATGGTGCAGAGTCCTGTTGGCACATATAGAGTCTTTCAACAGCCACCCTCTAAACCGAAGATAGTACTGCCTCTTGAAGGCACTTGATGTAGGCCTAAGGGTTGAGTCTGAGGCCCTGTGGTAAGATAAATGTAGGCATAACCATCCCCCATCGATCACACCAAACACCATCGTAATCACCCTTAGACTCTACTATACTATTACCTACTATACTATTCAATCGATGAAATTAAAACCAAACTATTGGCAGGCGCAAATTAAAATAGTGACAACTTACCCGTCGTATCCTGTACTTTGTAATCTCCACTATTTTATCCCCACCCAAGAGGCGTCAGCTGAACCCGATCAATTTGCTGTGTCCTATTATGATGTTGACCTGAATCTATTTAAGGCAGAAAAATGCACTCAACCCAAAATCTGTCACGTAACCTAGCCATCTGTCAGATTCACAGACAACTGCAGCTGATGTTGAAACAATTTACAAGAATAATCTTCATGATATACTGCGAGTCTTTGACAAGATCGCTGGTATCTTAGCAACTATTGCTCCTACATGTTCTGCTCAGCGCTCCTTCGACCAGGCACAAGATAAAATGTCAAAAGGGTAAATAGAATTTTTAAAATACGAAGACAAAGTCATGTGTTGAGTTTTAAGGATTTGCTAATTCTATATTTTCCTTTCGGTCCTTCTCATACAATTAATATTTTTATGTCTATACTACTCAAAAGTGACTTTTTTTTTATTTAATCATTACACCCAAAGCAAGGCGAGACCGCTATTAGTGTGCAAGGGATTACAGTGAGAGAATAGACTGGGTACAGTGGGTATTGAAGAAGGGATAAAGGATGGACGGGATTCATGAAGACAAAAGACGGCAATTGACGTTGCATTTTAATTTTTGGAGATTGTAGCTCTCAGGGAAGTAAGTAAACGAAAGGGAGTTCCACAGGCGGGAAGTGAGAGAAAAACTGGGTACAGTGGATATTGAAGAAGGGATAAAGGATGGACGGGATTCATGAAGACAAAAGACGGCAATTGACGTTGCATTTTAATTTTTGGAGATTATAGCTCTCAGGGAAGTAAGTAAACGGAAGGGAGTTCCACAGGCGGGAAGTGAGAGAATAGACTGGGTACAGTGGGTATTGAAGAAGGGATAAAGGATGGACGGGATTCATGAAGACAAAAGACGGCAATTGACGTTGCATTTTAATTTTTGGAGATTATAGCTCTCAGGGAAGTAAGTAAACGGAAGGGAGTTCCACAGGCGGGAAGTGAGAGAATAGACTGGGTACAGTGGGTATTGAAGAAGGGATAAAGGATGGACGGGATTCATGAAGACAAAAGACGGCAATTGACGTTGCATTTTAATTTTTGGAGATTATAGCTCTCAGGGAAGTAAGTAAACGGAAGGGAGTTCCACAGGCGGGAAGTGAGAGAATAGACTGGGTACAGTGGGTATTGAAGAAGGGATAAAGGATGGACGGGATTCATGAAGACAAAAGACGGCAATTGACGTTGCATTTTAATTTTTGGAGATTATAGCTCTCAGGGAAGTAAGTAAACGGAAGGGAGTTCCACAGGCGGGAAGTGAGAGAAAAACTGGGTACAGTGGGTATTGAAGAAGGGATAAAGGATGGACGGGATTCATGAAGACAAAAGACGGCAATTGACGTTGCATTTAAAATTTTGGAGATTGTAGCTATCAGGGATGCAAGGGAGTTCTATAGGTGGGAATTGCGAGAAAAGAAACTATTAGAGAAGAAGAGACATGTTGCATTTAACTATTTCAACGGTAAAAGGACGGGAACTAGATGCCAATCTAGTAGCACGCGTAAACGCGTAAATTCATTTAGTCGAATCACCAGGAAAAAAAGCTTATCAGAGCAGTTGCATTGAAAATATTCGTAGAAAAGACAGAGGGAAGCCACATCACATTGGTGAGAAAATGACTGAAGTCGAGATGCCAAGTCAGGATCGATTATATTGCAGATCTTCTTTTGGATTTTGTCGGGAACCTCAAGATGAATAGCAGGATCACCCGACTATACCTTTTCAACTTCAAAATGATAATAATCAACTTCAAAATGGACTTATTTTCAGGTAAAAAAAATGGATCAATCAACTTCAAAGTGAATTAATCAACTTCAAATTGGAAAACAACTTCAAAATGAGAAATAATCAACTTCAAATTGGATTAATCAACTTCAAATTGAGAATTAATATAATACTAATAAATTCAATATTTATCATTTTATTTTTACTTAAAAGAAATGTAAAAAAAATATAAACATTCCTAAGAAATTTATTTAAAAGATTACATCATCTAAGTTAATTATAGAAGGAAATAATCTCTGTATTCCAGATACGAAGTTAGTGCAAGTCTCAGGGGAAATATTATTAATTGCCTCGGAGATCATCGCTTCTAACTTGCTGAGGCGGAATTCTTTAGTAGTTAAAGATCCCTGGCCGTCACCTCTTAAAATCTTAACATACTTCTTTTTACGTCAGCTTTAATGACTGACCAAACCTTTTCAATGGGATTTTACATCGGACTATAGGCGGCAAGTCTAAAAATTTGGTGTTGCCTAAATTGATCATCCTCCACAACTTCTTCAAATTAAGTATGGCAAGGAACGTTATCAATAACTAAGACAACTCCGCTTTCATAAATTTCATTTGCCTTTCTAAGGCAATCATTGGTCCATTCTTTCGCATCCTCTTTTTGGAAAAATCTCTTTTAATTTTATGATGAATTAATCCACTATTACTAATACATTCAATAAGATGGATGTTATTTCCCCTGGATCCGGCCGCAACTGTAGTGCACCTCGTGCCATTTTTAGAGAGACCTTCTTTTCTTGAAATATGGAGATTAAAATTGGTTTCATCCATATAAAGAATTTGGGACTGAAATTGCAATAAAGCTACTGCGTAATCCTTACGTTTCGCCTTATTGACATTATTATTGGCAGCTTCTGGTTCATAATAAACCGCTTTTAAAGTAAAGGCCATGGAGTCCAAGTGCTTTCTTATGCATTCTTTTGTCACACGAACCTCATACTTTTCGACCAACTTATTTACAAAGTCTTGAAGAGTGACCCTAGGAGAGTTTTCAATTAATTCGGCCATAAAATTCTTATGCTCTTACGTAATTTTATATTTTCTTGCTCCTCTCCTAGAGTCAATCTTATCAGCATCCTGGTCTAACCAACGGTACGCTGTTGGCAGAGGCACACCAATTGTTCTTGCCAGGTCTTTCCAATTTCTTGCTGCGGTATGTACAGCTAAAATCTGGGCCTTTTTTTTTTTTTTTTCGCCAGCCACAGTTTTCTAGAGGTAAGTCCTCTTTGGAGCTGTTGCTAATTCTTCTTTAGCTTCTTTTGTAGAGGTTTTTCCAGCATCATCATTTTTGCTCATATGCGACCTTCTCCTCCTTTTACTGTAGGCTCACCCAATCCTTTCTTGGCCTCTAAGTTGATTGTATTTTGATTTTTTCTTCATCTATATAATGAAGACGAACAGTCAATTACCTTACCCATGGGGTAAATTAATTGAAAAAATAAGCTTTAATTTACCAAAAAAAATATCTCAATTTAAAGTTGTTTATTCCAATTTGAAGTTGTTTATTCTTATTTTGAAGTTGATTGTTATTAGGTTTTTGACATTTTCTCAATTTGAAGTTGATTAAGCCATTCTGAAGTTGATTGTTCCATTTTGATGTTGATTGATCTAATCTGAAGTTGATTAATCTATTTTGGAGTTGATTAATCTTTTTACTTGAAAGTAAGTCCATTTTGAAGTTGATTATTATCATTTTGAAGTTGAAAAGTATTCAATGCACGGACGAATGGTAGATTTATAAATGTGCAAGATGGATTCTAACGAGAAAAACTTTCTGGCCCTACACAGAGACCTAACCTTCCTAGCAGTAGATGCAGCTATAGATTCGATGTAGTTGTTCCAGTCCAGGTTGGTTGAGAGAGTGACGCCAAGGAGGCACAGTCTGTTACTCTCAAGGAGACTTGCATTAGATATACTGATGGCTGACAAAAAAGTTTCTCTGGGGTTGTATTTTAAATACATTTCTTTTTCTTTTTTTTTTTACTGTACCTTTGTACTTATTTTCAGAAATGTGGACAGTAGACCTTTTATCTATAGATTAAATTTATATAAAATTTTTAGAAGCTAATGTTTCGGTGAAGAAAGTGGGAGGAAAAGACAAAAAATGCTTTTTGATGCTTTTAGAAAAAATATTTAATTGTTTTTTGATAGATTTATAACCAAAAAAAGAATTTAGTCTTTTTTAATCATTTCACGCCAAACAAAACAATAAAGCCACTAAGGTGTACGCGAGACAAAAAAAATCACTGTTAAGGAGAGAGAACAATAAAAGAACAAGAATTAAAAAGACAAAAGATAACGATTGACATTGCATTTAAATTTTTGAGGATCAAAGTTGACTGGAAAGCAAGAAAGTGAAAGAGAGTTCCACAAACGAAAGAAGATATAAGACTTATAATGATATGAGAAGAAAACTTAATTAAGGAGAGAGTACAATAAAAGAACATGAATTAAGGAAACAGAAGATAACGATTAACATTGTATTTAAATTTTTGAAGATCAAAGTTGACTGGAAAGCAAGAAGGTGGAAGAGAGTTCCACAAACGAAAGAAGACATAGGACTTATAATGATATGAGAAGAAAACTTAATTAAGGAAAGAGAACAATAAAAGATTGTTTAGTCCTCAGTTGCCGAAGGTTACCACAAAAAGTCAAGGGACTGAAGTTTCCCGGCCATTCTCAACACTCCGAGAATGTCAACGAACAAATGAATGAAGATTTAGCTGAAGAGTTCAATGGCTCAAACACAACATAAGACATAAACCTCTATATTATAATGAAGACCGTTATATATATATATATATATATATATATATATATATATAATGGACTTTAACAAACAGGACGTCATTATTAGATATCTTTCGGTCAACACTTATTCATAGGTAAACCGTTGGCAGTTATTAATGGTAATGAACGGGACACTGAAATACTAATGATCACTAATGAAGTGAAAGTTGGAACTCGTTTAAAATTAGATTTAATCAAATATAATTAAAACGTAAGGGGGTGTAAACACTAGCTCCACACGAGTTAATAAAATTGAAAAAAGAAAATGTTTAACTTTACATTCTTACCCTAAAAAAGATTTCAATAACGCTAAATAATAACTAAATTTTATGAATTTATTTAATCGTTCTGATGTTCTTGATCATCTATATTTTTTCGAATGTTATATAATTATTCTTATAACTTTATCAAAATAAGTTTATTGAACTTTATATTTTGGAATTAAATAATTTACTTTTGTATCCCCTTTTTTTCTTGATAAAATGTTCTATGAATAAAAAGTTATAAACTTAACTGGCTATATAATATTTCGTGCCCATCATGGCTTCTTGCCCTATTGACCCAACCACAGGTATTTACACGTGCTAATAGATGGGCATCCAGTTCCACCCTTCAAAATAGTTAAATGTAAATATCTCTTCTATTCTAACAGATTATTTTTCGCACTTCCCGTCTATGAAACTCCCTTCCATTTGCTTGCTTCCCTGATAGCTACAATCTCGAAAAGTTTAAATGCAACGTCAATTGCCATCTTTTATCTCCTTGATTCCCATCCATCACTTATCATTTCTTAGACATCCCAATAGCTACAATCTCGAAAAGTTTAAATGCAACGTCAATTGCCATCTTTTATCTCCTTGATTCCCATCCATCTCTTATCATTTCTTAGACATCCCAATAGCTACAATCTCGAAAAGTTTAAATGCAACGTCAATTGCCATCTTTTATCTCCTTGATTCCCATCCATCTCTTATCATTTCTTAGACATCCCAATAGCTACAATCTCGAAAAGTTTAAATGCAACGTCAATTGCCATCTTTTATCTCCTTGATTCCCATCCATCTCTTATCATTTCTTAGACATCCCAATAGCTACAATCTCGAAAAGTTTAAATGCAACGTCAATTGCCATCTTTTATCTCCTTGATTCCCATCCATCTCTTATCATTTCTTAGACATCCCAATAGCTACAATCTCGAAAAGTTTAAATGCAACGTCAATTGCCATCTTTTATCTCCTTGATTCCCATCCATCTCTTATCATTTCTTAGACATCCCAATAGCTACAATCTCGAAAAGTTTAAATGCAACGTCAATTGCCATCTTTTATCTCCTTGATTCCCATCCATCTCTTATCATTTCTTAGACATCCCAATAGCGACAATCTCGAAAAGTTTAAATGCAACGTCAATTGCCATCTTTTATCTCCTTGATTCCCATCCATCTCTTATCATTTCTTAGACATCCCAATAGCTACAATCTCGAAAAGTTTAAATGCAACGTCAATTGCCATCTTTTATCTCCTTGATTCCCATCCATCTCTTATCATTTCTTAGACATCCCAATAGCTACAATCTCGAAAAGTTTAAATGCAATATCAATTGCCATTTTCCATCTCCTTGATTCCCATCCATCTCTTATCATTTCTTAGACATCCCAATAGCTACAATCTCGGAAAGTTTAAATGCAACGTCAATTGCCATCTTTTATCTCCTTGATTCCCATCCATCTCTTATCATTTCTTAGACATCCCAATAGCTACAATCTCGAAAATTTTAAATGCAACGTCAATTGCCATCTTTTATCTCCTTGATTCCCATCCATCTCTTATCATTTCTTAGACATCTCAATAGCTACAATCTCGAAAAGTTTAAATGCAACGTCAATTGCCATCTTTTATCTCCTTGATTCCCATCCATCTCTTGTCATTTCCTAGACATCCCAATAGCTACAATCTCGAAAAGTTTAAATGCAACGTCAATTGCCATCTTTTATCTCCTTGATTCCCATCCATCTCTTATCATTTCTTAGACATCCCAATAGCTACAATCTCGAAAAGTTTAAATGCAATATCAATTGCCATTTTCCATCTCCTTGATTCCCATCCATCTCTTATCATTTCTTAGACATCCCAATAGCTACAATCTCGAAAAGTTTAAATGCAACGTCAATTGCCATCTTTTATCTCCTTGATTCCCATCCATCTCTTATCATTTCTTAGACATCCCAATAGCTACAATCTCGAAAAGTTTAAATGCAACGTCAATTGCCATCTTTTATCTCCTTGATTCCCATCCATCTCTTATCATTTCTTAGACATCCCAATAGCTACAATCTCGAAAAGTTTAAATGCAACGTCAATTGCCATCTTTTATCTCCTTGATTCCCATCCATCTCTTATCATTTCTTAGACATCCCAATAGCTACAATCTCGAAAAGTTTAAATGCAACGTCAATTGCCATCTTTTATCTTCTTGATTCCCATCCATCTCTTATCATTTCTTAGACATCCCAATAGCTACAATCTCGAAAAGTTTAAATGCAACGTCAATTGCCATCTTTTATCTCCTTGATTCCCATCCATCTCTTATCATTTCTTAGACATCCCAATAGCTACAATCTCGAAAAGTTTAAATGCAACGTCAATTGCCATCTTTTATCTCCTTGATTCCCATCCATCTCTTATCATTTCTTAGACATCCCAATAGCTACAATCTCGAAAAGTTTAAATGCAACGTCAATTGCCATCTTTTATCTCCTTGATTCCCATCCATCTCTTATCATTTCTTAGACATCCCAATAGCTACAATCTCGAAAAGTTTAAATGCAATATCAATTGCCATTTTCCATCTCCTTGATTCCCATCCATCTCTTATCATTTCTTAGACATCCCAATAGCTACAATCTCGAAAAGTTTAAATTCAACGTCAATTGCCATCTTTTATCTCCTTGATTCCCATCCATCTCTTATCATTTCTTAGACATCCCAATAGCTACAATCTCGAAAAGTTTAAATGCAACGTCAATTGCCATCTTTTATCTCCTTGATTCCCATCCATCTCTTATCATTTCTTAGACATCCCAATAGCTACAATCTCGAAAAGTTTAAATGCAACGTCAATTGCCATCTTTTATCTCCTTGATTCCCATCCATCTCTTATCATTTCTTAGACATCCCAATAGCTACAATCTCGAAAAGTTTAAATGCAATATCAATTGCCATTTTCCATCTCCTTGATTCCCATCCATCTCTTATCATTTCTTAGACATCCCAATAGCTACAATCTCGAAAAGTTTAAATTCAACGTCAATTGCCATCTTTTATCTCCTTGATTCCCATCCATCTCTTATCATTTCTTAGACATCCCAATAGCTACAATCTCGAAAAGTTTAAATTCAACGTCAATTGCCATCTTTTATCTCCTTGATTCCCATCCATCTCTTATCATTTCTTAGACATCCCAATAGCTACAATCTCGAAAAGTTTAAATGCAATATCAATTGCCATTTTCCATCTCCTTGATTCCCATCCATCTCTTATCATTTCTTAGACATCCCAATAGCTACAATCTCGAAAAGTTTAAATTCAACGTCAATTGCCATCTTTTATCTCCTTGATTCCCATCCATCTCTTATCATTTCTTAGACATCCCAATAGCTACAATCTCGAAAAGTTTAAATTCAACGTCAATTGCCATCTTTTATCTCCTTGATTCCCATCCATCTCTTATCATTTCTTAGACATCCCAATAGCTACAATCTCGAAAAGTTTAAATGCAACGTCAATTGCCATCTTTTATCTCCTTGATTCCCATCCATCTCTTATCATTTCTTAGACATGCCCTGTACTGCTTTTTTCTTTTTTTTTTTTTTCTTTGTTTATCTTTTTCTCACTTTAACCCAGAGTAACCCAGTGGCGGTTCCTCCTTCTTTCAGGTGAAATGATTATAAAAGAAAACAGCATCAATCATCTGTGCCGCATACACCCATGCCGCAGAAACATGTTACAGGACACGACTGCACATATCAGTGTTTGCAAACATTTGACGTAATTAGGTTCTAATAGATACAATCAATAAGACAATATTTGAAAAAGTGCGACTCGCCTAAAATACTGGAATGCACTGAATGGATGTGACACTTCAACACTGGAAAGGAAAGCTAACAAAGTCTGGTGGTATTGTGCATTGCAAGGGTTGGTCATGAATTAGTTATTATGATGCAACAATTTCTACATCATGATACTTTCTTACATAAATAGATATTAACAGACTGAGATAGATAGATAGATAGATAGATAGATAGATAGATAGATAGATAGATAGATATGAATAGACTGAGATATATAGAAATTGAACAGACGAGGATAGATAGATATGAGCAGGATTAGATAGATAGTTGATTTATTAAGCACCGCTAAGATGTGACACAAAGACGAAAGCACGGGGTAACCAGTGAGCATCGAACTCACTACTCAGTTGCAATAGGTTTTAGTAAACAAGCTTGCTAACCATTATACCACGCCAAGGTGCCCACAGAATTAGAGATAGATAGATAGATAGATAGATAGATAGATAGATAGATAGATAGATAGATAGAAACAGAATGAGATAGATAGATAGATAGATAGATAGATAGATAGAAACAGAATGAAAGATAAGAGATAGATAGATAGATAGATAGATAGATAGATAGATAGATATAAACAGAATGAGATAGATAGATAGATAGATAGATAGATAGATAGATAGATAGATAGATAGATAGATAGATAGAATAGATAGATATAAATAGAATGAGATAGATAGATAGATAGATAGATAGATAGATAGATAGATATGAATAGACTGAGCTGAGATAGATAGATAGATTGAATAGACTGAGCTGAGATAGATAGATAGATAGATAGATAGATAGATAGATAGAAATAGAATGATAATGAGATAGATAGATAGATAGATAGATAATGAATAGACTGAGCTAGATAGATAGATAGATAGATAGATAGATAGATAGATAGATAGATAGATATGAATAGACTGAGCTGAGATAGATAGATAGATTGAATAGACTGAGCTGAGATAGATAGATAGATAGATAGATAGATAGATAGATAGATAGATAGATAGATAGATAGAAAGAAAGAAACAGAATGAGATAGATAGAAAATGAACAGACTACGAGAGAGAGAGAGAATGCAAATAAAAAAAGCACTCCTCCTCTCCTACCCGTAGAGACACATGCTGACCAACTGTTCGCAATACCCGCTTGAAAGCACTGCTTAGATCTCTCGGTTACGTTTAAAACGGCTCCCACATCACCTCACCCAGCACTAGTACACAAAATCCTGGACTAACACACGTACACAGGCAGGAGCAGACAGTTTCTGCCTCGACTACTACTACTACCACGTTACCAGTCGTTAGCACTTTCTATACATATTGCATATACGCCCCCCCCCCCCAATTTATGCAACATTCAGATATGCTTACAATACATTTGACTAATGTACATGCCTATGGAAGAGGCGCGGCTCAGGTGGTAAGTACGTTAGCGTTCTGAGATACCTGATTATCAATACTCCTGTACTTCAACTATGTTTATTTATTTATTTATTTTTGACTAAAATACAGTTTGTTCCACTTTGATTGACGGTCAGTAGAAAAAAAAATCTTTTAAAAATATAAAAACGTGTACACAAAAAAAGTCACATTGTCACGTACGGTCGTACGTATGCAATTTTTTATGCTTGCAAAATCCACAGGTTGTTGGCATGATTAGCAGGATCGTATGTTACGGACGAATAATGAATGGTTAACTGAAGTTCCACCAATCTTGCCAGGTTGGTGGGACTTCTTTCTAAGGTATTTATTTTCCATAGAAGAAACGCCTAATTGTAGTTTTAGGAATCACTTCCTCTAACAGTTACTGAGGATGATTGGTAACATTTATTTTAAAAATACTAATGTCTAAATACCAGTTAGAAGATTATGTTTCAAGAACTGTTTTATTATGATTTTGAAGGCTAAAATAGCTAGCAAAGTGGCAGGTCTTGATGCAAAAGAACTGTACTCCAGTTTCTAAATGATCTGCTACAACGAAATGATAGTGCTTGTTATGGATTTTATTTTTATACTAACCATTGGGGGAGAACGAGTACAAACTTTTTCAGTCTTTTTTTTTTAATTTTTAACGGGTTTCACCGACCCGATTTTAAGTACTTGTTAATCTTTGTGTGCAAATTGAAGTCGGCTATCTCTAACCAAGTTTTTACTTAAATCCTTCTTTATAAGAAACAAAAACAATTTTCGGTAGATATCAAAGTTCATTGAACAAAAAGCTAAAATGGCTGAGAATGTGATTACAAAACTATAACAATTATACTAAAAGAAACTAAAATCTATGCAATGTGAATTAAAAAATATCTACCGAAATTGAAAACAAGGTCTTACGAAAAAAGATTCCGTCAAACATCAAAAAACCGTTTTCTTTTTGTTTTCTTTTTGTTTTTTACAGATATTTATTTTATTTTTTCATGAATAAACACAACATAAGAGTACCAAGCAAATCAATATCTATATATATGTTGTTGTCATAATTCTTCAACTTGGGGTCAGCTTACTCCAGAATAGACAATGACCCAAGTCCAGAAAGAGAAAGAATGAAATTAGCCGGGGCAGTGGGATGAGAGGTGACTTAGGTCGTTAAGGATGTCAGATTGTTAAATAATAAAATAAATAAAAAAAATGGTGACTTGGAAATGTTTTCAGGTCAATGGGTCTAACTGAAATTATTCAGATACAAACAAAAGAGAGAAAGCAAATTTTAAATGCTTTAAAAAAATGACCAAAAGCAAACCTAACGTATAAACTTACACACTTTTTGATCCAACGATGAATTGAATACACACAGGTGTGTAAAACGACGATTGAACATTATGTTGTGGAAATTAGGATAGAAAAAATGTTTAATAATAATGAAACTGATTCTCTCCAAATTCTATAGAAATATTTTAAAGTAAATCAAAATTTTCAGGGAGGTATGAAATATATATTTTTTAAAGAAAGCTCAAAAAAGTTCTTTTCCGACCCACTTGATAAATTATACAAGAATAAAATATCTTTTTTTTTTTCTTTTTCAATCCTTCAGGCTGAGAATTTTTCATCACACTTCGGCGGTCTTCAAAACCGGTCGGATACGTAAAAAAAAAAACGTTTCAAAATAAATTTATTTATACTTTTATTTTAAAAAGGAAAATGTACACAGATTTATGTTTTTAATTTAAAAAAGGGAAAAACAAAAAAACAAGAAGAATAAAATACAAACAAAAAACAAAAAGTGCATAATTTTACAAGTACTGCTACTAACTAAAAACTACATTGTAGAAATTGCTTTCCCACACACAAAAAACCGATTTATTCAACAAAGTCATGATGACTGTATTTAGCGTTTTAACCCCCATAAAAAATATTTACACACACCTACCTACGAAAGCGTGTAGTAGACATACTTTTTTCTATATAAGTAAGAACAAGCTTTAACAAAAAGAAAAATATGGAATATAGTTCATTTAAAATACCATAAAATTTTTTTTTAGAAAACTGTTTTAGCAGTGCAGGTGCGTGTATCCCTTGAAATAACTCGTGTGTATATATATATATATATATATATATATATATATATATGTGTGTGTGTGTGTGTGTGTGTGTGTGTGTACATGTACACATGCATGTGTTAAAATCATTACACATCAACTTCTATTTTACATACCAACTTCTATGTTTGTTTTAAAAACACTAACAAACCAACCCCCCACTATCATTCCCCCAAGACAATTTACAATACACTGTGACTACAGTGCACTAAAAAAACACAAAATGTTCTAAACAAACTTACTACACACAGCCATGTGCGTACACATCATATGTATACGTACATGTAGTCCAAAAATGCGTACACACACGTGCTTACACACACACACACACACACACTCACTGACGCACTTGCAATTCACATATCTAAATTATTCAATATGGCAGACTTTATGTACTGCGCTTCTTCTGTTATGTTCTTGCAAACGGAATACGTAATTCCAGGTACGTACAGGCCCTATTTTCTTACCCCTCAAATCTAGCAGGTGACCGTTGTACCCAGAAACCCCGTTTCTGTCAGCGGGTGAGACATTTTACGGGTATTTAAATCCACCCTGGATTTGCAACCCATAGTGTATTCGTTTATTACCTCCAGCTACACACACACACTCACACATACATAGTATATATATATATATATAAACAAGCACTCATGCAGTCTTTTTGACAAGATATCTGCATTGCATACCATTGTACTATACATTTTTTCTCCCTTATCTTCTGTATATATATATATATACACATACATATATATATATATATATGTAAAATTTGTAAATGTGTTTAATTGTTTTCTTTGTTTCCTTTTAGTTTTCCTGGTCTGGCATTTTCGCATTTTTTTTTTTATTATTATTAGTTTTCAAAATTAAACCTGCCCTGATCACCCAAATTGTTGGGGGTGATTAATAATAATAACTTTGTGCTTTTTGGGTAACCTGTGTGAAAAGGAGATGCACGACTAACTTAGTTGCTCGCATTATTCAACTGTGTGTAAAAGGTTTTGGATTTTATTTTTATCAGACATTAGCAATTCGATATCCCTTTTCAATATTTAAATGTACATATTTTGTTGTTTTTTCGTTTTTTATCTAACACGTGTGTCTTGAAGAAGGGTGTTTTCACCGTTTATTTAATGATTGTCTGAAATTAAACATCAATCTCTTTCTTTCTTTCTTTTTGTTCTTTAATTCTAAAATCCGAACTTTTGCCTATTCACACGCCCGCATATTGCTAAATATTTTTTCAGTAAATTTCTACTCTGTGACCTGAAGAATTTTACATGTTTCTCTCTAGATCTCCTCCGGCTTTTTGCAAGAAAAATAAAAAAGGTCACTTTCTCACAAAATTAGCACGTCCACAATTTATTCTTTGCTATGTCTCTGGATGCAAACAGAGGTCTTCTGGTGAACAGAACTCTGCCCTTTTGTTGTTGTTTGAAAAAAAAAATTAATGAGAATTAAAAAGTTCGTGTCGATTGTTTGAAAAAAGGAATTATTTCCAAAAAACAAACTTGAAGCTACCTAGCTAAAAATACAAAAAGAATTAGTTAGACAGAAGTAGAATTAAAAATAGAAAAAAATAGAAGCATAATTATTAGATAGAATTAGAAAGACAGGAGCAGAATTAGATAGATAAAAATTAGAAACAATTATATAGAATGAGGCTGAAATGGAGGGCCTTAGATAGGCTGACTAAGTCATTGATATTTAGCTGTAAGGAGAAAATGCATTTTATGCCTATGTATGCAAAAGTTATTATTGTGCAATTAAAATTATGTATTTTGTTTAAAATCTGTATTGTTATAGATCTTTATAACACTTATCTGCGTTTACACACGTGTTATTAATGTGTACACGTAAGTGGGTCTGTTTCAATCCACACAACATAGTTTGACACTAAAAAAAACTAGTCATTTTTCTTTAGTACTCTAAATATTTGAAGTCACATTTTTTTAGTGCGTGTGTGTGGCACAAGTTTTTTTCTTTGTACAATGTACACAATGAAAGGCTTGGATTATATAATTACATGAATTTAAAACTTTATTTAAATTTACTCTTAAGTTTCATGTACAAACAGAAGTGCATGTGTATATATTTTTTGTGCATATGTCATTGAGTCAGGGCAACTACCATAAGTGCAATCTTTTTAGTAGATTCGTCTTGGCAAACAATTTTCTGATGTAGTGAGTTCAATCCTCAATTGTTAACTCATTATTACTGTGGCCTTGTATCAGACTTTCATAGCTGATATATAGACTCTCTGAGTATAATAGACATAAATTGTGCTTGTTTATGTGTATTTAGAAAAATTCTGTCTTAATAAATTTCACAGATTTTCTGACCTAAAAATCATATGCGAGAAATATCCATGTTTTCTGAGATTTAGCAAAAAAAAATGTTCTCATTTTTATTCAGTTTAAAATTTTGTCTTTTCTCCAAAATGCATTGACGATGTGTTAATTTTACAAATAAGCAATTAATTAAGTTAAAAAAGTTGTCTGTTTTCTACAAAAAAAAAATAGTTGGGATATATACAATTATTATCTTTTAACAGATGTGTAGGTAAAAGTTCTTTTGGTTATTTACTTCCATGCATGGCAAATAAATAATTAAATTAACCCACTTTAAACGGAAATTTTTGGATTTTTCTATCACTCTTCGTCCCTAGCCCTTTCTACATCTGAAAGGTACTTATTCCCATTTTTATTAAATTAATCATTTGAAAAACCTCATTTTTTTCTACTTCCATAGACTTAAATCGACTTTAATCGACTTGAAAAATGGATTTAACTTCTCTTATAATCCCTGACTCTTGTCTTGTACATCTGACCAAAATTAGTTTTTTTTTTCTCATTCCAAAAGGTAAAAAAAAAATCACTATAGTTCGGATGGCAAATGTAACCGACTTTTAAAAACGGAAGTGATTGGATGTCTTTCTTTCTCTCTATGAAATCATGTCTCTAGCCCTTTCAAACAAACAAACAAAAAGAACTAAACCTTTTTCCTTTCGACCTACTTACCTAAATAAAATCTAACCAAACATCAGAATTTTCCCAACCCTCCTCATACACATGGCCGCTTTATTTATTACTAAAAATAAAATAAAAGAACCCTGAAGTTATATCCCAGATTAATGTCCACTCTAAATTTCTTCACTTAAAACACATGGCCAGTCAGGCTCAAAAATAACAACACAAAAAAAATCAAAACATTTTATATTTTTTTAATAGACACTGATTAAAAAAATGTACTGGATTTCTAATACACCTTTTGGCCAGAGATATCAAAGGTGTGATACACTCTAAAAAGGTTTTAAAAGTAAATTATTTTCAGGTGAATAAAATGACAATAGGAAAAACTATTTTTAGTCAGATTGGTTATGGTTTTTCCATTTGTCTTTCTATTCACATTTTATATATTATAGGATATTTTGTATAAATATATTTGTAACAAAACTCAGTATATATGTAAAAGGACAATATGAATAAAGGCAAAAATAAAATGAATATGTATCTTAGCCAATTGGTTTAATCCTATTGAGGGCTTTTTCAAGGCAAATGCAAGAATTTTATTTTGTGACAAGTATTATATTTTTATATACAAGTGAATTTTTTTTTTATATTTAAATGACATTTTTGCTCTTGTATATATAAAAACTTCTGTCATATATATATATATATATATATATAAAAGTTTCTCACTTAGCTGATTGATGCTGCCTTCAGCACCCTGATTCCAGGGTTTCATAGATGGACTTTTGTCTGTCCACTTTTCAGAGGTTATCAAATTTTACTCGTAAAAATACAAGGACTAATACCATTAAGATAGGGATACTAATTCCAAAAATTCAAGGAAATATTACAAGCTTCATTTTCTTCACAATTACAAATATCTATGGGTCTGTGTTTTATATATATATATATATATATATATATATATATATATATAAAAGTTGTAAGTTTAAAAATATATATATAATAATAGAAATAAATAAATACTGTCAAAAAATACATTTTTAAAGTTACAACTTTTTAGTAGTTTTTCCTAAGACAGTACGTGGATCATCATTATGCTATATATATATATATATATATATATATATATATATATAATGAGTTTGGGATATTCAATTTCAAATTGATTGTAAACATTAGGCACCAGTTTTGGATTAGGATTGGTTTAAGGGTTGCATTCAGGTTTTACAATTATAAAATTATTGTGCATCAATCTATAAAAATAATTTGCACAGATAATTTATGAATTTAAAAATTTATTTGGTAATATCAATAAGTTTCAATTTAAACATAGCCACATTTACAAGCAGACAATCTTATTCTTAAGATTGTTTTATCTATTTATAAATAATTATTTAAATTTATTAAAATTTCTAGGAATTTTGAGCAAGCTTGAAACACAAGTTTCACTTAAACAATTCCAAGAAAGACTTTTAAAAAAGCATTTCTCAAAAAGAATGCTTAATTTATAAATTATAAATGTTTTTTTAAAAATGAGGATGGCTTATATTTTCTCAACTTTATATCAACTTCTCTTAAAATATACAAAAATACACAATTTAAAGTTATGTGATAATTTACATGTGCTAATTTGTTTAAAAACAAATTAGCACATGTAAACTTAATCTTTGTTTTTTTTTTTTCTTTTTTAAAAATTTTAATGATTGAACTGCCATTTTGTGAATAATATCCCAAAAACCAGATCCTATTAATATTAATTTTTTTCAATATTTAAAAATGATCCAGGTGGCGCGCTTGATGTAAATGGTATTATCTTTTTACAGAGCCAAATATGTATCAATAAATTCGAAATGAAATTTGCATTCCATTGAATAGCCACTTCAGCAATGTGTGTGTGTGTGTGTGTGTGTGTGTGTGTGTGTGTGGTGCGATGGATAAATTGTCAGTTGAATTATACAAAAATGAAAAAAACAGAGACATCTCATTTTAACAGATATATTTACCAAAATTATACAAAAATATTGTAAAGAGTAAATTTATTCATTAAAACTGCCATTGGCTTCAACCCCAGCCTCCAGGTGATTTTGGAATCTCCTGCAACTGTTTACATAATAATCAAGAGGTTTGCAATTTGGGGAGTTGGTTGGCCAGATGTAATTACAGAAATTGTCTGACAGACATGACTGGGTTCTCCTGCTTGTGTGGCCTGGTACAGTTGGTTGGCCAGATGTAATTACAGAAATTGTCTGACAGACATGACTGGGTTCTCCTGCTTGTGTGGCCTGGTACAGTCCTGTTGCCAGAGATGGCATCTTCTAGCTGCCACCCTCTTGACCCAGAGCAGCTCTACCTCTTCAAGGCACTTGGTGTATACCTTTGTGTTGAGTCTGAGGCCCTGTGGGAAGATGAATGGAGGTATAACATTGCCATCATTAGTGATCACTCTAAACGCCTTTGTAATCACCCTTAGACTCATCCAACTCTTTCTGAATCCTCTGCACTGTCTTTAGATTGATACTGAAACCATCTGAAATGTTCATATTGAAGCTTCTGGTGCAAATGCCAAGCAGTACAGCATGCTATTTTCAAATTCCTGGTGCCCTGAATTTCATCATGGTGCTCTTTAGTCTTTAGAAAAGTTATAATTTGTTTTTGTCTTTTAAGGTAATTGTGGATGCTTAGAAACAAAGATTTTTAAAACAATATTGGCAAGAATATTGTAACCAAAACAAAAATGATGGGGATACAAAATAATTCATGGTATAAAACTTCATCTCAGACTTTCAGGCAATCAAAGACAGTTGGAAAATGCATCTGCCAAAATGTAATGATCAGAATTACAAAGAATTTTAAATTTTTTCACTTGTCTGTATAATCTATGGAACAATGACAAGACCACATTTCAGAAATTCAGATAATACAAGAAAGTCAGAAAATGCATCAGCTGAAATATAGTGATCAAGACAACAAAGATGAAGATAGTAGTCTGTATAATTCATGGACTAATGACAATATTTCATCTCAGAACTTCCCACAGTATCAGAAATGACAGCAAACTTGCAAGAATAAGATGAGGATGCCAATGACAATTTATTCACAAATTTTACAAAGTAGATTAAATCTGACAAATTTTTAATTTATTTGATTATCCATTAATTTTTAATGGATACTCATATGTGAGTAACAATAATGAAAATTTAAATAGTTTATCCAGAAAGAATATCAAGGTTTCCTCTGATTGGAATCTTGTGCTAAAAAGAACCAAGATGAGGATATTATTGTTGAATGGGTAAATTTTTAAAAACATGTTTCAGCTTTGTTAGCTCAATTGGCATCTTCAGGTCATATTTTGCTGCATTCTGTATCCTAGTAACATGTGTGTGTGTGTGTGTGTGTGGTGCGTTGGATAAATTGTCATCTAAATTACACAAAAATGAAAATAACACTGACATATCAATTTAGCAGTTACATTTACCAAAATTACACAAAAATATCTTGAAATACTAAAGAGTAAATTTATCCAATATGTAAAAGGACAATATGAATAAAGGCAAAAATTGGTTTTAGCCATGACCTCCAAAAGATTTTGGAATCTCCTGCAACTCTCCTGGACAGTTTTCATGTTTTAAGTTGGTGTATACTACCATAATCCTTGCCTTCGGTTCATCTTTGGAGTTTTGTTGGTCTCTTGCTAAACTACACCTGGCATAATAATCAAGGAGGTTACAGTCTGAGGAGTTGCATGGCCAGGTATAAGGAGTTATGTGGTCGCAGAAATTAACTGACAGCCATTGACTGGGTTCTGCTTGTGTGGCGTGGTGCAGAGTCCTGTTGCCAAACATAGCGTCTTCCAGCAGCCATCCTCTTGACCCAGTGCAGTACTAACTTCTCAAGGCACTTGATTGTAATCACCATTGCTCATTCAACCCTTTCTAAATCCTCTTAACTGTCTTCAGATTGACACCCAATGAATCTGCTATGTTCATATTGGAGATTCCAGTGCAACTGTCAATCAGTACAGCATGCCATTACCAAATTTCTGGCAAAGTGAATTGCATCATGGTGCTCTTTTTCCCACAGATGGTGCCCAACTGACTCTACTGTGCTGTTGATAATGCACAAAAATAATATCAATTAATATAAAATGCTTGCAATTTACTCATCACATTCTGTGTGTGTGTGTGTGTGTGTGTATATATATATATATATATATATATATTAGAGAGAGGTGGAAGCATGCAAATGAGTATATATATATATAATTTTATCTTGTATATATGTATATAAGAAAAAGTTAAGGCTGACACGTTATTTCATGGTAAATCGGAAGAATAGGCCTATTTCAGGTGAACCATCATCAGCTTCCATTTTTATTGTACAGAAGATTTTACACAAATTCACCTATACTTCCGATTTACCATAAAATAATGTGTCTGCCTTAATTTTTTCTTATATTTGCTCTATATGTATTTACATACATATATATTTAGAGCTCTCTTAGAATTATCCTACCACTTTATGTACAGGATACTCCTTTGGATTCTTCAAGATCTACACTGCATGCTTATATATGTGTGTGTGTGTGTGTGTGTGTGTGTGTGTGTATACATGCAGATGCAAATTGAAATATTTATCAGGTGTTAATAGAACAGTTTTCAATGCCATATAACAGAGCAAAATTATATATTAATAAATATACATATTATCCTATATTTTAAACACGACTTGGAGTTTCATGCATTATGCAATCATCAGGTGCATATTCAGATCTGTTTTCTTTTCTTTTTTTTTTCTTTTTTGTTTTTTTTTTGTTATTTGAGTTATTAATTTAGGTATTGGCATTTCTTAAGTCAAGGTCATTATAAATTGTAAATCATGTGTGTGAATATTCTTATTTATTAATTGCATAATTTAGTTAAGTTTATCCCAAAACCCCAAAAAGGAATAGAAAACTAAAATCATAGAAAAAAAATATATTTAAGGGTCCAATTTTTTATTAAACTTATGTTGAAGGGGACATTACTAATTTGTTTATATTAGGGAGAAAGCATTTGATATTTTGTTTTAAGAATAAAAAAAAATTTTAATAAAAAAAATCTTTGGTCATAATTAAATAAGACAAGTACACAGTTGTATTAAAAAAATGTTCAATCAATCTATATTGCTGAACTTTTGAATATTTTTCATTTGGAAATGAGTTATTTCTATATCCTCAGGTGATTTATGATAACTAGTTATAAATCGCCTGAAGATACCAAAAGGTTGAAACCTAGGTTGCAGAAATAACTCATTGTAAAAATTTTATATATATTTGTCTTCTTTCATGTCAATCAAATTGTAAGCACATTTCAATGAATATGTGCACTTTGTAAAAACATAGAAATGGAAGATGTAGCGTTTATGTAACTGCACTATATATATATATATATATATATATATATATAGAGTTTGGGATCAAATACAAATCAGAACCCAACAGAATGATAAGATATTAATTGAACAAATAGGAAACATTCATCAATCTAATATGTTTCACTTTTATAAAATCTTTCTCTGATGATTTAATAAAAATGAAGCATTAGATTGATAAACATTTCCTATTTGTTCTTTACCCTATTATATATATATATATATATATATATATATCATATACTTTTGTAAGGATATCTTTCTTACATAAGTCTAACTTATTAAAGAAACAAAAACATTTTTCTTCATATTTTAATATCTGAATGAAGGAAATCTGTAAAAGTGATTCCGAGAAACATGCTTGGTAAAAATTAACAATTGGGAAAAAAAATTATTTATATATTTTATAAAATCCATGAATCTAATATTCAGAATTGGCTTGCTTGGTTGAGCCTTTCTCTTTGGGTTTAGTGACCAGTGTTCATGCAATGAGATCCATAAAAATTTCAAGATTGGTGCTGTACAATCTTCTTATCTACATTCTATTCATTCTTATATTAAAATGTATTCAGCATAGAGATACAAATATGCAACTAGCTTGCATTTAAAAACACTAGATCAGTCCTTTGAATTCTTGTGAAAAACGTTTTATTTCCCTCCCCCCACTTGTTTTCAGATATCTAAATCTTGCTGCATGTAAATATATGATGCATATTTAATCTGCCTTTCTCTGTTTTGCTTTCTGCATCTTTGCAGACGTCATTCTAAAAGATTAAAGAGTAACTTGCATTTAATAAGGTCCATGCTACTCTTCAAGTGCCAATTGATGCGAAATTGTAAAAATTTTATATATATTTGTCTTCTTTCATGTCGATTGAATTGTAAGCACATTTCAATGCATCCATACACTTTGTAAAAACATGGAAATGGAAGATGTAGTTTTTATGTACCTGCACTATATAAATAAAGCAAAAGGTATGTCCTGATGTATACATGAGAATGTCTGCATACCCTTGTATATAAATGTGTGTGTATGTGTGAAACTTGTTTATAATATACTCTGTTCTTCCATGTAAACATATGAATAGTTGATTGTCTACTTACATTTGCAATGTTTGTGTGACTGCATTTATATATGTAATATGTTAATATTTAGTTATTATTGCTATATTTGTAAAAAAATATGCTTGTAATGATTTCTGTTGTCTGTGTGTGTGTGTGTGTGTGTGTGTATATATATATATATATATATCCGAGTGAATAAGGAACGAAGAAAAATTGGCAACATCCAAAACATTAATTTAAAACAGTGCTCAATATATAATATAGAGCTGGGAATAATTATAAGTTTAGAACATGTACAATTTTTTATCTACTACTTTCTGCATCTTTGCAGATGTCTTTCTAAAAGATTAAAGAGTAACTTGCATTTAATAATTTGTACACTAATTTAGTTGAAAAAATTTATACATGTTCTAAACTATAATTTATAATATGTGTGTGTGTGTCTGTCTGTCTATGTAACTATTTTTTATTCATATCTTTTTACAGATATATGTTCAGTTATATCAGAATGTTTACATGTTTAAAAAAATAAAAATAAAAAATATATATTTATAGAATGATTTTTTCCCTCTATCTATCTATCTATATATATATATATATATATATATATATATATATATATTTGTGGGTCAACATATATAATTTTATATGGATGGTTGAGCAAACGAATTATGTAAGCATACATTATATAGCGTACAAATTGCATTTGCTTTTTCTTTTGACAATAAATCCAAATTATTCACTTTTCATCAAATTTTACAACTAAGCTAACACAATTGACTTACAAATAAGTTGTAAAATGTTTTCATTCATAGAATTTCCGCATTGATAAATTAAGATTTCTGTCCCAATTATTGAGTTTGTTTGGTCACTTTGATGTGGTGTGGTGTAATAGTTAGCAATGTTGTCTCACTAAAATCATTACAATTGAATAGTGAGTTCATTCCTCACTGAGTGCCCCATACTTGTGACCTTGTGCCACATCTAAGCTGTGCTTAGAAAATCACCAATTATTTTGACTATAATCCCTTTTTGTCTTATTCTTTTATTCCTATATTTTTTACTTATATGCAACTTTCTGATAATTTATTTTCACAACAAAAGCATCCTATATTTTATGCACAGTAGACCTTTTTGTTGGGGATTGAGTGTGTTTCTTTACCACAGCTTAAAAATATAATTTCAAATTTTGTGTGTGTTTGTTTTTTTTTTGTTTTTTTTTTTTTTGCTTTTTTAAATGCAGGTAAGCAGGTACTTTCTACTTGAAAAAATGACACTTCACAATCTCTTCACAATCACTTCACCTTCATAGACTTGTACCAGAATAAAGTAAATTTGGATTTTAGGGTTTCTTTTTTTTTTTTTTTTTTTTGATATATGTCATTATCAATTCTGTAACTTTTTCGTTGTAATAATATAATTTTTATCAATATTTTTGTAATAAGCACCATAACTGAATAAAAGAGAAGACCCATAAGGTAACAGTACACACACACACATCTCACTTAATATTTTATATTATAGATCTTTTTATTCTTTTTGGATTATCTTCACTGTTCACAGACTTGACATTTAATACCTATTTCTGTTTTCCATATATCATTGAATCATATATATGATAAAAATAGTTTTTAAAGGTATACTAGGTAAATTACCCAGTAATTACAAATACCTTACCTTTTAGTTAAAAATACGGTATACCTTTAGTTAAAATACAGTTTTTAAAGGTATATACTAGTAATAATGGAATCTTCCGACTATAATTTTCATATATCTAAGAAGTACTTATATATTTATTTATGCGGTTTTAAAATCTGTTCCTGCAATTGGATGTCTGGATCGTTCGTTCGTTCAGATAAGGAAATTATTACGTTTTTTCTAATTTTTTTTTTGGTTCTTCTTCTACTAACAATAAATTAGTTATTCTTTTTCTTTTCTTTTTTTTTAATGATTCCGCCAATCAACGACTAAAAAAAATGTCGTTAAATGAACTGAATAATTATCTTTTTATAGTGGATCACTTTGGATGGCGGAGAAAAAGAAATGAACTCTTATTCTGTCTTCCTAGCGAGGTAAAGGCAGTCATCCGCAGTAGTAGTGGCAGTGGTGGTAGGAGAGAGGATTCCTGCCCCTGTGACGCTAGGATGTTTACTAACAAAGAATGGGTCGGCGGCGATGGCCGTTGTCGGTGACGCTTTTTTTGTCTTTTCTTCAAGAGAATTGAATTTATGATATCTATTTCAAAATTTAAGAATGGTCCCGTATTGGCAAGATATTTATTGATATGCCTTCTAAAATGACGGCATCATTGAGGTACTTATTGTGCGTTGCGGTGCAGTGGATATCGACTCGGAAGGAAAAATCGGAAAGCCGAGTTCGAATTCCAGTTGAATTCGTTGCATTCACTTAAGCGCAAATACCCTTGGGAAAGTTATTAATCCGTCGCTTCCCTCCTCCAGTTTATGTTTTGGATCCTATAGCCTTGGTTGCCAACCAGTCTACCGCAGAAAGTAATGGAAACCTGCTGCAGGAAAATCTGCCCAGTGAGTCATGTCTCGAAAGAGACATGATCGACCAAATTTATACATGACACTTAACTGACTGATCTACTATTAAGTATCTTACATTAAGACATAAGGAAAAACAAAAAATAATCCAGACCCCCTCCTGAGAGTGACAGGAGGGGAATAAATTCAAAAGTAGTATGTAGGTAAAACCCCCAAAACCAGATTTTATTAATATTAAAAATGATCCAGATGGAGGGCTCAATGTAAATAGTATTATTTATTTACAGAGCCAAATATGTATTATGTCAAATAAAACTTCGAATACTATTCGTTGTATAGCTATTTCAGGGAGAAACTCTCGCTTCCTCAACAACGATCAAAAACAAAATTTTATTTCAAATATGGTACAAAAATTCACATTACCAGAAAGTTACTCAGAAAGTTTACATTAAAAAATGGTAGGAGTAAGAAAGAAAATAAATTAAGTAAAATAAATATAAATATATATAATAGGATATAAGTGCGTGTATGCATATATATATATATATATATATATATATATATATATATTTTTAGAACTAGCAGTTTAGCCCAGTTTCACTTGGGTAGTTTAAGGAATAAGAATAAAAAACATATGATGAATTTACATAGCAAATACTTCCACAACGTCCATCCTCGTCACTTTTCAGATATAGATAATAATCTAGAATGTTTCTATTGGGTTAGGGGGAGGGGTAACATATATAGATAATATAAAGTGGGGTGATCGATTCTATATTATAATCAATACATAAACTGATCCCTGACTTTGTGGGGTGACAATATATATTTTTCTACTCCTAATTTTAGCTTTCTAAAAAAAGGTGTCGTTAGCTTTCTAAAATTTTGATTTACATCTGAGTGCAACTCCCATCGAGTTAAACAACAAAACGCAGATGCTGTCGAATCTATCAAACAAACAAATACTTACGCAACGTCCACCCTTGTCACTTTTATAGATATAGATTTATAACATAAATGGCTATTTTTGTAGTGATATAACATATTTCTGTTATAAATTCTAAATAAATATTATTCACTCTACTTTGTATTGAGCACTTTTTAAGAATAGTGCTTTTTTTTTTTTTGTTTTTTATGTAGAATTTTACTCCATCCATATCTACCCTATACTTGTATAGTAGGATATATACAAATAAGCACGCATCAGTCTTTATCATAACAGAAAGGGTGTATATATTCTTCACTATTCAACAACATAATTATTGCAAAACAGATAAAATAACAAGGCACTGTTAAAGATAGATAGGCACAGACAGGCTGAGATGGACGGATAGGCACGGAAACGGCAAGAGCTTTCATAACTGGTAGTAAAGTAAATGAACTGAGCCAATGCTGCCTCAGTATTGTCCGTCTCTTTCCATGAACATGACAGGAGGGAAATATATACACACATAAATAAATACACAGTGGTCTTTATTATAATAGGGAGATTATTTAAAATTGTCTGTATTTATGATCGATGTGTGCTCAGTATCAAAGAGCATTTGTTTGTAAGATAGATTGAAACAAGTCCTGATAGAGATATATATAAACAAAGATGGATGAGGTTAGCAGCAGAATGTCAGGTAATTGAATGACAAATTTCAATTGTAATTCATTTTGTCCTTCAGGACTTCATCAGACCAATAAAGAAAACTAAAAGGTAAAAAAAGTAATGTTCTTATTGATAGACTTACATGTATTGTACAGAGAGGAGAAATACAACTGATTTTTTTTTTCTTTTTATAGGAAACACTAATGTAGTTTTAGATTTCTGATGGCTGATAGTTTAATTTTAGATAGTGTGATTGAGTCTTTTTAGAGGGCCAAGCTTATTCCACAGTATTTATTTATTTATTTACTTTCATTTTGTCATTCAGTAAATATAATCAAACAAACAGATGAGCAAAGAGGCTTAGTTAGCTAAGAAGAAGCTAGTCCAGAAATAACTATGCTTATATATATATATATTTATATATTCCAAACATATACTGTTAAATATAAGAGACAATAAATGTCTATTATGTTTAATCATGAGCCATTCTAAACATTGTATTTTGGCTTTAATTTCAATAATATAATAATTTTATAATAATAAACCTACTACATATATTGGTTTTACTACAACCACGCTCTCCTGTAGACTTACCTGTCACCTTTCTGATCAGAGTACAATTGAACAACATTTCTTAGAAAAACATAGCCATGTAGGTAATATCAGACAGATTTTAGTCAACAATACAATAATCCTTACTCATACACACAGTAAAAAGATATTGGAGGCCATCTATATTAAATCCAAACAACCCATACTTAATAAAATCACGTTTAAATAACACATTACATTGCATTTAAATATATGGTTCTGTTATCATTTCAAGCTCTCACGCGCATTACAAATTTACGAACTGCGTTTGCTATTTTTGATAACTGTTATCGTTGCTTAGCAAAGTTTTATGTCAACACAAGATAAAATCGTCGCTGATGGTGGATGTTTTTATGTTAACATCCTTGTAACCTCTCTAAAAAATTATCCAAATGTTGGAGAATTTGTCTTTATTTTCACCTGAAATTAAAGCCAAAATACGACGTTTAGAACGGCTCATGATTAAACATAATAGACATTCATTGTTTCTTATATTTAACAGTATATGTTTAGAAAATTATCTGCTGCCTCAATACACTAAATATATAAAATTAATTTCGATGTTCAAGTTAGTTGTATGGTGGAAGTTCAAAAAAATATACATCACAGAAAAATTAAAGGGGTAGGATTAATATATATATCCACATAGGGGTCGCAGGTTCGAATCCTGCCGAATGACACATTTTCGTAATAAAAATTTATCGTAAATAATCAGGCCAGTAGATATAAATATATAATACTGTTTAATTAAAAACACAATATCTACTTAAATATGAGTATCGATCAAAAATAATGTTCAAACAAATCATTTCATATATAAAACTTAACGGACCCTGAAATAGATGCAGACAGGCTTAGACAGGCCGAGTTAAATTAAGAGATTGACATAAGCCAAGATAGAAAGACCTGGACTTAGCTATCAGTCAGTTGTGTGCCATACGTGATACACGCTTGGGTGATCATGTCTTGACAGAGACATGACTGACTGGGCAGAAGATTATCCCGCAGTAGGTTGCCATTGTTTTCTGCGGTAGACTGGTTGCCGACCAAGGCTGTAGAACCCAATCTGTCCTATTATTTAATCCTATAACTGGAGGGAAGAGATGGATTAATACCTTTCCCAAGGGTATTTAGGCATTAGTGAATGCAATGAATTCAGCTGGAATTTGAACTCGGCTCCCCCGATTTCTCATTCCGAGCCGATATCCAATGCACCACAACGCACATCCACAGCTTAGATATATTTACCTTAAAAGCTTAGATACAAGCATGCTTAGGTAGGTAGGCAAATAGATAGATAGATAGATAGATATGGACAGGCTGAGATGCATATATAGATAAACAGACAGATACTAATTAAGAGAAAAAGATAGATACAAACAGACTGAATTTGATGTAGAAATCTATGAACAGATTTTCCTATAAAAGCCATGATAGATTTTAAAAGCTCATATTTGTATAAAACATTGTTTTGATCTCCACTTCTACTAGGCATATCTTATTTTCAATGAATTCAATTTGTTCTCTCTAGATTTCTGTTAATTATTGTATATCTCACTAATGACTGTGTATAAAGATTTTATAATTACATAAAATGAATATGTTAAGCATTTTAAATTGAATTCAAATTATAGTGGCCATCTTCACTGAATTGAGAGTGGGGAAAACTCTTTCAAAACTTCATAATATTTCATTATTTATTAATGAAACTTTCTTTGATAATTTATAAGGATAGCTTTATTTTATCTTTTAATGAGATGCTTACTGATTTTTTATTATCTCTCTCTCTCTCTCTCTCTCTCTCTCTCTATATATATATATATATATATATATATATATAATTGACATTTTTGGTTGTTCCTGAAACTGACAGCCTCAACACAGGTTTCTTTTTTTAACAACTTGCATTCATCTGGGTTCTAAATGCTCCAATGTAATTTAGCCTGGTATTATGGTGGCCTGAGGATTGCATTTATGTGCATGAAACCCAGGCTTGCTTCAGATTTCAGGAACAACCAAAATGTCAGCTATATTTAGTTCTACCACCTTGTGTGATATTGAGCACTTTTTAATTATTTTGGTGTATCTTCAGTAGTTTATAACTACAAGTTTTGTGTGTGTAATATATATATATATATATATATATATGACTGACATGTCAGAGGCCGCTCAACTATGTAGAACCGCCCAATCAGACAAAGTCCAAATAGTGCTTTTGAACATGCATCTTTCCCAATTCTCGAAATACACATATCTGCTCTGTTCCATATCCAAATGTAAACAAGCATTTTATTTATGAATTACAAATTTTTAATTTCTTTGTGTAAACATTATTTTTAATGGATACTCATATTTGACTAGATGCTCTGTAGATCCTGCTGGACAATGCATATTTTCCTAACAAGAATTCTGAATTATTCAGGCCAGTAGATATATATATATTGTTTAATCGTTTAAAAAAAAAAAACAGATTATCTACTTAAATATGAGTATCCATTTAAAAATGTTTAAATAAATGAATTAAAAATATGTCAGATTTAATCCATTTCTCAATAGATTTTATAAATAAATTGTCTTCTTTTATATCAAAATACAAAAGAGAGCAAATACATATATTTCAAAAATGGGGAAACTTGTGTTCAAAAGCATACCTATATATATATATATATATATATATATATATAGGTAATGATGTCAGATTCATACACAGAGATGATCATCCAAAAAGATCTATTTAATATAAAATATTAAAGATATAGATCTATATAGAGAGCTCAAGGGATATATGATATACATAAATGAAAACTCAACACGTCATCTAAAGTGGTTATGAACTATAATTTATTTTGATGGGTAACCTTTTCGTACCCATCTCTTTAGGCCGCAAAAATACAAATGGATTAATTTTATCAGAACATTTAAAAAATAAGAATATAAGTGGTGTGACCCCAAAAATAAATTTTCTGGGTGTTATCAGGTTAGTCTTAAAAAGATAGTGGGATGAGAAGTAAACTATACATTGACAAAGTGTAATGGTGGACAAGACATGTCACCACAAAGTCAAATCTACTCATCCATATATATATATATATATATATATATATATATATATATATATATATATATAGCTAACGACTCGTATTCGAGGATACCCGTCTACCAGTACGGCTATCTTATCTCCATTGTAGATGCCTGCTCAGGCACACATGTGTTTGGCCAACACCCACAGAGCCCACCTGTGGTTTCTACTGCAACTATGCTGAGCGGACCTTAGTTACAGTTTCTCGGAGAGAGCGCATTATCTAGTGTGAACAACAGTGTGAATGATGCCAGGATGTGTGAACACTCAGTCACGATGACTTGTGACTTCGAGCTAGCACAACCATCAATGACATCTCAAAGGGAGCTGTCTGCCCAATTTCACTCACAAGGCTTGCGTCAACCCATGGTATGGTTTTCAGGCACTTCCCAAAAGTGCCACACGCTGGGATCACCTCCTCCAAACTGATAACATCAAGAAGTCCTTTTTCTGACAAATCAAACATGGTGAGATTCAAACCAGAGCTTCATGGTCAGAAAGCAAATGTTCTAGCCACTCAGTCACATGCCCATACATACATACATATATATATATATATATATATATACGCGCACACACACATCCATTTATATATACATACATAAACAACATATTAGCTTATGAATATATCCACGCACCCACAAATAAAAATCAAATACATACACATATGTACACAAATTTACAAACAAACCTCACATAAAAAACACTCATTTACACACAAATAATGAAGTAATTATATACAAATATAGGCATATATATCAAATATATAACTAATAAAGTCAACTCCAATTTCATCAATAAGTAAAGAACATAAAAATAAACTCTTAACACTAAATGAAAGTAAGATTGAAAGTAAAGTAATGATTTATTACATTAAACATTTTTATGAAATCACTTAGTTAAGTGATACACGCTTGAGAGATCATGTCTTGAAAGAGACCTGACTGACTGAACAGAATATTTTCCCACAGTAGATTGCCATTATTTTCTGCAGTAGACTGGTTGTCAACCAAAGCTATATAACCAAATCTAACCTGCTATTTAACCTATAGCTGGAGAGAGAAGAGATGGATTAATACCTTTCTGAAAGGTTTTTGCATCTAAGTGAATGTGATGAAATAAAATAGAATTCAAGCTTGGATCACTAATTTCTTGTTCCAAATCGATATCCACTGCATTACAATGCACATTCTATAACATACATTAACATAATTAAGAATAAAAAAAACATGTACAACAGAAATAAAATATATAGAATGAAATTAAATTGTTTTAAGTTGCTTGCATATTTATTCTCAGTGATATCATTGGCTCTTGGCAGATGAGACAACAGAGTGTAAGAACATGCCTCTTTTGCTTTACTCGGAAGCAGAAGCCAAATCCAGAGAAGAGTTTTCCTTTCTTTATTGAGAATTCACCAACTTATAGTTTAAAAGAAAAATGTCCTTCTCTCTTACAGGGAAACTCAATATGTATGTACCTGCGTACATTTCTTAATCGACAGTCAAATGATTTAAGCAAAGCAATTGGCCAAAGTTCATCAATGTTGCCGTGTGTTTAACATTGTTTAATATCATTTCTTTGTAACGACTTTCCTTTTTATATATTTTTCAGGGTGAGGGGTCCTCAATTTACAACATGGTTTTGGTCTTACAACGCTTCATAATGTGATTTTCATTGTAAATTTGAAAGTACTCGCGATTATTTCATGCACCAACACTTACGTCGCTTATCTTTAAAATAATTATGTAGGATGTAATACACATATGTATTACATAGGATGTAATACACATATGTATTACATAGGATGTAATACACATATGTATCACATAGGATGTAATACACATATGTATTACATAGGATGTAATACACATATGTATTTTCATTGTAAATTTGAAAGTACTCGCGATTATTTCATGCACCAACACTTACGTCGCTTATCTTTAAAATAATTATGTAGGATGTAATACACATATGTATTACATAGGATGTAATACACATATGTATTACATAAGATGTAATACACATATGTTAACATAATTACGACTAAAAAAGAACACTTGGAAGATATACAGAAATATAGAAAAGTATATATTGTGTAATGAAAAACAAAAAAATATCAGCGGGGGTGAGATCTGACAAACTTACTGTATATCTAGTTTTGCAGCCCCCTCCTGCAGCATGATGAAATTGTTTTAAGTTGCTTGTATTACAGTTTATGGGGGGGAAACTCAATAAGTATACACATGCGTATATGCTTTAATCGGCAGTCAAACAACTTAAGCCAAACAACCAACCAATGTTCATCACGTTTTCTCCCTTTTTAGTGTGTTTAACAATGTCTAATTTAAATTCCCCGATGATGGCTTTCCTTTTCTTTGAAGCACTGCCATCAGAAGGTGACACTACACTTGGGAGCTATAATGAAGGGCAGTAAGTTTCCACAAACACAACACAAACAAAAGAGAGCGAATGCACAACATTTCAATATGGCATCATGCTACTAGGAATTAACCCGTGCCACCTTCCTTACTCTGGTGCCGTAGGATGGTGCATGTTTCTGCCGTGCAATGTATTCTTCTGCAACCCTACATATTCTTCCACAGCACCATTTACATCCTATAGCATAAGTTGAAACAAGGATTTACTGTAATTGGTGCAGCTCATTCCCAGCAACAGAAGCTCCACAGACAATTTCATTCTTGATAACAATACAGGAGATTTCAATTTTTTTTTTTTAATACAGGGAGTACTCCATAATTCACTACCTCCTGTTCAATAGAATAATATAAAATTACCATTTTTTTTTTTTTGAACTGGCAGGAACATTCCCTATTATTTAAACCTCATCTGAAATAGAGTAATGAGCCTCTTTTTTTTTTTTCTTTTTTTTATGTCCTTTAAATATAAGCAAGGTGGCTTAATTGATAGTGGTTCAGATTGGGGAACCAAAGAACTGAGTCTAAATTTCAGTCATGTTCATTACATTCACTTATATACTAATATCCTTGCAAAAGGTATGAATCCATCTCCTCTGCTCCCCAGCTATGGGTAAATAGCAGGACAGACTGAGTCTTGTAACCTTGGTTGGTGACTAGTCTAGGAGAAAGAAAATTCTGAATTCAAACCATCCTGGAGAAAGTTAGGCTCCATCAGATTATTTTGCTCAGAAAATACCACTGCTACTGTGGCAGCAATACACATAGTACCCCTAAGACCCTAATGGGTTACATGACTTCTGATCAAGAACTATAGTTTTCTTATATATTTTGACTTTCACTCATATTTTCATATTTCTTATATAATTTTTTTTTTGTTTTTTTTTTTTGTTTTTAATAATTATTTCACCCTAAGCAAAGTAGGACTGCCACTTGTGCACAGGGAATGATAGACAGAGAGAAAAAATAAGGTACAAAAGATATTGAAAAAAGGATAAGAGAAAGATGGCAGTTGATGTTACATTTAAACTTTTAGAGATTGTAGCTGTCTGGGGAAACAAGTAAACGGAAGGGAGTTCCACAAGCAGGAAGTGAGAGAAAAGACTGGGTACAGTGGATAAAAGATGAACGGGATTCATGTAGATAGAAGATGGTAATTGATATTGCATTTAAATTTTTGGAGATTGTAGCTATCAGGAAAGCAAATAAACGAAGGGAGTTTCACTGGCGGGAAGTGAGAGA
Source organism: Ascarosepion bandense (assembly GCA_037127315.1). NCBI lineage: Eukaryota > Metazoa > Mollusca > Cephalopoda > Sepiida > Sepiidae > Ascarosepion > Ascarosepion bandense. Next base: position 249,777 of record JBBBDQ010002417.1, read on the forward strand.
AAAGACTGGGTACAGTGAGTATTGAAGAAAGGATAAAAGATGAATGGGATTCATGAAGATAGAAAATGGCATTTGATTTTGCATTTAAATTTTTGGAGATTGTAGCTATCAGGGAAGCAAGTAAACAGAAGGAAGTTCCACAGCCAGAAGATGCAAGGAAAGAAACTGGTTGAGTAGAAGTGACAGTTACATTTGATTATTTTAATGGTAAAGATGGACCTAGATGCCAATCTAATAGCACAAGTACATTCATGTGGTTGGAGCACCAGAGAAAGCTTCTCAGAAGCTGTGAAAATATTTGTAGAAAAGTCAGAGGGAAGCCACATCAAGTCGGTGAGAAAGTGACTGAAGTTGAGCTGCTAAATCAGGATTGATTACATTTCAGATCCTTCTTTGGATTTTGTCAAGAACCCCAAGATGAACAGCAAGAACACCCAACAAGATATTACAACACTATTCAATACACAAACAAATAGTAGATTTATAAATGTGCAAAATGAATTCTGATAATAAAAATTTCTTGGCCCAACATGGTGACCTAACCTTTTTAGTGGTAGCTGTAGCTATTGATTCAATGTAATTGTTCCACTTGAAGTCAACTGAGAGATATGTCGCCTTTTCATGGATTTTATAAAATCTGTATTTCATCTTTGATTTTTCTCATAAGGTATCAACTTTAGTTATGAGATTGTGCGTTCTTCAGAAAAACAAGGTACAAGACGGACCTGAGTTGACCTCCCTTGCCACCAAGTGCAAACCCACACTATCATCTCAGCTATATCTGGGAAGCAGATATAGCTGAGATGATAGTGTGGGTTTGCACTTGGCACAAGAAAAACTGTGTGATAGGTAGATGTATAAACACTCACCCCATTGGAGAGAAAGGCAGTCTCTTGCAGACATCACACATGAGGATGTATGATCCTCATTTGGATGAGCACTATGGTCTATACACACATGTGCATTGGCTTGCTGTCATTGACAAGGAATGTTAGAATTTTAAGTATGTAAGTGTTATGTCGTGAGTAAGAATAAATAACTCAACAACAGGAATAGGTTAATTGTTGTATTCCGTGAAAATAGTATTTACAAAGGTTATTAGTATCCAATACAAGAATAAAGGTTAATCGTCTCAACCGTCGTAAGACATAGTATGAGCAATGGGTACTTCCGGGTCGTCACCGGAAGTCTACGACTGACTTGTCGATCGGCTGCTCGGCACACTCTTGTCATAGATGCCACCATTACTTTACATAGTAATGGAATAGTCCATTATAGCTGAATAGGCGCGGGCGTCCCAACAGTAAGGTTATGCAATCATAGGTGCAACTTAAATAAATTGGTTGACTAAAAAATAGAAAAAATTTATTGGGAGATAATTTTTGATACATTAGCATTCTTTAGACCAGGGGTTGGTAACTCACAGACCACACTGCACAAAGGACTTTTGTTTGACTCACTAACTTAACACCTGGATACTAATTAACTAATTAATTTGCAGAACAAATGGCAGAAAAATTACCATTTGGTAATTGACTTACAATGCAAAAATTGTTGAAATCAAAATTTAATTCCAAATCCACTGCTGTCTTCTGCAAGAATTGTTTTGCTGAGTGGAAAAAATAAAATCTGATTGAATAATGTCAAAATTATGTCATTATTTGGAAGTATATACACATGTAAACAATATTTTTTTGAAAACAAAATTACTAACTTAAATTCAAACATGTGGCCTAAGGTAGGTCTAATGAATTCGAATTTGCAAATAAAGGTCCAATGAATGCTAATATACTAATGAAAACTTAATGAATGTCAATATACAAAAAAGGCCTAATGAATGCTAATCTACAAATGAAGGTCTAAGGAATGCTAAGAACAAGGTTGGGTGATCACCACCTTGAGGATTTGCTCCTGTCATTGACAAACATTTTACTTGATGTGGAGACATTATCGAACAATAAGCAGAAAGTTTCTCATTAAATAATTTGCCATTTCTAACTGCATTTCGTTAGCAGTAAGGAATTTGCATTTTTTTGTTGATTGTGTTGTTTTCTTATTCTTGTAGTAAAATAAGGAATCTTCTTTAAATAAAGTAACATTGATTCTGTTTTTTTTTTTTTTTGTTTTTTTTCTTTAAGCCTCCAGGCCAAGGCAGCTTTCTGAACAGTGGTCTGAGGTCAAGACAATTATAGCACATTTGATATCATGACTCTCTTCTGAGACCCTGCATAACTTTCTGACGTGCCCTATGCAAAAGGTTATCAATCCCTGCTTGAAATTTTTCTCAAGCTACATTTGTCAGAATCAAAAAATATTGATTTTTATTCTCTTTATAATATTAAAATGGTGTCAAATTGATCCTTAAATTTTTTACAGTTGTCTGCACTTTTCATTTAAGCATACTGTGCATTAGAAATGTGCTTACATTAATGATATCAGCATGTATTTTTACACATTTCTTAATGTAAATTTTTGTTTCTTAATTAAAAATATGGTACTATATTAAAAACTTTATAAATCTGTTTGTTCTTTAATGACAAAACATCTTTGTTGGGACGCCCGCGCCTATTCGGCTATAATGGACTATTCCATTACTATGTAAAGTAATGGTGGCATCTACGACGAGAGTGTGCCGAGCAGCCGATCGACAAGTCAGTCGTAGATTTCCGGTGACGACCCGGAAGTACCCATTGCTCATACTACGTCTTAAGACGGTTGAGACGATTAACCCTTATTCTTGTATTGGATACTAATAACCTTTGTAAATACTATTTTCACGGAATACAACAACTAACCTATTCCTGTTGTTGAGTTATTTATTCTTACTCACGACATAACAATCTTTGAACATAGAAAAAGGTCTAAGGGTAGAGAAAGCACAAAGCAAATTGTTATAAAACATTAACTTGAAAACTAGTCATGTCCTTTAATAGCTTCATTTGATAGACTCTCCTATGAATGTTATGCATTTGGAATATGTAAACTGTCAGCTGTATATAACTGCTTTGGTAAAAAAAGAGGCCTTGAGTGAGTAAAGCCTAACAGTCTTGGCAAAGGCCATCATTTTTTTTCACTTTGTGGACTAGTGCTACAGAATGACAACAAACTATACCAAGGACTACCAACATCTAAAACATATAACCCAAAGAGAAAGTAACTGTATAATCAAGATGTTGATATTCCACACTACTTCAAACAAAAGGTTAGGCAGGAAATCCTTATCAATAATGTAAAGAGCAATAACAGATACTGACTTCAGTCTGGTTTCTTTGCCGACAACTTTTGTATGCATTCAAGGTCCCAGATTCTACATTGGCCTGAATCCCAATCCCTGATACCAGTAGTAAATATGTAGGGTAAATAGACCTATATATTTACGAAAATTAGATTACCTGGCACAAGGCCAACATAGGATAAACTCAATACAACAGTAATTATATGCTCAATAGTCCTCTTAACTATTCCTCCACAGTTGAACCTTTATATTAAAATTAGCATAGTCTGGTACAGATATAGCAGTGGGACACTCAATGATAATATTAATTGGTAATTTTGAGTTGCACCAACACTGAGACAAAACCCAAACAAACCAGAAAAATTGAGATATATTCTTAAATAGCCTTATCAAATTGACTTTCATATTGATGTTGTGCATGGCACCAAACCCGTTTAGAAATATCTAAACTGTCAGCTGTATACAACTGCTTCCTAAGGTCAATGGTGAAAAACATCTTTGAGTGAATGAAGCTTATGGATCTTGGCAAAAGTCATCATTCTTTGAACCTTGTGGACTGGTGCTACAGAATCACAAAAAACTGTACCAAATAACCAAAACCACATCACTTGAGGACTACCAGGAGCAGCACCAGTATCAACTAAAATTGAAACAACTTGCTTGTTTAATCATTCAGTTAAGTGCCATACGTGATACATGCTTTTGCGATAATATCTCAAAAGAGACTTGACTGACTGGGCAGTAAGTTGCCAGTACTTTATCCGGTAGACTGCACCACGATACATAAACCACGATACATAAACCACGATACATAAACATACATAAACCACGATACATAAACCACGATACATAAACATACATAAACCACGATACATAAACCACGATACATAAACATACATAAACCACGATACATAAACATACATAAATCACGATACATAAACCACGATACATAAACACGTTTGTTATTCATTTAGAATATTTTTTTTTTAAAAGAAATAAAAAACATCTCTTTTTGGTACACAATGATGTAAGCAGTTTCAAATTTAACATTTGTAGACAAACTTAGGTTCCAATAAATCTGTGAAAGTCAGGGACTAATTTTACACTTTACCGAGAATTCATCTTCTCGTTCGCTTTTCTTCAAAGAACTCCATAGCTTGAAAGAAACACTTGTGAACGACGACTTCCCTAACCATCTTATTGACCACCGCATTAGTTTTTCCTTCTAGGATGTTTAATAGCAACAATAAACATGCAAAAAAGACAATAACATTAATATTTTCTACAAAAACCAAACACATAGCAATTATAAACAGGATGAATCTTTACTACGAAACATCATCTGAAAATATACAACACCTGTTTACTTAAATAAAAAAATTATATTAATTATCGATTGAAAAAAAAATTTAAAACTAACCTCACCATCAAAAATAACAATTCACCCGCAAGATTTAAATTACAGTGAGCCAATTTTATTTATGAATTTCCATCTCCTTTGAAGAACTGTGTTCTTGATCAATCCAAATTGGTAATTATACTGGACACACTACTGTATGATTGACAGAAGTCTCATTTTACACCTTTCAGACCATAGTTCAATTCAATCTCATTTTAACACACACACACATTTTAATTGGAGTAGATAGTTCCTACTATCGCCCAGTCTCACACTCCACCCCCTTCTTTTGAATGAGTTTAGAAGTGATCGCCTTGTTTCTTGTTTAGAAAGGGGGTCCCGGTTCATCCCCCTTCTCCGGTCTTAGTGTTAGTTCAGCTGGAAGCTCTTTGCAGTTACGGAGTATGGTGGCAACGTCTTTACATTCTGAGGGTACCGGGTTGGCAGTTTCCTGGTTGCTGCTTCCGACTGGTAGTTAGGAGCCCAAACTCTTGTGTAGCGTCTTGAGAGGCTGCTCTGATCAACAGTTGAATAATACCGGAGTTCTTGTAGTGCCATATCGTGCATGGACAGGCGTCCCTGCATGAACGCTCGGTGGGCAACCCCGAGGCCACATTATGTTGTAGGCCACGCCAGTCTCCATCCTTCACATGTTGCAAACGATTGACCAACTGATTCTATTCTAAGACCTCTCCTTAACTGAATCACTATGGAAAAAAGCAAACATAATAGCAAAACTAAACCAGCTCATTTGAAAACGCCCAAACCTGTCTGCATCTCTTTCACTAACATACGCGGCATCCGCACCAACTTCTTCAGCGTAGATTCATTCCTCCATAATAACTCACCTGATATATTAGCCCTATGTGAAACTAATCTTAACCCTTCTATCCCCTCATCTGAGTTCTACGTTCCTGGCTACCTTCCCCTCTTCAGGAAGGACTCCAATGTTCATATGCATGGGCTTGGTGTCTATGTCAGCGAACACCTTCCCTTAGCTAGGGTGTCATCTTTTGAATTCCCAGATCATTCCTTCATGTGCTTCCGCCTCTCACTTCTCAGCTCGATTAGCTATCTCTTCTTCTTCTACCGCTCTCCTTCCTCCCCTGACTGTTCGTTACTTGACGTCATTTCTGACAATATCGACAAAGCCATTTCTTCCCATCCCTCTGCCCATGTATTCATGTTTAGTGACTTTAATGCCCACCACACCAAGTGGCTGGAGAATGCTGTCACCAACCCTGCTGGTGTCCACACCATGAACTTTTCAATCACCCAATCCCTTATGCAAGTAGTGGACTTCCCCACGCATTTCTCAGACAACCCTAACGGAAGGGACTCACTTCTAGACCTCTGCTTCACTTCCATCTCACTCTTGCACTACCAGACAACTCTGCACACTTGGAAACTCTGATCACACTGTAGTGTCCGTCAATATTTCACTCCACTCCCACCTGACCCATGAAACCCAGACAAGTAGAATATCCTACTGCTATCAAAGAGCAGAATGGGATTCATTCCGAGACTTCCTCTGTGACATCCCTTAGAACAACGTTTTTAGTCTTCCCATCGAAGAATGTGCATCTGAGGTCTCCTCCTGGGTTAAGGCTGGCATCAATGCCTTCATCCCTGCTAGGAAATTCCAGCATTATATCTCATTCATCTCCATGGTTCTCACCCGCTTGCTCGGCTGCCATTGCCCACCGGAATCATTTCTTCCGACTATCGTAACTACGCGTCGGACCAAAACAGGCGCCTTTTCACTTCAGCTCATAAGTGTAAAAAGATACTTAACGAAGCTAAGATGTTGTTTGCTGCCAGAATGAAGCAATGCATAGCATGCTCTAAATTCGGCGCTAAAGACTACTGGCGACTCTGTAAAAGAGTACTTAACAAGAGCAAGTCCACAATACCCCCGCTAATCAACAAATTTGAGGTCCTCACCTCCCCAGCAGATAAGGCTGAATGCTTTGCCTGCAGATTCTCAAACAATTCGAGTCTGGACTCATCTGGAGTTTTTACACCTGACTTCTCACCTAGAACTGAGGCACGACTGAATGATCCCACCCTTTTACAGTGAAACCGATAAAATGCAACCGCAACTTCTACTCCAACAGTTTCTTTTCTCGTACTTCCCGACTGTGGAATTCCCTTCCACATGACTGCTTCCCCGACAACTACAATCTCCAGGAGTTTAAATGTAAGGTCAATAGACACCTCCTAACAAAGTAACTCGCTTCCATTCTATCAAACACTCTTCCCATCTGCCCAACCCTCATCCTCACTATCCTTACTCATCTGTCACCTTCCTCCTGACATTCCCTATGTCTAACCACTCCTTCTCTTTACCTTCCCTTATGTGGCCCCATGCGCAATAGTGGCAGTTGAATGCCTTGCTTGGGGTGAAATGATTAAAAAAAAAAAACGGAGACCCCCAAACTCTATCCATAACATGCTTGTTGATAACACAGTTATCATCATTGTCCCAAAAAAGGCTGAAGATAATTAAAGCATTATTGATAAAAACGAAAAACCCAACACTTAATAATATCACCTGCAAACACAGCAAAATGCTTACAGTGTTCAGGATATAATACACACACATGACTCTACACACATAGGTAAACACTACACATATTCAGTCACACGTAAAATAAAATTCATCCTTGATAATGGCTAAATCATAACAGTGTCCTCTTTTTGGAAAGTGCAAATAGCCGTGACAAGTGAGAACATTATAACGGTGTCCTCACAAAACTTTGAAGTCGGCATGAACCTACTCAGTTAAAAGGGACAAACTCTTTGTGCTTATCAACGCTCTATCTATACCTCTATATCAAGCACTTTACGATAAAAAACCTGCTTGCTAAAATACATTTTATTAGTAAAACTACTGAAATAAAAACAACTTTGGCACTAAGCATTATCACAGCTAAACTTTTACACACACACGCACACACACACACAAAAATGCACTTTGAACCAAATAAAAATAGTTTAATCATACCAAAAGTCTTTTAAGTCTGGTCAAAAATAGTGTTTACTTTTTCTTTTTCTTTTGTTTTTAAAATAGCTGAGATGCATAATACTAAAATCAAGCAGGTCAGGTACAAAAATTTAAATACCTGGGAAGTATTCTAACAGAAGATGGAAAGTACGACACAGAAATCCGAAGGCGAATTGGCATGGTGAAGGATGCATTCCAGAAGCTGAGTAAAGTATTAAGAGACAGGAAACTTTTACTAGAAACAAAGAAGAGAGTACTGGATTGCTATGTGATGTCACTTTTTCAATATGGCAGTGAATGCTGGACAATATCATCAAAGATGAAGGAAAAACTTGAAGCAATTGAAATGCAGAAGGATGCTGCGAATATCATGGACCAAGTATGTGAGCAATGATGAGGTTTTGCAAAGAATAGAAATGAAAAAGAAATTAATATTGAGCATCAGGAAAAGACAGCTAAAGTTCCTGGGACATGCAATGAGGAAGGAGGGCTTGGAGAATTTGATACTAACAGGCCAGATAGAGGTGAAAAGAGACAGGAAAGCAAAGGATGACATAATTAAAGGGCCTGAGCATGTGGATGACAGAACAGGGGTTGCGTGGTGTAACAGGAGAAAGCCTGCTAAGAGCCACCAGGGATAGGGAGATGTGGAAAGCCATGATTGCCTACGTCCTGAAAGGACAAGGCACATAGAAAAAGAAGAGATGCATAATAAGAGAATTATCTTTGTAGCTAATAATGTATACATTTTACTGGATGTAAGCAGTCTAGACTCTATCCGAATAAAATGACATTTTTCTTGGGTCTGAAGAGCAGCAGGTTTTGGCTGCGAAATATGTATTACCCATGAAACTGTAGAATATCTAAAATTCTTTCTAGACTATATTACTCTGTTAAATTAAATAAATAAATTTAACATTGAGTTCTTTTGAGTTCGTCTCTATTGGAATTTACCTGACTTAAATACCAAATATTCTACGTTTTTTATATATATATATATATATATATATATATATATATATATATATAAAATTGTTACACAAAAATGAGTTTCTCAGTTTTATAAAATTAAATTAATGAAAGATAACAGATGTAGAAATAATTTTATGACGATTTCTAAAATAATTACATGTTTTGTGAATAAATCCTGAAAGTTTCATTAAAATCTTACAATTATTTGATTTTTGCTAGAATTTCTAAATGTTTTTTCACCACAAAGATGCTAAATTTTTCTACACTTGTTGATGCAAGAACAAAATATTTTATGAATATTTTTAACATTATGAACATTGAAAATACAATGATAATGGCTAACAATGCTTCATTTAATAATAAAATGAAGATTTAGTAAATACTAGTCAAAGAATTAATAATGGCTGACAATGCTTTAATAAAAAATGAAGATGAAAGTAAATATTAGTCAAAAATTAATAATAATGGCTGATAATGCTTCTTTGAACGAAGAAAAAATATATATATATTACTGTACTGTAGTAAATAAAGTTTATTTGATTGCAGTAGAAAAAATTTTCTGTTAGAATTTGGTCTATTTTTAAAATGACTTCAAAATCCCAAAGTGGCACTATGAATATTTGTAATTTTTTATTTCAAATTTATTTTTAACCTTATGAAAGTGTCCCAAAACTTCTCAAGGTCTTTTCTTTTTTCTTTTTTTTTTTATCAGCAGAGAAACTCACATAAATTATATGACACTGTCTTAATTGATGTAAATATATTCTCTGCAGCATTGTCAAATCTTTCGTCAAAACTACTTCTCAAATGACCGCAGATCCTAGTTGCAAATCAAAAGTTTGGGTCACTTGAATGACAAAATGGCTTCCTTCAATAAATCAAAAAAAATATTTCAAGCAAATGAAGTTTTGTTTCCTGATCAAGTGATTTCAAGAAATGTGTAGAGTACTGGACTGTTATGCGATATCTGTCCATGGCAGTGAATGCTGGAGCATCTCCTAAAAGATGGAGAGACTCTAAGCAACAGAAGGATGTTGAGGATACCATAGACCAAGCATGTGAGCAAAGACAAAATTATATATATATATATATATATATATATATTGAGTGTTTAATTTAGTTTCTGGTCATAAGATTATACCCGTGCACAATTGTATTAAAAAGTGTTCAATACAATTATATTGTAGAACTTTTAAATATTTTCCATTTGTAAACAAGTTATTACGACCTAGGTTTCTACCATGAGTGGTGTCTTCTGGCGATTTTCAATAACTTTGTTATTGAAAATCACCTGAAGACACCACTCATGGTAGAAACTTAGGTCGCGTAATAACTCGTTTACAAATGGAAAATATGTGTGTGTGTGTGTGAGTTAAATATATGGATCAAAATCTGACAAGATGAATAGAATAAGTAAAGGACAAGTAGGAAAAAGTGTCTTTAGTCTAACATGTTTCACTTTAACACGCTTCTTCAGAAATTTTTTAAAGACAAATGATTTAGAAAATTTTTTAAAAAATTAAAAAAGTTTTAAAAAAATCAAGAGATAGTATGTTGATTGAGGTTTGATTTCATTGGTCTGATACATGTCACATGTAATAAAACAATGTTGTGTGTGTTTAGGCAGTATATCTCCATTCAGACACATGAAGAAAAATACACGACCCCCTACAGGAAAGGAAAGTAGCAAATGAAAGCAAGACATAAACTTAATGCATGGCCATCAGCAAAAAGAAGCCCAAAATGCCAATTACAGTTTGAGGATACTAAAATCAATCAGGTAAAGAAATTTAAATACCTCAGAAGTGTTCTAACGGAGGACAAAAAGTGTGACACAGTGATCTGAAGGCATATTGGCATGACCAAATATGCATTTCAAAAGCTAAGCAGACTATTGAGAAACAGGAAAAATTATGTTCTTACATAATGTCTAACCTCCTATATAGCAGTGAATGCTGGACAATCTCACCAAAGATGAAGGAAGACTTCAAGCAACCATGGTTCTACAGAAGGATGCTGAGGATACCATGTACCAATCTTGTGAGCAACAACAAGGTTTTGGAGAGGATGTAAATGAAATGAAGACTTATAATTAATATCAGGAAGAGACAGCTGAAGTTTATGGGACATGTAATGAGGAAGAAAGGCTTGGAGAATATGATACTCACAGGACAGATAGAGGGAAAGAGACGAGAAAGCAATGTGTAACATACTTGAAGGGTTTGGGAGAAAAGATGTTAAGAGCCAGAAGGGATACCTTCCTATTCTTGTGGAGGGCCATGATTGCCTACATCCTGTAGGACATGGCACATAAAAGTAAATTCCTGGTGAAAAATGGAAATCAGGATCAGTTCAATAGCAGAGTAGACTTGGCTTTCTAGCTTAGGTGGTAACCAGTGTAAGAGAAGACAAAGTCTGAAATTGAAACCATGTAGAATGCAATAGAGAATCACTCCACAATCTTTCCAATAAATAATCCTTACTCTCTTTAGGCTAACAGCCACATCACAAAACATCGGTTCCTGTAGAATCACAGAAGTTAAGCAGCATCAAGCTCAGTCAGTATCTAGATGAGTAACCTTGGATGTGCAGGTGATATATGGGTACTTCCTGTTGAAAACTGGTTCCCATAGAATCATCAAAGTTAAAAAATGTCCAGCTCAGGGAGTGACAACTAGGGAATACCAACTACATGTTGAAACATTGGTTCCAATCTGATTACTGAAGTGAAGCAATGTCAAACCTGGTTAGTGCCTAGATGGGTGACCACTTGGGAATACCAGGTGCTGTGAGCTTGGATTTTCAGGTGATGTTAATGGATAATAGCTCATAATTGTTAATCAGAGACTGAGTTCCAATTCCAATTGGGTTCATTATATTCACATACATGTAAATATCTTCTCCCCACTACCAGTTAATTAGTAAGATTTGCATCACTAAAAAAACATCTTCAAAAATAAAATTATTTACAAATGTTACACACAAAGATCAATAAAAACAGGAAAGACAATATCCCCTTCCACATTAAGCTGAGTGATGATAGTAGGAACTGGCTGAAGAAATCAAGACACGGTCACCCATGAATTAGAAACTAGAGACCCTTTTAACTATGTGATGGCCAAAAAAAAAAACGCAAATTTGTGGGGTGAGACGGAATGGATGTGAATCTGTTCAGATTCGGATGTACAATTGGAACCTTGCTAAAGAGATGGAAAGAAACAAGACATGTAGACCTTTGGCTTCAATAACTTCAAATGAGAATATTGCCTTCCATTTGAAGTAATCATTTCTCCGGAATGATATTTACCTTTACACTTGAAATCCAAGGAAAGTTATGTGCAATTAAGACCATTGTTATATTTACAAATGGTGCTGGATGACCGTTTTATGGTCAGATCAAACTGACAAATTTTATTGTTCGGACATTATATTTCTTTGCCCAAAATACAAGTGTATCTTTACATGTGTTGCATACACTGCATAATACAGATCTTGTCCCATTCCCACCATCAAACACAACTCATTTAAATTATATATATATAGCTCAACTCCAGTCACTTTCTCATCGACATAATGTGGCTTCCCTCTGTCTTTTCTACAAATACTTTCACGGCTTCGGCTCTGACGAGCTTAACTCCCTGGTGCCTTCTCTGCATGAATTTACTTGAGCTACTAGACTAGCAACATGATCCCACCTGTTTACAGTGAAACCAATCAAATGTAACCACAACTTCTACTCTAGCAGCTTTTTTGCTCACACTTCCTGCCTGTGGAATTCCCTTCCATATACTTGCTTCCCTGAAAACTACAATCTCCAAGAATTTAAATGAAAAATCAATTGCTATCTCTTATCTTCTTGGTTCGCATCCTTTCCCTTACAACCCTTGTATCATGTTCTTCTTTACACACCACTCCATTCTGATGCAGCCCTCTTCACACCTGTATTCTAATTCTGTTCTTACTCATTCTCTGATTCCCCTGTAACTTGTTCCTCTTTTTCATCACTCACCTCAATTCTGCTTTGCTTGGAGTAAAATGATTAAATATATATATATATATATATATAGTGTTCGATTCCATCCATGGAGAACCCCAAAGATGAAAAAATATATATCAGAAACACCATGAACATATTTAAAAGGTGCTTTTACAATCACCTCTCATCCTTCAATAACAAAGAAAAACAAAACATGACGTCTTTCCAAACACTTTTGGAAGTTAAAAAAACTAAAACAAAACACCTAAAGTTAAATGGAAAATCCTCAAACAAGCAAGTACAGCTAAATCAATAAAGGAACCATGTTTCCTTTGTCTTCAAGAAAAAATTGAAATCATCAAATCTATAAATAGTGACAAGCTTTTGAACCAGAGGCATGAAACCTTGGTAAACTGCAAACACATTAAAAAACTAACCTTACAATCATGCTGAAAAATACTGCAAAAGCCAAAACTAGAATCCCCTAGAGACGATAAACCTTTATAGTACTAAAAACCCTCTTCTATCAAATTTTACCTATTACACACCACAAACTATAATCTAATTTAAAGTTTTATAGAAAAAAGTGATTTTCTAAATTCAAAATTAAGGTTAAATATACAAAATTAGATTAATTATAAAAACTGTGCTTAAATACAAAAATATTCTATAGTTGTACAAATAAACATTAAAGATAGGTTCAATCCCATCCCTTACCACCCTTTACACCTTCTTACTCTCCCCCTCTAATAAACACAAAGAATAAAGGCTAGCCAGGCAGCCATAAAACCTATACACCATTTTCTAATGTTAAATCTGTCTACAAAATTCCCGACACTTTCATTAATCAACTATATCCCCTACCTACCCAACTTTCTTCAAAATTCTAATGGACAATTTACAAGACTTATCCCCTTATCGCTAACCCCCACCAACATTCCTCACACATAACTTGCCAAATATAAGAAAAGAGGCCTTTCATTCCTTTTCACACCACCTGATGAGACATTGGAAGTCCAATGTCAAAACAAAAAGTACAATTTGTACTGGATATATATAAAAAAATTTGTACATGTTCTAAAATATAATTTATAATATATATATATATTTTAATTGGAGTAGATAGACTAAATTATCGCCCGGTTCACACTCCACCCACATCTATTGAACAGGTGAAGAGGCTCATCCCTTGTTTCCTGTTTAGGATGCGGTTTCCGGTTTTCTCTTTTCTAATCTTCTCACTCTTATGTAGCCCCCTGCACATCAGTGGCGTTACCGCCTTGCTTGGGGTGATATGATTTTAAAAAAAAATATATATATATATATATATTAAGAAAAAGGAAAAACCAGTTTTTATTATTCAAACAGTCATTTGTCACTTTATTCTATTGTTGCTGAGTCAGTCTTTTATTTCCTTGCATATTCTTCTACCCATCGTCAATGTCAACAATATATTACAAACAAGACTTGAGCTATTATGCTTTATTTTCTTTACGTGATGATCTGAGTCCAAGTCCGTGACTTCAATGAAATTGAATTTCACTCCTTTAAGACAGTTAGGAGCTGGCCAATGATTCATAACACAAGATATTTTGAATTTGGCATTAAATATCCCCATAGATGTTTATATACCACTAAACAAATTGAACCAATCAACAATAATTCTAATTAATGTTTTCCTTTTTCTAATTTTCTATCGCACTCAGTACCCCCCCCCCATTTGTATCGTAGTGTCTTTTTTGCCTTGCTTGGGGTGATTAAGACAAAATATCCTTTCCATTTTACAGCTAGTAAAGAAAAGGAACCTGCAGGACATCATAAACAATATTTTTTAGGGCTGTAGTCCTTGTCTTTCTATTGATGGGAACATTTCTATTAAACATTTCATCTGGGTTTGTACGAACCCAAAATGTATTTTCACATGAAAGTATGTACAATACTATTTTGCTAGTCTTGACTCACTCTTCCCATTGTTTTAAACTTCCTGTTATGTATTTTAAACTTCATGTTGTGCATTCAAAATGAAGCGTTAGGAAATCAGTTAATCTATGACGCCTGACCATACGAAAAGATTTTTGAAATCACGATAACATAATTGGCTGATTTTACTAATTTTAATATATATATATATATATATATATATATATATTAAAATTGTTTTTAATTAAAAAAGAAATTTACTTATATGATTATATTATACTCTACAATATTTATTGCATTGAGCACATTTTTAAAAAAAGTAAATGCCAGAGAACTCAAAATTGTAAAACTGTTGGTTCTCTTTACCTGGATTTTTATAGATAGTCATCCACAGACAGATGTGTTTTGCTGTATCACAGCTCATCAGTATGGTTAGGCATCCGATTGCTTCTAGCCAGAATTGAAACCCAACTGTACTGACATCAGTCAGCGATTCTACATATACACACACACACACACATATATGAGATCGTATGTGCTTGTTAACATAGGAATCAATAATTCATTATGATTGTCAGTTTCAGGTTGCAATGTAATTTTTAGACTTGGTCTAAAGGAATCCAACTAAATGGTAACTGTCAGGTATATATATATATATATATATATATATATATATATATATATATATATATATATATATATACCTAGCCTCCCCATCAAGGTCAGTTTAATGTGGAGAGCTCTATACGCATACTTAGACAAATGGGCCAAGGATAAAATACGGATTTTTGCCCAGCCCCCAGTCAGTGAAGAGATGGATTAATACCTTTCCTTATAGCACAAGTTAATGGAAAGAATTTGAATAAAATTCAAACTCAGTTCTTTGATTTCTCATTCCAGGCCAATATCCATTACACTGCAACACACGCAGTCAATGTGAAACAAAAGGCTCACAAAATATTTACAAATAAAAATGTTGTCTTTCTTGACAAAACCAACAAATCAAAATATTTTATTCTAACCACCAACTCTATCACAAAACATCTTTGAAGCCACTTTACAGGCAGTGTTAATATATAGTGCCACTGCCTGGACACTAACTAAAACTAAGATTGATAGAATCTATGCTCAGATGCTAAGAACTATATTTAACATCTCTTAGAGGCAACATTCAGCTAAATCACAGCTCTATGGACACATCAATGACATTTCTACAATCTTATACCAATGCAGAATTCACTCTGCAGGACCCCTGCCAAGCAAAACAAAAACCTGTGAGTGATCTACTACTCTGGACACCTAACCAGGGAGCAAGATGAAGTAGTTACCCAGCAATCCTCTACATTGAACAACTATGTTATGACACAAAATGCCACACTAATGATCTTCCAACTTTGATGCCTGATCATGATTGGTGTGATAGACTCGTGAATGTCCCATCTAACTCAGCTGAATAAAAATAAAATATTTTTGTGCGACTAGTTTTATAAAATATTAGAACACAATTAAAATGTTTATTCTAAAATCAGGCATTATTTTTTGACCAACCTAATAGATCTGTCATGAGAGGTCATCAATTTAATGAAACAAGACTCAAGGCTCAAGATGGCCTGATCAGAGGGTGACTTAAGTCAGCCTCTGATCAGGCTAGGATTTGCGTATCTATTTTTTTTTTATATATTTCTCATATATATATTGGTATAAATCCAAAAGAAACGGATCCTATTAATATTGAAACTGATCCAGTCAGAGGTATCAGTGTAGTTAAATTAATTTATTTACAGAACTAATGTTTATTACATATAAAAAAATTCAAATTTCCCCAAAATGCATGGCCATTTTAGAGAGTGAATTTAACTTGTCTCATCAGTGATAACAAAACATTATGGCAAGATAAATGTGTGTGGTTAAAAAAAATGAAAGTAGGGAAAAGAAAAATGTGGCAGATTCTTGCTGTCTGAACAGTAAGTTTACTACTTGATGACAGAAACAAAGAGATTCATTAAAATAAACAATTTTTTTATTTTTAATTTCACTTATATTTTTATTTCTGTCACTAAGTAGCAAACTTAAATTTCTGACAGCAAAAATTTGATATGTTTTTATTCTTTCTTTTTCTTTTTTCTAGCCTTACTTCCATTTTTTTTTTATACACACACAAATAAACTTATCTTACCATAATGTTCTGATATCATTGATGAGATGGGTTTAAATTCAGTCATTTTAGATAATTTTAATTATAGAATTTCTGTATAAGAATACTAATCCTTCTTTTATACAAATTTCATTAAAAACAACTCATAAGTTATTGCGGTTAATTTTTTAAAAAATTTTCTTGTGTTCTTAGAATTACATGAAAATTTTCTTGTGTTCTTAGAATTACATGAAAATTTTCTTGTGTTCTTAGAATTACATGAAAATTTTCTTGTGTTCTTAGAATTACATGAAAATTTTCTTGTGTTCTTAGAATTACATGAACACAGAATGCACTTTGCAGGATACTTCTGGCAAGCAAAACCAGGACTGGTAAATGATCTACTATTCTGGACACCTAGCCAAGGAGCAAAACAAGTAGGTCACTCAGCAACTATCTATGTTATGACCCAGAGTGCCTTTCTAATAACCTACCATCCATGTTGGTTAGCGAGATACTCATGAATGTGCAGTTAATATAAATTCAACAAAACATTAGGAAACCCTTCTTTGCTCAGCAACCTCTCATAGATATATAGAAAAATGGTTAGATATTAGTTTTGTTAATTTGCACTTTCAGGTATTGGGGAGACTTGGAACATTTTCTAATGTTCCAAGTCTTTGACTAATAAGCTTTTATATATATCAGACAGAATCTATCTTGTACATTTATATGTTTATCATTCATCTATGCAATGAATATTGTTATTACATCTGGTCTATAATTGTTGTTTCAAAGCCAAATGTCAATCTTCAGGCATTCTGTGTGTGTGCGTACACAGGTGTGATGATTAAGTTTTTTATGTAATTTTTCATGTGATCTGCTGTTCATCTCGAAGTTCTCAACAAAATCCAAAAGATGATCTGCAATATAATTGCTCCCAATTTGGCTGCTCACCTTCAGTCACTTTCTCATCAGCAGAATGTGGCTTCCCTCTGTCTTTTCTACAAGTATTTTCTCGGCTTCTGCACTGATGGGCTTCATTCCCTGATGCCCTGCCCTCATCAATTTACCCATGCAAGTAGTTTAGCAGCAAGAACCCAATTTACCGCTAAAATAAACAATTCTACTCTATCAGTTTCTTTCCTCACACTTCCCACCTGTGGAACTCCCATCTATATACTTGCTTCCCCGATAGCTACAATCCTCAAAACTTTAAATGCAATGTCAATTGCCATCTTCTATCTCTATGACTCCCACCTCTTATCCTTTCTATTACATCACCTATACTTTTTTCTTCTCTGTCATTCACCTTCCCTCATTGTAACCCTCTGCACACCAGTGGCAAGATTGCCTTACTTGAGTTGAAATTATTAATTTGTCACTTGGCTGATTAAGGTTATTTTCAGCATCCCAACTCTAGAATTTCGTTGTCAATGGCTCCACCCATTCATCACGAGAAATCACTAATATATAGTCATATATATATGTGTGTGCCCTCATTATGATTGAGCTCTCTGGAGAAGAAAATTTTTAAAAACAGTTTCCACTTCAGCTATATGCGTGACTCTTCAGAAATGAATTGAGTTCTCTCGGTGACTGGCGTGTGTAAACACTGCTGATATACAACATGTTAAAATTTCCCTTCTCTGATACCATGCGTCGATGGTTTAGAGTGTAGCGACTCCGACTGACACCAAATCGGTCGAGTTTCGATCCCGGCCAGAGGCGTATGGATGCATCTAGCCACACTGATGAGCTGTGATACAGCAAGACAGGCTTGTATGTGGATGACTAATATATATATATATATATATATATATATATATCCGAGTGAATAAGGAACGAAGAAAAATTTACAACGTCCAAAACATTAATTTAAAACAGTGCTCAATATATAATATAGAGCTGTGGATATTTATTATAAATTATATTTTAGAACATGTACATTTTTTTTTATATATATCAACTACAAATTGTACATTTTGTTTTGACATTGAATTTCCAATCTGTCATCAGGTGGTGTGGAAAGGAATGGAAGACCTCTTTTCTTATATTTGGGAGTTGTGTGTGGGATCTTGGCATGGGTTAACCAAATATTTTAAATTACTGATGATGGGATAGGCTTGATAATGGATGATGGGTGATTAGAATTGGGGTTTATATAGATTAGGTTAGCATTATTTTTCATATAATGTTGGAAAGTGTTCAATACTAAGTCTAATGTTATTTCTAGGAAGTCAACTTGCTTGATATTAGGGTTAATTACTACGTTAAGATCAATCATTAGAATCAATGGCTAATTAACTGATATTTTGCCAACCATTCCAAAAAAATATAATAAATAGCATAAATAAAAAAATATAATAAATACTGTTTGTCGTTTTTGTTGTCAATTCTCAGGCACAAATTAAATGTATAAATTCGCTTTCATGTGTTTAGGTTGTGTTAAAATTCTAATCACCCACCATCCATTATCAAGCATATCCCATCATCAGTCGAACGCCACAATAACACACACTACTCAAATAAAGAAATATTTGATAAACACAAAGTAATTTACGATAAAATTCTCAAAGACAGCGAATATCAATCATCCAAAATTAACTTTGTCAAAAAATTCAAGAGCTCAGAGTAAAAATAGAAACAGGAAAATCATATGGTATAAACTTCCTTTTAATCAGTTAGTTAACTTTAAACTGAGACATAAATTTCTTAAACTGATAGATAAGCATTTTCCCAAAAATAACCCTCTGAGCAAAATATTCATTAAAAATACAATAAAACTAAGCTATAGCTGCTCAGCAATTTAGAAAAAATAATTAAATTACATAACAGTAAAATATTAAAAGCACACAACAAAAATAACTTCAATACTAATACCAGTCTGCCACATAATAACAAACTTTGTAACTGTAGAAACCCAAACCAATGCCATATTCCTAATAAATCTTTAATGAAATCCCTAATATGTATGCGTTCGATTTCATCCATGGAGAATCCTAAAGATGAAAAAACATATATCGGAAACACCATGAACGTATTTAAAAGGCACTTGTACAATCACCTCTCATCCTTCAATAACAAAGAAAAACAAAACATGACCTCTCTTTCCAAACACTTGGAAGTTAAAAAATGAAAACAAAACACCTAAAGTTAAATGGAAAATCCTCAAACAAGCAAGAACAGCTAAATCAATAAAGGAACCATGTTTCCTTTGTCTTCAAGAAAAAATTGAAATCATTAAATACATAAATAGCGACAAGCTTTTGAACCAGAGGCATGAAACCACTGTAAACTGCAAACACATTAAAGAACTAACCTTGCAATCATGCTGAAAAATACTGCACATGCCAAAACTAGGACCCCCACCCAAGGTGATAAACCTTTGTAGTACTAACAACCCTCTTATATCAAATTTTACCTATTACACACCACAAACTATAATCAAATCTAATTTAAAGTTTTATAGAAAAAAGTAATTTCCTAAATTCAAAATCAAGGTTAAATATACAACATTAGATTAATTATAAAAACTGTGCTTAAATACAAAAATATTCCATAGTTGTAGAAATAAACATTACAGATAGACCCAATCCCATCCTTTCCCACCCTTTACACCTCATTATTTTCTCCCCCTCTAATAAAACCAAAGAATAAAGGCTAGGCAGGCAGTCACAAAACACACTTTCATGAACCAACTATATTCCTTACCTACCCCATTTTCTTCAAAATTCTAACACACAATTTACAAGACGTATTGCCAAGATCCCACACACAACTCCAAAATATAAAAAAAGAGGTCCTCCATTCCTTTCCACACCACCTGATAAGACGTTGGAAATCCAATGTCGAAACAAAATGTACAATTTGTACTGGATATATATAAAAAAAATTTGTACATGTTCTAAAATATAATTTATAATAAACATATATATAAACTTTCCACGAATCTACAAAGAAGGGAAAAAAGGTTTTAAAAAAGAAAGAGCTAAGTACATGAACATCAGTCAAAAGGGTTCGGACCGAATCAGCACGTAGCCCAAAGAAAAAATCCCAATACAAGTAATCAACTAACAAAAAACACTCAGTACTTAGGTAGAGTGGAATAAGTAATGAATACCTAAACAGATCGTCAGGGAAAGCTTTCCCTGACGATTCGTTTAGCTGAAACCTAGGTAGATCTATCTGGTTCACTAGGTTTTCTTTACTTATATAATGAGCCACCTACCAAACCAGTACTTACACTTTCAAATATAAGTGCCTATTATTTATCTTTTCTCAAATCAGATAAATGCTTATAGACTCAAGTATGATTTTCAAAAAAAATTTGATGATAAATATCCGAATAGGGGTTAGCATCAGGGCCAGCATGTACTACCTTCAAACCCCCTTGTCCCAGAGGGAAGCAAGCCTGATAGTAAAGTGCTATGTCACTCTCACTATCTAATCAGCATTTAGTTTTTTCCAACCTACATTTATGTTTATTGCGAATTAGACTAAGCTCAACGGAATTATTACATTTTCACGGGTTTTAACATTATTCTGGGTTTTTTTCTTTTTTGTTATCCAAATCCGTGAATTTGTTTTACTCAAGTTAACTCAAAAAAATACGATATAAAATTCACTATTTTTTACCCATAATGTTAAATAAGTTCAAATTATTCAAGATTTGACCAAAGTTTCAAGTTCATGTCAAAAATTGCCACAAAACATTGTTGATTTAAGATTTTTATTAATCATCTCATCCCAAGCAAGGCAGGACTGTCACTAGTTTGCAGGGGATTACAGTGAGAGAAAAGACTGGGTACAGTGGGTATTGAAGAAAGGATAAAAGATGAATGGGTAAAAAAAATAGATGACAATTGATGTTGCATTTAAAATTTTGGAGATTGTAGCTATCAGAGAAGTAAGTGAACAGAAGGGAGTTCCACAGGGGGGAAGTGCAAGAAAATAAACTGTTCGAGCAGAAGTGGCAGTTACATTTAACTATTCCAATGGTAAAAGGAGTGGGGCCTAGATGC
Source organism: Ascarosepion bandense (assembly GCA_037127315.1). Taxonomy (NCBI): domain Eukaryota; kingdom Metazoa; phylum Mollusca; class Cephalopoda; order Sepiida; family Sepiidae; genus Ascarosepion; species Ascarosepion bandense. Next base: position 271,444 of record JBBBDQ010002417.1, read on the forward strand.
CAGTCTAAATTCAATTCAGGTGGTGTAGACACCAAAGAAAAAAAACCTTTTCAGTGCTGTTGCCATGAAAATATTTGGAAAAGTTCAAGGGAAGCCACGTCACATTGATGAGAAAGTGACTGAAAATAAAGATACAAAGTCAGAACTGATTACATTGCAGATCCTTCTTCATATTTTGTCAAGAATCTCAAGATGAGTAGTAGGAGCACCCGACCAGATAAGGCAACAGTATTCAATGTACAAACAAATGGTAGATTTATAAATGTGCAAGATGGATTCTAACAAAAAAAGTTACTAGCCAGACACAGTGACCCAACCTTCCTAGCAGTAGATGCAGCTATGGATTCGATATAGTTGTGCCTCTTCAGATCGGTTGTTGGAATGATCTACTATGAAAGGTCTCTAATTTGTATCTAGATGGTATTTGTTTTCAATTTTTCTAGTTGAATTGTTCACTTACATTGCATATGATCTATTATTGTGCATAATTCAGTCAGTCAGTTAAGTGCCATATGTGATACACACTTTGGGTGATCATGTCTCGAAAGAGACATGACTGATTAGGCAGAAGATTATCCCGCAGTAGGTTGCCATTGCTTTCTGTGGTAGGCTCGTTGCCAGCCAAGGCTATAGAACCCAATATATCGTATTATTTAACTCATAACTGGAAGGAAGAGACAGATTAATACCTTTCCCAAAGGTATTTGTGCATAAGTGAATGCAAGGAATTCAACTGGAATTTGAACTCGGCTCCCCGATTTCAAATTGTACATAATTAGGTTACAATAAAATGTGTCTTTTATTTGAATGATGCCTAGTTGGGTATGTGGCCAAGTGGTTAGAACATTCACTTTCTGACCATGAATCCTGGGTTCGAATCTCACCCTCGTCAAAAAAATATTTGTGTGTGTGTTGAGTTGTGATAGTTTTTAGTACTAATATTATTGTTGTTGTTATTGTTTTTTTTTGTTTTGTTTTTTTGTTGTTTTTTTTTGCTTACACTGATGAAAAGTATTTTGTCAAGGTGATTTCTTGATGTTATTAATCTGGAAGGGGTAATTCCAGCATGTGGCACCTTTGGAAATTGCCTGAAAACACACCATGGGTTGATCGAAGCCTTGTAAATGAAATTGGGTAGACAAGTACCTTTTGGTCCATTGATGATTGTGCTAGCACATAAATCACAAGTCATCGTGATCAAGGGTTTGAGTGTCCTGGCCTTGTTCACGCTAGATAACACTCTCTCCTAGAAACTGTAACTATGGTCAACTCAGCCTAGTTGCAATATGGTGGCTTCTCTGAGGGTTGAACAAACACAAATGTGCCTGAGCAGGTGTCTGCAACTGTTATTAGCCAGCCGCGCTAGTTGACAGGCATCCTTGGATATGAGTGGCCAGCTATCCACTTTATGAGAATTGAGATGTAGTAGAGTGGGGTCCCAAATAGATTTAGGGGTCAGGGTCACAAGACCCTTGCATTGGCCCTATTTCCTGCCAAAATATATGTATAAAATTCACTATTTTTGAACCATGTTTAATGTGTTAAAAATGTTGCAAAATATTGGTGATTTATTTAGGATGGAACAATCTTTTTATGACATGTCTCTAATTTGTATTTAGATACTTTGTATTTATTTTCAATTTTTCGCCTATATTGCATATGATCCATTATTGTACATAATAAAATTACAATAAAATTTGTGTTTTATATGAAGTAGAGGAGTAGATATGATCGCCTATTATTCTGTTCACACATAGACCAGGCTTGCCTCCCAGAGAGTAAAACACTACGCCTCCTTGGTCTCACACTTTCAGTGGACCTCAAGTGGAATGACTATATCAAATCCATTGCTAAATCCGCTGCTATGAAAGTCGGTTCTCTGTGCAGGGCCCGGAGGTTTTTTCTGTCTGAATCTATCCTGTACATTTATAAATCTACCATCCGCCCGTGCATTGAATGCTGTTGCCATATCTGGTCGGGTGCCCCTGCTATTCTCCTTGGGCTCCTCGACAAGGTACAGCAGAGGGTCTGTAATGTGATCGATACCGACTTAGCAGACCGCCTGCAATCTCTCTTTCACCGGCGCGATGTGGCTTCCCTGTGTCTCTTCTATAAATACTTTCACGGCTTCTGCTCCAATGAACTTAGATCACTGGTGCCCCCTAGGTTCGAATTTGCACGAGATACTAGACTAGCAACTAGATCCCACCCTTTTACAGTGAAACCGATAAAATGCAACTGCAACTTCTACTCAAACAGTTTCTTTTCTCGCACTTCTCGACTGTGGAATTCCCTTCCACATGACTGCTTCCCCGACAGCTACAATCTCCAGGAGTTTAAATGTAAGGTCAATAGACACCTCCTAACAAACTAACTCGCTTCCATTCTTTCAAACACTCTTCCCACCCACCCAACTATCTATCAACCCCCTTCTGACATTTCCTATATCTAACCACTCTTTCTATTTACCTTCCCCTATGTAGCCCCAAGCACAATAGTGGCAGTGGAATGCCTTGCTTGGGGTGAAATGATTAAAAAAAAAATTCCACTCCTGTCTTTTGAACAGAAGTAGAGGTTTATTCCTTGTTTCCTGTTTACGATTGGGTTTCTGGCTGTTTCTAAAGTTGGCTTCAGCTCTATTTTCCTAATGCTTGTCTTCTCTACACTAATATAAATCTACACAATAACCCTCTACTTTGAGTGGCTCATGAGCCTTGTATTGCATATGCTTCATCTCAGAAATCTAGACAGATCCTGAAGAAGGCCAGAGTGTACAATGGCCAAAACGTCATGAATACAGCAACAAAGATGAAGACAACAGTCTGAACAATGTAAATAGTGTAAATAATTACAGTATTTCATCTCAGAAATATAGACAAATCCTGAAGAAGACCCGAATGTAAAATGATCGAAATGTTGTGAATATGGCAATAAAGATAAGAACAACAGTTCAAACAATGTAAATATAAATATATTTCTTATTACTATGAATTTTAAGTTTTAGTGGTGACATGCATCAGATTTACTATACCTGTATTTTTTAAAATTTTCTTAAACAATGAATTTAACAACAACCATCCTAGATTGAGACATTCCACTAAAGAAAGATTTTGGCTATAACAGGAATCGAACCTCTATCCTGGTTTTCATTAGGAAAACTGTTTCTATAGCTGAAATGTGCGTTTTTCAATCTCGGTCACTGAAGCTGCATTGATAGAGCGAGGTTTGAATGACCTATTTAAGAAACGCACAATTCTCGCACAATAAATCCATATCTGCCTTCTTCAAAGTTGGACTGGGTTTTATTCTTTCATGAATCAAAGAAAGATTTTCATTTTATAAGGCATTATTCAACAACTTTGCTTGATTGTTGACACATTCCACAGATGAGCCAGTCTAAGCATGTCACATCTAACAATGATTTCTCCTGCCAAGGGAGACGCAGATTCGAATCTTGCCTGAGAGTCCATATGTTTCTTTAATAAGATTTCTCAAAGATATAGGCCAGTAGATGAATATAAATATTTATACTATTTGATAAATAAACAGGGCGTCTACTCAGATATGGGTAATAATAAAAAATAATGTTCAAGTGATAAAAATATGTTGGATAAATAAATAAAATCCTTTACTACTTTAGAGATTGGCAACCAGTCTAGGAGAAAGAAAATTATGAATTCAAAAGCGGCCTGATTATAGATTACAAGCTATCTTGTCCTTGACCAATCACTGTTGCCACAGCTGCAGTACATATGATGTCTTATGTTTTTAATGGATTATGGGACTTATGACATGACATTACAACAGTTTTACAATCTTTCTTGATAAGGCTAGAAATATTCACAGAATCTCACATTTTCATGGTAGATATTTAAACAGAGACCAAATTGTGTGTGTGTATGTGTGTCGAGTTGATAGTTTTTGGCACTAAGATTGTTTTTTTTTGTTTGTGAAAATCAATAAATAATTATCCAAATGTTAGAGAATTTTTGTCTTTATTTTCAACTGAAATTAAAGCAAAAATATGACGTTTAGAATGGCTCATGATTAAATATAATAAACATTCATTGTCTCTTATATTTAACAGCATATGTTTAGAAAATATATATATATATATATATATATATATATATATATAATTCATCGAGTTTTATTAGACCTCAACAGAATGCAGAAAGTACTGGGCGGCAGTTTCATCTTATATTTGGGACTCATCAGCAGTGTGCATCCACTACCAAGAAGTGAAACCCAGACAGTTATGTTATTAAGCAAACATCATACCAACTGTACCACAGGCCCCAGTGATGAAGAGGTAACACTTTATCAAGTTTAATTCATTACGTCTTCATCACCGGAACCCATGATACAGTTGGTATGACATTTGCTTAATAACGTAACTGTCTGGGTTTCAATTCCTGGTAGTGGATGCACACTGTTGATGAGTCCCAAATATAGGACAAAACGGCTGTCCAATGCTTTTGCATTCTGTTGAGATCTAATAAAACTCAATGAATTACTTAATTATTTCAAATCCTCCTACAATTTCTGTTTATAAGCATTCATCCATGCTTAGAATATTGCTGCCATATATGGACTGGTGCCTCTGTTTTTAACCTTGATAAAATCCAAAGTATCAGCAATATTGTTGGTCCTGATTTGGCATCTCAGCTTCAGTAACTTCCCCACTATCATAAAGTTAACTCCCTGTCTTTTCTATAAATACTTTCAATGTTTGGATGAGCTCTTTGCTATGGTAACTAGACATTTTAATTTTAAGCCCAGTACTAGACTGACATCAAACTCTCTTCAATTTTCAGTTGAACTGACTAAATGCAAATGTAAGGCCTAAGTTTCTTTTCTTATATTTCTCACTTATGGAACTCTCTTCTGACGCCATTGCAAGGACTTCTTCAGACTAATAGTTTTATTGATGGAATTTTATATATGTATATTGGGTTTCAGATGAAATAAATTAAAAAAAAATTGTATCCCTCTCAAAAAAATATAAGCATAAAAATATCAAATTAAATCATGCAAAAATTTCCAGCAAAATAACTTTTTATTATCTGTGCACACCAAATCCTTAAAGAATGGGTTGTTGAAAAAACTGATGATTTTATTTAATTTAAGTGAAAATTTTTGAATATAAATTTTTATTCTTAATGGTGAATCTAGGAAAAAGATGCTGCAAAATACATTAAACAAAAAAAATTCATTGATTGTTTAGAAAGTGTGTGTAATATATATATATATATATATATATATATATATATATATATATATAATTAAAAATGTATATTATATAATTAAAAATACATTGCGACATGGAAATCCCTATGTTTCGAGATTTCTATCTCATCATCAGGTAATGTTAGTTGTGAAAGTGATTTTCATTTAAATACAAGAAACAATCCATTTGTTATTTATGGATATGGGGAAGACATAAAATTCATGTGTGTGTTCCTTTTAACTAATCAGAATAAAGATTCACTTTGAAATTTTGCAAGTAGTTTCTATTTTTAGGGAATACATACGTTCTTTCTTTCCTCCCGAACAAAGTGTCAACCTACTTTTAACCTATTGTTTCTTGTATTTAAATGAAAATCATTTTCACAACTAACATCTAACATTGCCTAGAAATCTCAAAACATAGTAATTTCTGTGTCACAATGTATTTTTAATTTTTAATTTATAATTATATGATTATATTTTTCTCGACAATATTTATTGTATTGAGCACTTTTTTAAAAAAAAGTAAAAGCCAGAGAACTCAAAATCATAAAAACCTTGGGTCCTCTTTACCTGGATGTGTATATATATATATATATATATATATATATATATATATATATATTCCAAGGTTGGTCTAGTTGAGGTGACTTCACTTGTGAGCATTCTGTAGTCTATAAAACGCCCCACTCACAGTGTCTCAAATAGCCTCTGACAACTAAATCCAATCCCTGGCCTTTTTGTGGCGGAAATGTTTCAAACTAACAGGAGGAGTGAAAGGCAAGTTGCTGGCATCTCAAAACCAGTCTGCTTCAAGTAGGTGAAACTCAAGCCTTGGTTGGTATTTCACCTAGGAGAATGTAAACTCTGATTTTTTTTTTTCTTTTTTTTTTTAATCATATCACCCCGAGCAAGGCAGTAACGCCACTGATGTGCAGGGGGCTACGTAATAGTGAAAAGATTGGAAAAGAGAAAGCCGGAAACCACATCCTAAAACAGGGAACAAGGGATGAGCCTCTTAACCTGTTCAATAGACGTGGGTGGAGTGTGAACCGGGCGATAGATCTATCTATTGCAGTTGATATGTCGCCAGTTATCTAGCCTTTCTTGTTGCTGGAATCCAACAGTTAATACTGAGAGAATGGCTTTGCTGTTGTACAAAGTTTTGTGACTTCAAATAATATTGTACAGATATTCTTTCAAACCTCAGCATCTGTAGGAAGAGAATGAGGGGATGACACTTGTCCGACAAGACTGAGCAATCACCATTTATAAAGAAGCATTATTTACTTTATTTGGTTGACCTCATTTTTTGTTGTCATATTCACAGTGTTTCAGCCATCGTACACTCCAACCTTTTTCATTATTTGTCTATATTTCTGAAATGTGGTATTGTAATTAGTTTACATTATTTGGACTGTTGTCCTCAATTTTGTTGCCAGATTCATGACGTTTTGACTGTTGTACGCCCTGACCTTCTTCAGATGATTGGAATTTTGAACTGAACCCTTTATTTTGAACTGAATCCTTTATTTTGAACTGAATCCTTTATTTTGAACTGAACCCTTTATTTTGAACTGAACCCTTTATTTTGAACTGAACCCTTTATTTTGAACTGAACCCTTTATTTCAATCATTGGAGTTTGGATAATGTAAATACTTACAATAACTCATCTCAGAAATATAGGCAAATATTAAAGGACAAACATTTAACATTAAATAAACTGGTCTTCTCTTTAGGAGGCTGTATATTGAAATGTATTAAAAGAATAAAATAAAAATACGCATAATTTTAGTTTGAACATTTAAATCATGCGTTCCCAATCTTGTTGTTCTTCTGTACCCCTTGGCATTTTAAGTATCCTGTGTACCCCTAAGCATTGAGGCTGAAAACAATGAAATTAGAAGTTTGATATTTTATAATAAAATATCAAACTTCTAATTTCATTGTTATCTTTTATACATATGTCTTTAATTATTTATAATGTTCATTACTAAGTAAAAATATACAAAAAAATTCAAAACTATGTACCAATAACCAAAACTAAACAATACTATGAGATCTATGAGATGGATGCGTTTATTTATTTATTTATTTTTTTTTATTTTTTTTTTTTGCAACAAGCTCATTTATTTGAGGAGAAACTTTGGCAATAACTGTTAGTGTTAAAATTGAGTAACTCTGACTCAGACCAGCATACAGTGCCACCCACCATGATCTTGAGTTAGTACACATGTCCTATACTTAATCTTTCATGTCCAGTAGGACATGACATCTGGGTACAGATTACAGCAGCGGGAAGTTCCAAAAAAGTGAAAATTCACCCCTACTCTTGATATAACTTAATTAAAAGCTTTGCTTACTAAAATGAGAAAATTGAAAAAAAAAAATACACCATGCAATCTGGCTAGAGATTACATTATGTATTGTACAGTGGGGGGTTATTCTCTCAGAGTTAATGTACCCGCTGAAGAATACAAATGTGTCACTGAGGGTACATGTACCCCAGTTTGGGAACTTGAAATTAAACAAAACCAATTGCTTAAATATACATAGAATAATACTTGAAAATGAAAAATAACAAAAGTAAAGTAATCTAAATGAAATCGGCTAGATTATTTACTGAAAACGCACATTAAAAAAACGAATTATTTTTAAATTAAAAATTTTCAGCATCTCTCTTTCGTTCATGCACATCTGTTGTCATATAAACGTAAACATAGTCTGAAGTCCTAAAGAACAAAACATCGCACAAAAAGTTTTTCTATTTGTCACACTTCTTTCCCCAACTTAGACTGTCCCTTTCACTGACAACCATTCATTGTCTTTTTAAAATTATTGATTAGTTCTTTCTTCATGCTTTCCTTTACTACTTTGTCTAGAAGTTCCTGGATTTTCTTTTCTTTGCCATCAACACAATGTTATGCATCTATATTTCTAAGATAAGACATTGCAATTATTTACATTGTCCAGGCACATGGCCGAGTGGATAACAGTTGGTTGGATCTTGACCCAAAGAGCTGTGAGTTCAATACCTGAATACAACTAAAATAAGTTGATTTTCTAAGTGCCACTTAGATATGGCACAAGGCCAGTGAGGATCTAACTCACTACTTCATTTTAATAGCACTACACCATGTCAATTGTGTATGAAATAAAGGGTGAATTCAAAATTCCAATCACTTGAAGATCAAAGCATACAACGGATGAAACGTTCTTAATATAGCCCCAAAGATGACAACAGTTCGAACAATGTAAATAATACAGTATTATTTGTATATTTTATGTTAAGATTATATCCACCATTGAAAAATCCTGATAGGGCCTCTAGTTTCTTTAAAATGGCCTTGCTGAATGAATTACAGCTAAATTTCTTGATTGACTTCTGCTTGGATTGAGTGTGTCTTCATAGCCTCACAATCGAGTGGAGGGCCTGTTATCTTCAGAAGCAGGTCAGGTTACTGGTTAAGCAAGATTGATATGTAAAACCTGAAAATTGTAATGAAACCAGAGCACATTACTGATGACTCACGTTAACATTTTTCAGTTCTAATATGGCTTTTATTTTAAGATATATTAAATGAATATTTTTTATAATCATTTCACGCCAAGCAAGGTAGTACTGCCACTGGTGTGTGGGAGACTACATGAAAGAAGAACGAAACGAAAGACAAACAAGATAAGAGTGTGTTGAAGAATAGATAAGAGAAGGATGGGAATACTGGTGTGAAGGGGATTATGTGAGAGTAGAGTGAAAAGGAAGATGAATGAGATACAAGGGGTGTCAGGGAAAGGATACAAGGTAAATGGGAATCAAAGAGATAAAAGATGACAATTGACATTGCATTTAAACTTTTGGAGATTGTAGCTATTGGGATATTGAAGAAAAGATAAGAGAAGAATAGGAATCACTTAAACTCTTGGAGATTGTAGCTATCGGGGAAACAGATATATAGAAGGGAGTTCCACAGGCAGAGTAAGATGTAAGAGCTACAATTTATGGGGATATGTGGGGAAGGTAATGGTTAACCCTAAACTTGAACAGATTAAGAGTGTTGTGATCAGGCAAACGTCCCCTTGGGAGTCTTAACAGTGAAAATTTCAACTGGTAGAACTAAAGAATGTAGTTCAGTTGAACACTTTCCATGAAAATAATGATAGTAGCAAGTAGTTTACAAAGGGGGTTGTCAGGTGGAAAGTCGAGAGATAGCTAGTATAATATTTATATTGTTAATGCTTGAAAGTTTAAAATGAATGTAAGTCTGTGTTATGATTGTGGAATGGATTCAAGCATCCCTCTTGCAAAAATGACCTTATACCCAAAGCCATTTTAACATGTGCATATGTAGATTGAAACAAATCTTTATTGATAATGGGTTGCTTTCTTTTGATGTAATAGTCTCCCAAGATTTGTAATCGTTTTTTTTATTTGTTTTGGTTTTTTTTACAGTTGTAATAGCAGAAAACTGTTTATTTACTCAAATTTGACAAGAAGGTGCAGATATTTGATGGATTTGTGCCATATATTTACACACGGCACTTTACTTAAAGCAGTGGTACCCAAACTGTGCAGCACGCCTGATAGGTGTGTGGTGGAAAAGGATAGCAGGTGAGGTGGGATGATTGAAAGACAATCAAAGATTTAGAAACAGTTTCCAAAAATGTGTAGAGTAAAATGATTTCAAGATTTAAAATATTGTTATAGATTACTTGTGATTGCACGCAGGAGTTCGCATATAAATAGTTGTAAATAATTATTGACCAATTTTATCAGTCATATTTTTGCATTATATCAAGTACTAAGAATATAGTAACTAGGGTCTGCAAATTGGAAGAGAGAGTTATCAGTTATAATGTTCTGACTTCAAATCTGCAGCTCTCTCTCTCTCTCTCTCTCTCTCTCTCTCTCCTTTTTATGACAGAAAATTTGCCATGCAAGCCAATTTTAATTTAAAAAATGCAGCCCAGAGGGGGAAAATTTAGAGAACCACTACTTTAAAGAAATGACATGACAGTCTTCCTAAGAAAAATGTAATTTTTATTTACACGATTTACATCATTCAGGCGGATGTATGTGCATTGTGGTGCAGTGAACATCAACTCAGAATTACAAATCAGGGATCCAAGTTCAAATTACAGTTGAATTCCTTGCATTCACTTAAGCACAAATATTCTTGAGTAAGGTATTAATCTGTCTCTTCCCTCCAGTTATGAGTTAAATAATAGGACAAATTGAGTTCTATAGCCATAGCTGGCAATCTACTGTGAGATAATCAGTCATGTCTCTTTCGAGACATGATCGCCCAAAGCGTGTATCACATATGGCACTTAACTGACATTGTTCAGGCTATTGCCCTTTGTTCACAATGTTTCAGCCATTCTAAGCACCTGCTTTCTTCAGGTGATATACTGTGGATTTTCAAAACCGAACCCTTTATTTAGTCAATGATGAGGGTAGATTGTTCTAGTTCCATGTGTCATGCCTTTTCTCTGGATGTCTTGGTTTTTGTAAATACAGTTGTCCAAACACATTATCAAAAAATAAGAACATTTTTTTTCTTTATATAATCATATTGCCCCAAGTTATAGGGGGTATCAGGAAGTGGGTAAGAGAAGGATGAGAATATTAATAAGAGTAGAGTCGCCTGAGAAAGGAGCATGAGAGAGAGGATGCAGGTTAGTGAAATAGTGATTGTAGCTGTCGGGGAAGCAAGTAAATGAAAGGGATTTCCACAGGCGGAAAGTGTGAGAAAAGAAGCTGCTGGAGTAGAATTTGCGTTTACAATTTATTGGTTTCATAGTAAAAGGGTGGGACCTAGTTGCTAATCTTGTGGCTTGAGTAAATTCATATATAGGGGGCACCAGTGAGCTAAGTTCATTGGAGCAGAAGCCGTGGAAGTATTTGTAGAAGAGACACAGGGAAGCCACATTGCGCCAGTGACAAAGTGACTGTATCTGAGCTGCCAAGTCGGGATCTATCACATCACAGATTCTCCGTTGGATTTTTTCAGGGACACCTAGGTGGATAGCAGGAGCATCAGACCAGATATGGCAGCAGTATTCAATTTATTTTCTAATATTTCCTCAGCAAGTGTCTTCATATGCTACACTATTATGATAAAATATTTAAAATTCAGTAAAATATTGAATTTCTTAGAATATTTCCTTCAATTTTAAGGTTACTGTGTAGTTAAAAAATAGGTGTTTGTTATATTCGTCAAGTAATTTTGAAAGAAGTATGTTATGGTGCAGTGGAAATCTGCTTGGAACGAGAAATTAGAGAGTCAAGTTTGAATTGCAGTTGAATTCGTTGCATTTCACTTACATGCAAACGCCCCTGGGAAAGGTATTAAGCTATCACTTCTCCCTCCAGCTATGGGTTAAATAGCAGGATAGAGTTGGTTCTATAGCCTTGGTTGACAACCAGTGCAAGAAAATCTTCAGTCCAGTCAGTCATGTCTCGAAAGAGACATGATCACCCAAGCATGTGTCATGCATGGCACTTGACTGACTGACTTTGTGTTGATAGATTTGTCAATATGAACGATTTTAGTATTTTTGCTGAAAACAAAAAAAATCATTCCAATCAATTTAAATTCATTTTGAAATAGAGCAAAGTATTTTGTTCATTGAAAAAGTTAAATTTTTAGGTACCTCCCAATAATTAGCTGAAAAAAGGCATATTATGAAGAAAAAAGGCCCCAAATTTAATAAAAGCAGTTTTTCATCAAAATGTTTGTTATTAAAAGGAAAAATCAAACTGATTTTTTATTTTTAAAATTTTTTTTTCCTCTGGTGAAAATTGCATTCATTTGGAAATTCTTGCAAAAATCAAATAATTGTCGAATTTTAAAGAAACTTTCAGGACTTATATACAATGAAATTATTTAAATTATTATTTTTAGAAAATCTTGGTTAACTTTTGTTTTTTTATGTCTTTTAAGCACCACACACACACGCACACCACCACGTAATTTCATGAATTTCAAGAAATTAAATTATTAAATTTAGTTTTGAAAATTTGTTTTATGAATTAAACGCAGCACTTTCTGAGAATTTTTTTTTTTATAAAGTTGGCCTTTTTTCTGAAATTCTGCTCCAAATAGTAAAAATAGAAAATGCAATAAAAACTATAAGCTTTTGCTTTTAAGGACGTTATAGTCGGAAGAAAAAAAATTTGATGAATAATGAATTTTTACAAGAATTTTTTTTTTTAAGTCTAAATTTTAGATTCCAATCAATAATTTCTATTTGAAAAATACACTTACAGAGTATTTTGCATACTAGAAATGATAAATTTTTAATCATTTAGTTTTAAAGCTAAAATTAAAGCTTCGAGAAAACTTTTTTTATTTAAATAAAATTCAGTTTAGGTATCGAAAATGAGTGGAGGTATTTAAAATTTAATCTGTAATTTAATTAGCTTGAAATTAAAAAAAATAATAAAAATAAAATCTTCAAGAACGGTTTTTATTTTAAAAAATGCATTTTTAAACCGTAGGTATCCCTTTTCTTTGGGGATAATCTGGTTAGCAGGCAAGCTTCGAGGATCATTTTTACGACTAAGTAGTGTGATTGTTTCTCATTATGTGCTCCATATTTTTGGCCTTGTGCCACATGCAAGCTACACTAAGTTGCTATAATTATTTTGATGTGTTTAACACTTTCATTCTACGTCACAAAAATTATTTTCTATTAAATTCTTCAATGAAACAATGCTGTGTTTTTAAATTATTAAAAAATTGGACATAAGAAAATTCACCGAAAAAAGTTTTTAACTTAAGTAACTGCATCATAAATTAATTAGCCGTTATTTTTTTAACAAATTTAAGTGGGTATTACCAAGATAAATTTTTGTTAAAAAATTTAATTCATTTGTGAATATATCTTGAAAGTTTCATTAAAATCTGATGATTGATTTTTGCAAGAATTTCCAAATTAATGTGTCTGTCGTCACAGCAAACAACAGAGGCTAAAATTTGCTAAACGAAACTTTTGTTTACAACCGCAAGAAAACAAGATTTTTTAATCAAAATTTCGAAAAAAGAATTTTAAAAAAATTAATTAAATATTCAAAATATACTTCGACCTTTCCTCTTAATAATAAGTTTTTTGACGATAAAACTTATAAAACTTTGCATTTAGTTTGAGGCATGTTTTCATCACGGTTTGCTGATTTTCTTTAGCTATTTTTGTGGAGGTACGTCTCTCAAACAAAAAAATTATAGTCGTTCAAAGCAACATCGAGAAAAAAATTTAAAAAAAACACTGAAGGACATACTGATCAAAAAGTAATTAGTTGACCTTTTTTATTATTTAATTTAATTAGCGATAATAAATGAATAGAGAGCGGCAGGATGAATGACTTTATTGAAAAATAGTGAATCGACCAAACCCAAAAATGGTTTTTTTGAGAAGCCATTTTATTATGAAACGTTGTTGTCGAAGTCAGTCAGGCTGACGATTATCTTCTCGTACAGTTTCTGCTGCTTCAGAACAACAAAATGCCCTAGCAGTAGCTTTCCTTCGCAAAAGGCGAATAAATGCTGCAATGTTTGTATTTGATTCGATGTTTTACCGATTCTCGGCTGACCTACATTTCGGCACCCCAGTTTTCGCCTTAATTTGGGACGCCATGCCTTTCAACGTGACCCAACCCGCCAGTTGGAATTAGTCATTCATTATTACTCTCTCGACTGTCAAGAATTCAAAATGACTCGTTTGTATTGTTCAAGCATCAATTACTTTAATAAGCCTTTCGGCGGATGGGGGAAGAAGAGAAAGGCTTTTAAAATGTCTTCAATGTCATTGAATTGCCTATGAGTCAAAAACGAAAACCTCTTCATTCTTTTTCCTTTTTACACTGTCTGAATTGGTAATTTACAAGATTTTCGTGTAAGCTTCAACAAGCAATGGACTCAAAGTGTTTTCTCTTCTCCAATGGACTGTATATAAAGAACGGTGTATAGCAATATATGCTCTTTGGTTAGGTGTTGCCAAATTTACGTAATGATTGTAAATTGTAATTGTAAGAAGAGCCATAATCCAACAAAGCGTGTGGTTCGAACACATGTATATTTTCAGTGAAACTTTAAAAATTTTCCTGTTAAGAATTCATCTCCCACCGCGATAAAATTTACGCCTATTGTAAGAATTGTGAAATAGTTTTTAAAAAAGCAAGACAGACAAAAGAAACTTACACACGTTTTTTTTATTCATACATCCACTTTACTGGGGGGGGGGGGGGTACAAAGGGTTTCAGCCCCACCCTTAAACTTTTCATGAACTATGATAAACAGAAAATTCCATTTGTCTTCTTGATATCAGTCTGTCTGTAAAATTGTTTTTTAGTTCAGTTGTATTATTTTTTCTAAAAACATTAACATTAATTTTCTAAAAAAAAAAACAGAACTTCATATCTCTCTCTCTCTCTCTTTATCAGTCTCTGTCTATTATATATATATATATAATTTTTTTTTAATCCAAAAAGGATGAGCAAATAGGTAAAATCCCAAAACCCGATCCTATTAATATTATTTAATTAATGATAAAATTGATCAAGGTGGAGGGCTCAATGTAAATAGTATCATCTATTTGCAGAGCCAAATTTTTGTTTTCAACTGTTGCTGATGAAGCGAGAATTTTCTTGCTGAAATGGCCATTTAATAAAATTAAAATTCGGAATTTTTTTACTTATAATTAAATTTGTTTCTTAATTAAAATTAATATATTTTACATTGTGGCAGGGAAATTTCTATGTTTCGAGATTCTTACCTCGTCATCAGACAATGTTAGATCATTGTTGTGAAAATTATTTTTATTTGAATATAAGAAACAATATGTTTGTTATTTTTGACACTTTTGATGTTAAGATTGAAACAAGAAATCATGTATTCCCCAAAAATACAAACTTTTTTTTTTTCAAATTTAAAATGTATCTCCATTCTGATTAAATTGAACACGCACATAAATTTTTCTGTCTTCCTATATCTATAAATAACATATTGTTTCTTATATTCAAATAAAAATCATTTTCACGACAATGATCTAATATTGCTTGATGAAGAGGTAAAAATCTCGAAACATAGAAATTTGTCGCAATGTAAAATATATTAATTTTAATTAAAAAACTAATTTAATTATATTATGCTCTACAATATTTGTTGTATTGAGCACTTCTATAAAAAAAAGTAAATGCCGGATAACTTGGAATTGTAAAACTGTTGGTACTCTTCACCTGGATATATATATACTCAGCTATTGTGTGTGTATATAATGATAATGTACATGCTAAAAAGTCTACCTCCTTCTACCGAGCACCCATAGCTCAGAGGTAGAGTTGCAGATTGATGCTAATTCGGTTGTGTTTCAATCCTGGGTAAAAAGCAATCAGATGTCTAACTGTACTGATGAGCTGTGATATAGCAAAACAGATCTGTCTGCAGATGACTATATATATATATATATATATATATATATATATATATATATATATAATATTTGAGCAGCAATCTTTCTTTTGAACATGTTCCATTAAAAAAAACAACCAAAAGGATGATTTTAATAATTAATATTTTTAAATGATGACACATGCTGCCATAGAAAAAAATTACTTACTCAAATACCTAAACCCAGATTAACACAGATTTGCTTATCTGTTTGTTTCTTTCTTTTCCCCGTAATGATTTATTTTTAATAATAATTATGTATTTTTTGTAATCAAAGTGCATGAAATTCATTCATGCCACCAATGTAGAACAATATGCCTATTTCTTAATAGCTCTGTTTTACACTGAGCACTCTTTTATTAACACCTGAATAATATTTTTATATACGTGCATATACTTGAGTGTATATTCATATGTATATTAATTCTCTCACTCACACACACACACACACACACACACACATATTAAATAAGTAAAGAACAGGTAAGAAAAAGTGTCTTTAATCAAAGATGTTTCACTTTAATATGCTTCTTCAGAGATTTATTAAGATGATGTGTCTATAAAAAATCTCTGAAGAAACTTATTAAAGACATTTTTTTCTTACATGTTCATTACTTATTCTATTCATCTTGTCTGATTTCAATCCATATATTCCACTCATGTATATAGAAATATATATATATATATATATATAAAGAATTATCAAATTTATTTTTAGTCTGCCATTTTTATTACTTCAGACATTATTTTTTAGTGGATACCCGTATTGGAAAAAGATGCTCCATTTTTTTTTTTGTTTTGTTTTTATAGTTTTTATTGCATCTACTGACCTGTACACTCAAAACTTTTAAAAATATGCACTGTTTAAAAAAACGAACGGTCCCCATTTCAAATACGGGCATCCACTAAAGATATCATTTGAAGTAATAAAAAATTTCAGATTAAAAATAACTTAATTATTAACTCTTTACAAATTATTTTCATTATGAAATGAAGCAGATAGGGACTTTTGAGAAAATCAGAACAAGAGAGGGTGCATTCCTTTTTTAAAAGAGAAAATAGAACCTTGTTGGGTTGTGATAAACTCTATAGTCAAGCAATCTAAATCAAGCCAGAGCGAATGCTTGTTTCTCCTATAAAGGGGGTCACAGGTTCAAACCCTACCAGAAAGCACATTTTATTTATCAATCTTTCTCAATTATGCCAGTGGACATTCAAATTTTAAAAACATTCGAGTGTCTATTTCAAACTAAATCCACTATTTCAAATCCACTAAAAATAGTTTGAAGTTACATATATATATAAAATTATTGTTGATAATTATTATTATTATAATAATTACCATATATAACTTGCAGGTAAATTATTTTTCACAATGAGGTCAAGTTAAGATTCACAAATATTGTCCAACTGTTTCATTTATCCAATCAGGAAAATTAATAATATATATATATATATATATATATATATATATATATATAACAAATAAATATAATAATTAAAGTGATATATATAAAAGAAATAGTAATTGTGAATTATATTAAATTATTAGTTCACTTATAAAACGTCTAAAACGTCTATTGAACAGGTGTAGAGGCTCATCCTTTGTTCCCTGTTTAGGATGTGGTTTCCGGCTTTCTCTTTTCCAATCTATTCACTCTTACGTAGCCCCCTGCACACCAGTGGCCTTACCGCCTTGCTTGGGGTGATGTGATTTAAAAAAAAAAAAAACAATATTTATGCTTTTTATTTTTATTGTTATTTTTTTTTTAAGTTACACTTTGTTTTTTTTTTTTTGTGGGGAGCTAAGAAAAAACTACCATATCTCTTTAATCTGATGTCTCTGAGTCTTGTTCAAAAAATGTCTCTGTGTCTCGTTCCATGATTAATTTATTTACCTTCACTCCTCGGTAATGTTTATGGTTTTAAAAAGCGATTATTGGAATTCTAATAAAACCCAAACATATGATAAAAGTGAATTTATACATTTCTTTGTTAAGAATTGGAAACAAAAATATTAAATGCTATTAGATCATTTATTTACACTAAAAAAAATAAAAAAATAAAAATAAAAAATTTTAAAAAAATAAAAATTTTATTTCTTGGAACGGTTGGCAAAACTTTGGTTAATTGCCAATTGATTCAAACTTTATAAAATGGTAAATAAGAATTTCCTTAGAGTTGGTTTCCAAATTTTTATATTTTAATAAATGTTTATAAATTTAAGAATAATTTTTTTTTTAGATAATGGTTTAGCAATACAAGTCTTACTAATTTAGCCCATAGCTGGGAGGGGAAGAAGTGGATTCATACCTAATCAGTTTGGTAAACAAAAAGTTATAAACTAGGGGTCAATTCTATATTACAATCAATATATAAACTGATCCCTGTATTTGTGGCCACGGTAGTGTCTATACTTTTATATTCCAAAGGATGTAAATAAATCTAAAAGACATGGGTAGCTAATCAGTATTTCATTGATTGATTCGTTTTCTACAGTTTATCAACCCTTTGTAGGTTATTTAAAGCCAGAAAATATTTTTAGATTGTATGAATGTGGGAAGGGGAATAATAATGGTTTAGTTCTACAAGTTTTACTAATTAACCCATAGCTGGGGGGAGTGCTGGATTCATGCTTTTCCCATGTAAGTGAATATAACAAACACAGCTGTTCGATTAACAATTCCAAGCCATTATCCATTACACCACCCACACATCCAAGCTTACAGCACTTGATATTCTTAAGCAGTCACCCATCTTGGTCTTGACTTGGTTTGACATTGCTTAACTTCAGTAATCATATAGCGAACTAGTGTTTGAACATTATGCAGCTGTAAGCCTTTGCATTTTGAGTCAATTCAGTTTAGGCTAATAAACTAGCTGTAGCCATAAAAAATTCACGGTTTTCCTATTTGAATTTTCTGATTCTTCATAATTCCTAATTGAATGATTGATAAATTCCTTGTGAGTTTAAAAATTATAAAATACCTGTACATCATAAAATATTGGAGCTCGACAATTTTAACAAAATATTGCAATAACACTTGTAAATCAACAGTTGAAACCAGTTAACTTTTCTTTTTTTGAAAACTACATCAATATTTTTAAAGTTGAATTGAATGCAATTTCAAACATGTTGCATTTTCTTTTGACTAATTCTAAGAAGGGCCTTATTAATGTCATTTAAAATGCCCAGGTAGCATGATTGTTTAAATAACCTCCCTAAACAATTTGAATAATTAAAAATTTGCATATTCAAGGTATCCCCTAAAAATATCCTTAATCTTTAAATGACAATAAATGAAGTGTTTATTGACATGCAGACATGATTAGTGGTTAGAATCAAGAAATATTAATGTTTATTGACTTACAACAAAAGAGTAACAGTATAAATTAAATACTGAATAAAATTTAAGTTGCGCTGCTAAATTGGCATTTAGGTCCCACACTTTTAGTGTTGAAATAGTTAAATATAATTGCTACTTCTACTTGAATAGTTTCTTTTCTCACACTTCCCACCTGTGAAATTCCCTTCTGTTTACTTGCTTCTCAGATACCATCTTCAAAAATTTAAATGCAACGTCAATCAGCATCATCTTGAATCCCGTTAATCTTTTGTCCTTTCCCCAATCCTCTCTATGCGCAGTCTTTTCTCTCATTTTCACTCCCTGTAATACCCTGCTTACTGCCTTGTATGGGGGTGAAATGATTTAAAAAAAAAAAAAATGAATGCTTGTCATTCAGTCAGTTTAGGTGCCATACGTGATACACGCTTGGGCGATCATGTCTCTAAAGAGACATGACTGACTGGGCAGAAGATTATCCCGCAGTAGGTTGCCATTGCTTTCTGTGGTAGATTGGTTGCCGACCAAGGCTATAGAACCCAATCTGTCCTGCTATTTAACCCATAACTGGAAGGAAGAGACAGATTAATACCTTTCCCAAGGGTATTTGCGCGTAAGTAAATGCAATGGATTCAGCTGGAATTCGAACTCGGCTCCCCGGTTTCTCGTTCCGAGCCGATATCCACTGTACCACAAGTGACAATAAGACACTGAGCATCACTGACGCAAATCTTTTTAAAATTTGGTAGACGTACAGAGCTTCATGATAGAAATTGAATAGTACCTTTTTTTAAATCCTGAGATATAACCCTTTGACCCTTGCCAAAAAGTCGAATTTTAGATAACACTTGTTCTTCATGTACCATGTCCCTTCAGGATGGAGGCGATCATGGACTTCCACTTGGCTCTGTCTCTTGTCACTCTCAATATTTTTCCTCTTGGTATCTTTCCCAAACCCTGCTTCACCATCCATTTGCTCAAATCCATAAGTCTAGAACATAAACAGATAGGAAATAGCATGGTCATAAAGTGAGAGATCAGCTTATATATTAATCATAATATATAATTGATCCCCCACTTTATATCCACATTTTAATTTCTTATTTGTTTATCAAATTCTGAGTAGGTATGAATCCACTGCTTCTCAATACTGATGAGCTACGCAGGCATGTCTTTTAGATTTATTCCTTCTTCCTCTTCATGTGCCCCTGTCCCTTCGGACTGCCACTTGGCCCTGTCTCTTGTCTCTCTCAATATTTTTCTTCTTGGTATCTCTCCCAAACCCCGCTCCACCACCCTTTTGCATAGGCCCATCAAGTATGCCATGTGCTCTTTTCCCCTGTTTCTGTTTTCCTCTCTCTGACCTGTGAGTATCAGATTCTCCAAGCCCTCTTTTCTTGTTACATGTCCCAGAAATTTCAGATGTCTCTTCCTGATGTTAAGTATAAGTCTCCTTTTCATTTTCGTTTCTTTCCAAAACCTCATCATTGCTCACATGTTCGGTCCATAGTATCCTTCTCTAGAACCAGATTTCTGTTGCTTCAAGTCTTTCATTCATTTTTTTCCATGCTCTGTTAGAACACTTCCTCACAAATTATATTTTAAAGTACTTGGATAGATTGAAAAGGTGATCTATTTATTTTTGTTTAAAGGTCAAATAAGTTAATTTGACCATAACATTTGACTTTTAATTTCTCCAAAAACATACCTTTCATTTTGTTTTTTGTTTTTGTTTTTTTGTTTTTTTGTTTAATTAGACAACAAATGTTCTGCAAGATAGGTACAAAATTTTATGGTGGGGCTGTAACCTGATTTACAAGGGTTTTACAGAGTTGAGCCAAATTTAAAATGGTGGATTTTGTTATTCATATATCCCGGAAAGGGATATATATATATATATATATATATATATATATTATTTGAAGTAGCTAAGTGTTTTGGCAAATGTAACCAGGTAGGACAATCTAGCAAGTAGCCGTAATGGACCGGTACTCGTCGTATGCAGTATGCTGAGACATGGGCTTATGCAATAGGCGTAGTCAATAGACGTAGACCAATAGCTGTAGACCTATCTGTCTTCCCCTTAGTCTGTATTTATAGCTGAAACCAGCCAATCATATTACTGAGGGGGAACCAAGGTGTATGCATATTCATTACATCACATATTTACCACTATATGCTAACATTTCCATATCTCCCAGTATTGTCAAGTTGTATATCTTTAGAATGCGGATTAATATTTACAAAAGAATTTGTGTTATTTGTGGTTAAATGTTGACCAATTTGGTGGAAAATAAACAACCTTATCTTTGGTTTTGTTTACATTTTTATTATACAACAAATAGATTTTTATATTAAAAACTGTCATAATGAAAATAATTATTTAAAAAGTTTTATAAATTTATGTTAAAATAACATAAAATATGCAACAAATGACATTAATGGTTAACAAAGACATTTACCATTTGCACACTAAATAAATGTTAGCAAATAGTGGCAAATAGCAAAATCTGCCATTTTGAATTTGGTGCAATTCAGTAAAACCCTTGTAACTCAGGCTACAGTCAAAAGTCCACAACAAACTTTGTACATATTTTATCATAAATTTGTTGTCAATTTTTTTTTTTTAAATTGAAGATATGTTTTTGTTTTTTTTAAAGAAATTTAAGGTCAAATGATATGGTCATGGTCAAATTATCTTATTTGACTTTAAAACAAATAGATCACCTTTTCAATCTATCCAAGTACTTTAAAATGGTATATAATTTAGTTTTGTAGACGAAGAAAAACTGAGATACTGATATTTATATTTTGTGACTATTTTCAAATACTGACCACTTTGGCAAAGGTCAAAGGGTCACATCTCTGGAACCCTTTGACCTAGAGATGTAAAATAGGTGCCATTCAATTTCTATCATGAAGCTCTATAAGTGTACCAATTTTGGAAAAAATCTGTCAGTGGTCAGACTCTTGTTGATTTGACACAGAATGACTCATATGAACATACTGATAGAGAGAGAGAGGAAGAGAGAGAGAGATGAACAGAGAGAGAGATGAACAGACCAAAAGATAGATTCATTTGAACACACAGATAGATTTTGAAACATTGATTGACTATTTCAAAATTTATTGATTCCATGAAAATTCATTTTGCATTCTAATATTCTTATTTTTATTTTTTTATTTTTTTTCAGCTGTCTTGGGATGAATGTTCATTGGTCGAAGGGGAAAATGGCTCTACCTTTTGAATGATTGCCCATCTGGCCTGACATTCCCTGGAAGCCGCTAAGGATGTGACACCTAAAAGAAGCTTCCCTTCCTGTCTCGTGTTATGAGGATGGCTGACTGTGACACAGATAATTACGACAATCAAACTGATCATCTTCCGCCAACGAAGGTTGAGATCAGGGAAGATGAAGGTAAAAAAGAAGCCAACAAAGAAGAAAGCCCCCAAAACACTACGCAAACAACTCTTGACAAAGGGTGGTCACCTTTGTCGGAAATCAGTGAGAGTTCTTTAGATCAAGAAATTGGATTGGACAATCAAGACCCGGTCGGCAGTTCCGCATCTCCTCAGATAGCTGAGTGTGACAGTGCACAGAGCTCCCATGTGACACCAGACACTGACGTAGCATCAAAATTGACAACAGTGAACAGCAGTGGTAAGATAGCCACACCCAATAGTAACCATGAAAATGTAGAGAGTGCCACATCCCCCGAGACAAGCATCTGTGCAGTTTCTTCAACTGTGGATGATGATGATGAAAACGATTGCAGAACAGTGTCTAGCTCTTTCACAGCCAGTAAGTCCGCTCCTGGCAGAAATCAGAATTTTGATAACATCTTTGAGAATGCTTCCTTTTCAGGTTCCTCGTTGTTGGCCGCAGAACTTTTGAAACAGCCCAAAGAAAACTGTCATTTGCACATTAATCGAAAACGAAGCAATAGTCACATTGTGAAAACTCTGCTTGGCTTTTCAGGAACATGCTCCAGTTCAGAAACTCAGAACCCAGCTGCAGAAGAGAATGACGGCGAAGAGCAGGCAAAAAAAATGAAACTCTCAGAATTCAAAACTGTGGACCCTGAATTGGAAAGAGATTCAGAAGAGAAAGACGAGGGCAATAAATCCCAAGACAGTGATCAGGCTGATTTTGTAGATAGTGTCTCTGTCGAGAAGGCCAACAACGAACTTGTTACAAAGTGTCAGAATAGCAAAAGGAACAAAGATGACAGCTTGGAAACTACAGACAATGTTACCAAACCTTCTCTGCTTGAAGCTGCTGAACATCTAAAAATGTGCCATACTGGTTCGACACCTAAGCTGAATAATTGTCCTGAAACAGATGTCAAAGACAAGCCAAAAGAAACGGAGTCAGTTTTTGTATTAAGCGAGAACAAAAAAGATCTGTGTAAGGTGTCTGTTGTTAATTGGTCAAAGTCTGTCATTCAGCCTTGTGCCAATTCGGACTTTGTCCAAGCCCAACCAGTCACTTCAACGGTAAGCCAAAGCACAATAGACACCATACGCAGAAGAGAGAGTCCCATCAGGCTAAAAAACATGTCCAAATTAAGCACAGACAGTTCCAATTCTGCATGCGGAAATGAGAACGTTGAATCTGTTTCTTCCGTTCAACCAATTCTTTCCTTTCCCTTTGGTTCCATCCCTGAAAGCCAACTGGACAAGCTCGTTGACCAAAACAAAGATGCCAGCAATGACATTTGCAGTTCTGAGGAAGCCGAGTCTAAGGACAGTAGTGCTGACATCAATCAAGGTCCTCTTTCTTCGTCTGTCAAGGACTCTGCCCAATTTGATACATCTTCAAAAGTCGGTCACAAAGATACTGGCGAAACCCATCCGAATGTAACAGTCTCCGTTTCATTGTCGTCATCTTCAAATCTCATTTCTTCATCGTCGTATTCATCTTCGTCTTCTCTACCAGTGACAACCACAACCTCAAAATCTCTGTCCACACCGCCGGTTGGCTCCAGCTGTGTGACCAGCTCGTGTAAGACCAACATTTCTAAAATGGTGTTAAAATATGCTGATGGCCAGTTTGAATGCCAACTCTGCACTTTCTCAGGAGGACAGGTCATTTTTGAGGACCACCTTTTTAAACACATAGAGGACCAGGCACTTAGATGTGATGACTGTTCAGCAAATATCTATTCTATTAGTGCATGGCATCAACATCTCCTAGAACGACATGAAGGTGAACGTGTTTTACCTACGAATGTTTGTAAAATCATTGACCAACTAAAAACATCCGGCTCTCAAACATATAACTTAAAACCCTTTCTCCATGTAGCCACAAATGACAAACCGCCATCCTCTGCAGGTCGGACTTTATCTTCAGATCTGGATGGCCAGGTGTCGTCCCCCAACCTAAAAGAACAAGCAAAGTCGGCCGAGTCAGATCTCTGTTCACAGGCCGCACCTGGTTTTTTAGAATTCACGTTTGTAAATAAAGAATATTTTTGTTTGAAATGTGTAAAAAGGTCCAAAGACAAGGAAATTTTCCGTTTTCATATATGGACGCACACACATTCTCCAGAGAGCACATACTGTTGTTGTACTACCCTGACTCGAGAAAGCTGTGAAGTTGTGGCCAATATCATTCAGCTCATATCAAATATGAATCAGTCACTAATTACCAATCTCTCCAGTGATGACAATTTCTCCAATGAAAAAGTTGTCATATGTCGTGTACGAAAGACAGACCTTAAACTAGAAACAGTTTTTCAAAAAGCCTCCGAGCTTAAAAATTTGTCCCTCTCCACCTTAATTCTTGGTAACCGTGACGTCACGACCGAACACTCTTCTCCCGTTAAACTATCTGACCAACAGGCTGTTACTGAATTTCCAAAGAGTTTGGGAATTAGTGCCAAGGATTCTGAGACTCCAAAAATAGCTGCCGTTTTGAAGGAAACGGTAATTGTAGAAAATCCACAAAGGGCAGGAACTGACTACTTGACTGTTGGGTCTGTAGTCAATAAAGGTTGTGAAAAGCTTAATGTAAATTCTCTTGTAAATAGCAGATCTACCGAGGCCAAAGGTTTAGAGATACGGGCACCAATGAAGAAATCAGAATCCAAAATCAGTCTCAATAGTTTTGAACCTGAAATAAAGAAGTTCAAACTTGAGCCCGACCTCGGCAAGATCAAAATCAAGCGTGAGCCAGGTGAAGATTTATTGCTAGCAGACATTAATCAAAAGATTTTAAATATCAAGAAAGAGGTGAAAGAATTTGCCTCTCTCACTGATATGCTCTGTGATATGAGCAGCTCAAATAAAATTGTGACGCCTTTCAAGACAGAACATGGCCCTGGCGATCAAGACAAAGTTTTGGATCTCAAAGTCTGTCCTTCGTTTTCATTAAGCACTGACGAAGAATCGAAGAAGGCACAGTCATCAAACTCTTCCAGTCATTTCTCTTTTGGCAACAAAGGCACCGAATCTTCCAAAACGCCAAAGACAAGCTTGGAAAATTTGGGTTCCTCGGTCCGATCTCTCATGAACTCCGAAGGTGGTTCCAGAAATTTCGAGCAAGAAAAGAGAGGGGCGTTTTACAAATGCGGTTTTAATGGTTGTCAGTTTGCTTGTATGAACTCGATAGAATTTAGAAGCCATTTGGAGAACGCCCATAAGTACATGTCCGTCTATCCATGTGCTCACTGTGGTCACACGGCAACGGGAGAAGACAGCTTGTTACGACACATGCAAAGTCACACTGTATCGAAGGTCTTTCTGCTTTATAAGTGTGCCTTTCATGGTTGTCGCTTCGGAACCAACCTCCTCCACGAATTTAGAGAGCACAATGAGATTCTTCACCAACATGAGACCAGTTTCAGATGCCTGAATTGCAGTGCTGTCTTCTACGACATTTCGGATTTGGTCAGTCATCTAAAGAACAATCTCTTGAAATTCATCCAATGTCCGCACTGTTCAGTCAAGGATCGAAACCGCCAAGCTGTTCTCACTCACATCTCTGAGGCACATCCAGGAAAGCCCAAACAGATCGTTGTGACAAGTCAGGTTGTTTGCCGAGAGAAACCAGGGGAAAGTGCGAATTCTTCCTCTATTATATCTGAACACCCGACTCGTCCATGCGATCAAGTAAAGAACTCGTTCTTACAAAAAGACGATATCGAGTACATTGAAACCAAACTCAAACCGAACGACATTCCTCCTGCTCTGAAACTTACCCTGGAACGCCACGAGATGGCAAATAGTTCTAGCCCTAATAACAAGAACAAATTCTTGCCACTTTCCAAAGAACAATTACAGCACTTCAAGGAAATCACGGATCTTTATTTACATTCTTGTAAACTGTGCAAATATTCAACAAAACAACCTCATCTCTTAGAAGAACATATGCAAAATTACCATCCAAGTTTTTTGGGAGATTTTATAATAAAACGTCAAATCCCTGATTCCTCTGTATTGCCTACCAGCCAGAAAGACATGTTGTATAACTTTAAGTTGGACGCACCCAAGTCATCTTCGATAGGGTTTGAAAACAAAGCTGTGGCAAAAGCCTGCTGTCACCTATGCCCGGTTGCATATAAACATGTTCAACAATTGAAAACACACGTCCGTGTCAAACACCCGAAATGTCAACGTTTAGATTTTTATAAATGCATCCATTGCAATGCAAAATCAACTTCCAAGGAATACTTGGTGAATTCCTGCAAAAAACGCCACCCCAACAAGGAATTTCACCTGACTCGTGTTCAAGAAGTTCTAGAACATCCCAAGAAGAAATCCGAAGTGCTTGACATTATTGTTAACCATAACCAAGAGAGCAGCGGAGTGCAACGTTGTGAACATGGTTGTTTGCCACCATGTTTTAAATGTGATATCAACTCTCCTGAAAAAGATCTCAGTGTCATCAAACACTGGAAGAAACACCTTTTTGGCAACCAGGGTAATGAAGACACTATTTCTGACTATGAAAAACCTTTTGTTTGCAAGGTCTTCAAGAATATGGTCAAACCGACCAAGGTTCAACGACATTCCCCTATCCTGACAGTCCCATCAGCTAAAAATGCAATCCCCAAAATAGCCCCAAAAAGTAAGTCCAAAAATTCCAGTGAGAAAAAGAAAGCCGCTAATGCCACGTCAAACATTGACAACAGCTCGGACTTTCTTCCACCCTGTGAAATCGGGAGCCAGACATTGGATGCAAAGCTTAGCGTACTGTACACAAGGAACCGCAAATGGAATCGATGTAAGTGCTGCCAATTCACGACGGATCATGTGGCCACTATCCATCACCACATTCTGGACTGTCATTTGAAACTCTACCTCTGGATGTGTCCCTATTGTGACTTGAAAAGCATCAAAAAACAAAACATTATCCAACACTGTTTACATTTTCATGAGGCCAAAAAACCTGGCGCAAAATTTGAAAACCAAGATTGGAACAAGCATATCCGAAGCATTTTAAATCTGTTGCCCAAAGACACCTCAGCTAGCACATTTACAAAACAAACATTTATAATCAGTGGGCCATCATCTGAAGCACCAAATTGTTATAGGTTGGCTACTGAACCTCTGTCCATTCCTGCTTCACTGACCAAGCCAAATCGTCCAACTGTGGTCAAACTTAGTAACGGGGTTTACAAATGCTCTGTGTGCAGTACAAAGGGATTTGTCGAATGGCAGGTGCAGAGGCATATAGACACGGAACATTGGTCCGAATTGAAAGAATCTGGAGGCAAAAGTACAAATAATATTGTTCTGAATCTCGACAACAATCAGGCCGATATTACCGCCAGTGTCACCAGTGATAGCAATAAAATGGCAAACTCAGGAAAAAAGGCACAAAACAGTGGTACCAACAGCAATATCGAGTCTGCAAGACACGCTGAGAATCATCACGATGATATAGAACTGCCAAGCTTGAACAGTCCGTCTTCAAAGGATGAAGAGATGAAAGCTATGGCCAGAAAGATTATCGAGGTGTCCCCCGGTGTTCTGCAGTGCCCATTTTGTTCTTACAGAAGCCGGTTGCGAACCTGTGTAAAGTGTCACATCTGGTCGCAGCACATGATGCTGAAACGTAAAAGATGCAAGCACTGTTCATTTGCCAGCTGGTTTGACAGCGGAATTGAAGCACACATGGCCACCGAACACCCACGCCTTTGTTTCAGCAATCAGACAACCAAAAGTGAATATACTGTGTTGGTGGAGGAGCCAGATGGCACCTGGAAAGAGACCACTGTGAATTTTGTCCATGCTTCCAAGGAAAACCCACTCTCACGCAAGAGGCCAAGTCAGAAAAATGCCACTTCTGAAGAAAGCCGAAAAAAATCAAAATCACTTTCAAACGGCTCCCACTCAAAAAATTCCTCATCTAGTCATTCAACTCAGTACAAATTAGAATCTCTCAGCAATTCTTCAGAGGTTTTGAATCTCTCAAGCAAACAATCAAATGAGGCACATTCTCCTCAGGAAACTGCCATATCTCGACCAGGGGTGATTACATCGGCAAAAGCAAATAAGTCAATAAAACCAGGCCTCGTGATTTCACCCAAATTTTTCAAGATGAGCAAGTCAGGTGTTATCAATCTTTCCAAGACGTCAACGTCTTCAGCCAAAGCCGAACAAAAGGCAACTGCCCCGCCACAAAACAAACTGAACTTAATTAATGTCCCCAAATTTAAGGCCCGTGATTCATCTTTGAATCTTTATGAAGAAAATAGTGAGGATGAAATGAGTAATGGTTCGAAAAGTAGCAATGGCCAGGAGCAAATGAAAAGCAAAAATATTTTCTCAAGGCTCCTGGGAAAAACAGAGAAGAATATGAATCAAATTCCAAAACGACCTAACAATGCTAATCGCAGGAAGAGTATAGAGAAAGCGCTACCAGACTCCTTAATTAGTATTAACACAAGAATGGAAGAAATGTGTGTCCGAGAATTTGATGAAAAACTCATGAGACACACATTTACTTGCACAATTTGTTCATATAAAAGCACCAATCGAACCACTTTCAATTCACATACTTACTCCCATAAGCCACCTGCCTTCAAATGTGGTTACTGTCCATTCCGAGCTAATCCAAGGTAAGATAACATAAAATGTTTAAAAAAAGTAATTTTTCTTTAAATTTTAGATATAGGGTTTTGGGCACATTTTCTTTACTTTGTTTTTTTTTTTTTTTTTTTTTGTTTTTGTTTCTTTTATATTTTTTTTTTTTTCAAAGTTGGATTTTGGGATTAAGCTTTTCTTTAATATAAAAGAAGTTTATGATGGCTCTTCACAATTTCCTATCCTTTGTAGCTTTTAATAAATTTTGTCATTTTTCTATCTCTCCAAATCCCTGTTCCAACTACACAAGCTTGTTCTTCTGCATGCCATTTGCTTTCAAGACATGGATAAACATGTTTCTCCACAACATCCTATCTTTTGCAGCTCTTAGTAACTTTTACGATTTTGCTATCTCTCCTATTCTAATCCCTGTTCTGCCAGCCAATTACACAAGCTCTTCATTCTCCTTCTACATGCCATGTCTCTTCAGACAATATTGTCTTTATCTTACCAATTCCCTGTTCTACCACCCATTTTTTTTCAAACTGATTAGATAGATGCCCATCTGTCATGATGACAAATTTTGATAAAAGTAATGCATGACTTTGCAGTTAGAAATATCTTCAGACTGGGTAACTCGGTTTGCTCAGATATTCTTTAATTCTATGTGTTCCCAAGTATCTCAGGTAACCTTGGCTGTTTCATGCTTCAAACTTAAAAACTAAACTTTGCCATCAGGTTGCCTCCCTTTGCCTCATCTATAATTACTGGTGTGATTTGTTTTGTTTTACAGCATATCAACTTTAATGGATTATTTAACCCGAGAACACTAGCCATGGGTATATAGTCAGTTAGTCAGTTAAGTGCCATATATGATACACGCTTGGGCGATCATGTCTCGAAAAATACTTGACTGACTGGGCAGAAGATTATCCCGCAGTAGGTTGCCATTACTTTCTGCGATAGACTGGTTGCCAACCAAGGCTATAGAACCCAATCTGTCCTGTTATTTGACCTATAACTGGAAGGAAGAGACGGATTAATACCTTTCCTGAGGGTATTTGCACGTATATGATTGCAACGAATTCAACTGGAATTCGAACTCGGCTCTCTGATTTTGCGTTCCGAGTCGATATCCGAGTATATAGTACCCAGCGCAAATGACACCATTCTAATTACAACTTGATTAAATTTTCAGTACCTGATTTTCTTACCTAAATAATGTTTTTTCGTTCCTATTAATGTTAACTGAAAGTACAAAGTTTGAAGTGCCTGCATGTAAAATATTTTAAATAAAAATTTATATTTAATATTTTTTGATATTTTCAAAATCGGGTATGATATACCCATGGTTAGTAGTGGTGTAACTTTAATTGATGGTTAGTGTTCCAGGGTTAATGCCTGCAAAATTTTTGGGATAGATTTGTAGGAATAAAATATGTATTGCTAGTTATATCCTCTCTTTCCCCCCACCCAAAAATGTATTGCTGTTAATACTTTTTTTTCAAAGTTGCATTGCTGGAATAGATAGATAAATATTTTTATTACTAGCAGTATAGCCTGGCATTGCTCAGGTGTAATGAAAGCTTTAAAACTAATCCATGGTCCTGGAGCTCAGACTCAGCCTAAAGAATATTTGTGTGAAGTTTGGTGGGAATCAGATAAAAATTGTAGATTTTGTATAAAGGACATACAGACAGATAAACACACACACACACACAAACATCTTGCCTTTTATATATATATATATATATATATAATATTCTTACAATAGTGCAGAAAATCGAATAATATATATATATATATATATATATATTATCGATTTTCTGCACTATTACAATAGTGCAGAAAATCGATAATAATATATATATATATATATATATATATTATCGATTTTCTGCACTATTGTAAGAACTGAAACCTTGAAACTTCTGAATATCATTTCTTATGTCTTTGTCTATGAGTGTATCAAATTTGATTAAAATCGGACCACTCCTTCTATAACCCGATTTTTTTCAATTACCGATTTTCGATATTTATTGGGGGTACCTCGAAAACAAAACTTAGCTAAGAACACTCGCAGACACTTATAGTACAATTGTGTAAATTTTCAAGAAAATCGGTTCAGCCGTTTCGGAGTCTATAGGTAACGGATACACGCGCACACACACACACACACACAGACAAAGTTCCATTTATAAATAAGTTTAGATTTAGATAAGTAATTATAATAAAAACATTTTACATTGCTACACAAAAGCTATCATGTTTCAGTACTATTAATTAATCCCAACACCAGTGAAGACCAACCCTTGCCTGATGAAGTACAATTAATAGTACTGAAACATGATAGCTTTTGTGTAGCAATGTAACATGTTTTTATTATAATTACTTGAAATAAAAAATATTACAATAATAATGTTACTCTAGTTTGTATCGAGCAAATGCTATGAACTCTAGATCGTTACTCCATTTTTTCTTACTCGTCTAAACTTATTTATAAATGGAACTTTGTCTGTGTGTGTCTGTGTCTGTGTGCATGTATATCCATTACCTATAGACTCCGAAACAGCTGAACCGATTTTCTTGAAAATTTACACAGTTGTACTATAAGTGTCTGCGAGTGTTCTTAGCTAGGTTTTGTATCGAGGTACCCCCAATAAATATCGATAATCGAAAAAATCGGGTTATGGAAGGAGTGGTTTGATTTTAATCAAATTTGATACGCTCATAGACAAAGACATAAGAAGCGATATTCAGAAGTTTCAAGGTTCTTACAATAGTGCAGAAATATATATATATAAAAGGCAAGATGTTTGTGTGTGTGTGTCTGTTTATCTGTCTGTATGTCCTTTATACAAATCCACAATTTTTATCCGATTCTCACCAAACTTCACACAAATATTCTTTACGCTGAGTCTGAGCTCCAGGATCATGGACCATGGATTAGTTTTAAAGCTTTCATTACACCCGAGCAACGCCAGGCTATACTGCTAGTACTAAGATAGATAGATACTAACTTGGCACTAATAAAGGTCTCAGAGACATGAACAGTTTTAGAACTTTGCTTTTGGCATGGGAATATTCTAATTTTAATTTATACTGAGTGAGCAACCTTTTTGTTTCAGTCAGTCAGTTAAGTGCCATACGTGATTCACGCTATGGGCGATCATGTCTCTTTCAAGATATGACTGACTGCGCAGAAGATTTTCCCGCAGTAGGTTGCCATTGCTTTCTGTGATAAACTGGTTGCCAGCCAAGGCTAAGGAATCTAATCTGTCCTATTATTTAACCCATAACTGGAGGGAAGAGACAGATTAATACCTTTCCCAAGGGTATTTGTGCATAAGTGAATGCAAGGAATTTAACTAGAATTCGAACTCAGCACCCCAATTCCTCTTCTGAGTCAATATCCACTGCACCACAATGCACAAAATTCAACCCCCATCATAAGATATCGATTTTCACCAAAATCTAAAAGAGGATCTGCAATATAATCGATCCTGACTTGGCAGCCCTTCTTCAGTCACTTTCACATCAATGGGATGTGGCTTCCCTCTGTCTTTTCTAAAAATAGAACGAGATTTTTTTTCTCTGGTTTCCTGATTATATGTATTTACTTGTACTACTAGATTGGCATCAAGATTCCACCCTTTTACCATCAAAATAGTTAAATATAACCATCTCTTCTACTCTAACAGTTTCTTTTCTCCATACTTCTCATTTGTGGAATTCCCTTTTGTTTGCTTGCTTTCCCGATAGCTACAATCTCCAAAAGTTTAAATTCAATGTCAATTGCCATCTTTTATCTCCTTGATTCCCATCCATCTTTTATCGCTTCTTCATAGCTTGTTTTTTCTTTCACTGTACTCCCCTGCACAAAAGTAGCAGCCCAGTTCTGCATTGCTTGGGTTGAAATGATTATAGAAAAGATGTTATCCATCTACTAATATAGACGTATTCAAACATCTGCCATGGCTGAAACTGTTTGGGTGAATCATTATCTATCCTCAACACCCACATAATATGTACTTCCTTTTGTGGATTTATAGTCACTCTTTACCTTGTGATATCCTTGATCTCATGATGAAATAAGTTAAATTACAAGTGAACAGATATGATACCTGTCCCTTCGTAATTTAAGTTTTCATTTAATAAAATGAAAACTACTACAGATATTATTAAGTGTTGTTTAGTTTTTTTGATGTTGGAAAAATATTATGTTGCTCCAATCTTGTGGGTGGGTCTATGAATTGCATTTTTATGAAAAATATTTTATAGCAAGGGAAATAATTATTATTACCTCCCTTGATAGAAAAATCTTATATTCTTATTAGAAAATGACTTTTTTTATATAAAATGTCAATCAAATAAAATCATTCAAAACCTCCCATATCTGAATATTGTTAAAACGCTTCAATTAAGACTTCTTTCATATTTGACATTTTATAACATTTTATTTATACTCACTTTTTTTTGTTTTACAATGAAGCTTTTTTTTATTGTGAATTCAGTTAAGTGTCATTCGAAAAAGACATGACTGACCGAGCAGAATATTGACCCGCAGTAGGTTGGCATTGCTTTCTGCGGTAGACTGGTTGTCAGCCAAGGCTAAAGAACCCAATCTGTCCTATTATTTAACCCATAACTGGAGAGAAGAGACAGATTAATACCTTTTCCAATTGTATTTGTGCGTAAGTGAATGCAAGGAATTCAAACTCGGTTTCCCGATTTGTTGTTCTGGGTCGATATCCACTGCACCACAACACAACACACATCCTATTGTGAATTACATGTCCATAAAAAATATTCCTTTTTTTTTTTTTTTTCTCCCTCTTACATTCTCAGGACCATATTTAATTTAATTTTGGGGCCCCTTCATCACGTATGTATGCTTTCCCTGACTCTTGTGTTTATTATAAACAAATTTTTTTTTTTTTTTTTTCAGATTGTTTTTATTTTTTGGTGTAAAGTATGAAAAAATTCAGCTAAAATTTTTAATAATTTCAGAACTGAATCCAATTTGTATTTCATTAGCATAATTTTTTTTTTTTTTATCCAATCTGAGAGAAATGTATCTAAAATGATAGACCTGAATTACACAGTAATTCTAGTATTAAAAAAAAAAAACAAGATGAGGGAGAAAAAATTTTCTAACTTGCAATCATAGATCCACCACAGTTGAAAACAAATTAATTATATCTTTCGTTAAAATTGTCAACTTCAAATAGCCAAGCTCATGAATCATGAATATTAGATAGAAAATAACAGATTGTATCACATTTTGATGAAAGATAATGACTTCAAGGGATCCCATTGAATTTAAAGATCCACTCCAACTCAAGGGACCCAAATACACTAAATTTGTTTCAAATTACTTCAAACTAGCCCCATTGAATCTGAAAAGGAACAAATCACATCTGTTTTTATATCTTTATTTTATTTTTTAGTTTTATCAGGGCCCCAAGACAAGAGGGACGCACAAGGGTCCTTTAGTCTTGATATCCCTGTTCTTGAGCCCATATGTGAAATCTATCACTGCATGTACTAACAATGTTTATAGTCAGTCAGTTAATTGCTATATACGAAACACACTTGGGTAATCATGTCTCAAAAGAGACATGACTGACTGGGCAAAAGATTTTCCTGCAGTAGGTTGCCATTTCTTTTTTGCAGTAGACTGGTCATCAACCAAGGTTGCAAAACCTAATCTATCCAGTTATTTAACCTAGCTGGTGGGAAGAGACAGATTAATACCTTTCCCAAGAGTATTTGTGCGGAAGTGAATGCAACGAATTTAACTAGAATTTGAACTTGGTTCTCTGATTTCTTGTACCCCGCCAGTATCCATTGCATCACAACAAGAAATAATTACAGATAAAAAAAAATTGTTTGAAAAAAAAGAATTTTTGTTTACACTTCAAATATGGGACTAGCAGAATTTGTAGAAGTCTGAACAAAAAACACCAACTAAAAATTAGATTTATAATAACGAGAAATAAATAATATTTTGGTATTATTTCAAACTATTGTTCTCATCTTGGTTGATATACATGTTGTATAGACATGTTTCAACAAAGTACCCTCTGGTCATCATCAGGTGTTCATTGACTGGCTGATATGAATTATCTGTTGATTCTTGATATATATCCAGTGATATCAATTATTGGTTGGTCCTGCTTGATTGGTGTGTCACCAACCACCATATTCAGTGATTAAACTCATAACCACAAGATGATAGTACCACACGTATAACCAACTGTTATATTCACCATGCCACCATCCCTGAGAAATAATTACAGATAAAAAATCTTTTAAAAAAATTTGGAGTATGAAACTGAAGCTAGCAGATATAAATTCACAAAAGTCGCAACAAGAAATGTGTGTTTCTTAAATAGGTCATTCAAAGTTTGCTCTAACAATGTATCCTTCATGGTTAAACTGGTAAAAGGTACATTTAGAAAAGGTTGCTCTGATGGAAAAACATAATAGAGGTTCAATTCCTGTTGGGGGTACAATTTTTCTTTAGTTGAATTTCTCAATCTAGACATTGTTAATAATTTCATCACCTAAGAAACTTAAAACAACAACAAAAAAAAAAAAGAAAAAGGGATTGCCACTAAATCTAATAAGTTGTTATCCATTGCCACACCCATACATCCAAGCTTACAGCACCTGGTATTCCCAAGCAGTCACCCATCCAGGTAATGACCAAGCTTAGCCTTGTTTAACTGGTGTTTGATTGTCTTGATGCTTATTTTCATATTCACTCCACACACATCTCCAAATAAATTTTAACCATTACATCACCCACACATCAAAGCTTACAATGACAGTTGGGGTGGGGGGACCACCTACTTTAATTGCATTTTTTATTTATTTCCATTGTCTTACTTACAGACTGAACTATCGCCCAGTTCACACTCCACCCACATCTATTGAACAGGTGTAGAGGCTCATCCCTTGTTACCTGTTTAGGACGTGGTTTCCGGCTTTCTCTTCCAATCTATTCACTCTTACGTAACTCACTGCACACCAGTGGCCTTACCACCTTGCTCGGGGTGATATGATTAAAAAAAAATGTTTGTTGTGGTCAAACAAAGATTTCATGTACGTCACTAATAATCAATTAATTTTCTTTATTTTCATTTGTGTATTTTTTTTCTTTTACAGATGTCGAGTGACTGCTCATATCCGTAAATATCATAAAGAACCAATGATTAAAATAATCAATCTGTCGAATTTACCAAAGAGAGCCATTGACAAGAATCCACCCATGACCAAAGAGGCATTAGCCGGTCTGCCTCAGAAAAATAAACTCGCTTCTAACAAATCAAGAAAAGAACACAGTAAAAATTCAGGCCTTTCCAATGATGCTAAGAAACCTGACAAAATCTATACGCTTTCTAAATCTAGCAGCTTTGGAAACATGTCAGATGAAAACAAAAACTGCAGGGAGAATAAATCGGGCAATGATTTTGAAACAGACAATGAATTTAATGATGGTCTTGACGAGCTTGGCGAAGAAGACGATCTGTATTCATCGTTGACATTTTGCTGTCATTCCTGTTCATTCCAGACTAAAAACATTGACCGTTTCACAAAACACACCTCCTTGCATAATTTTTTTACTCATAGCATGAAGGTTGCCTGTATGGATTGTTCATTTAGCACCAACCGAATCTTGGACTACGAGGACCACATAAGTCGTCACATGGATGGCTTCCTTTTCTACTGCGGCTGTTGTTCCTTCTCTTCACTAGAGGAACAAGAAGTACGTGAACACAGCCTTAAAAAGCATCCGGATCGTGTCATCAGCATCGAAATCTCACCGGGTCCATCCAGCCTCTCCACGAAATGGTCTCCTGTCGATTTGGACCCATCTGTAGAACTGACCGATTTCCTAGCAATGGACTGCGAACGATTCTATAATCTTATCTCTATGTACGGTGTAACGATGGTTGACCTGAAGTCAACAGCCGTCTCTTATGAAGACATGAAGGACAAGTCTGGTTCTGACGACAGTGGCACAGAGTTGGATATAGCTGATAGCCAGGCAGAGGCTGCAGCTACCAAGGAATTTGCTGAAGAACCCGATGAAGACTTTGTTGTGATTAAACGACCATTAAAAGGCAGGATCTCGAGTGTCATTAGGAACAAGAAAAAACGCAAAGGTAAAAAAGTGAAGAAAACAATGCGCAAACATAACTGTTTCGATGATCCCTCCTCAGATGATTCTGTCGAAGATAATCTGCTTAATCCACTCTCAGATAAGGAGGATAGCGAAGATGAATATCTGGCCAGTAACAAAGAAGACGAAGATGACGAGGAGGAGGAAGAGGAGGAGGAAGATGATGATGATGATGATGATGATGAAGAGACAACCAAAACAATATCCAAATTAAGATTGAAGTCGTATCGTCGTATTAAAGTCAACAATATTGATGAAGACAGTGATATTGAAAACGATGGGGACATTGATGACGATGATGTTGAAGAACCGGATAATATTCACGATAGTGATGCTGATGTCGGCGGTGGTGGTTCCAATGAGAATGAGGAAAACAATAATACCAAGGAAGGGTTTGAAACAGAAAGTGAAGAACAAAACAGTGTCGGAGACGACATTTTTGTCTCTAAAAAGAACGAAACAGATACAGCAGTCAAAAAATCTCTAGAAGGCACTGACAGCTATACAGACGAAGTGAAAAATATCAGTGATAAAAATACTGACCATATCGATGACGACGACAGTGACAATAGCAAAAGCAGCGATCTTAATAATGAATCTGAAACAACTGACCCTCAAAGCAGAGAAACAAAAAACGATTCTGACTTACTTGCATCCGACAGAGAAGATAAGAATGAAAATGATGGGGATTTTTCAGATCTACCAGATAATCCTTCCCCATTTTTGTCCTTGGAACAAGAAGAAAGTGGGGACAGTAGTTAAGAGATTTTTGCATAGTTCAGCCAAGCTGGGGGACCCCTAATGGCTTTTTTTTTTTTTTTTTTTTAAACAAAAAAACTAGTCTGTTGCTGATAGGAATTAAATAAATTTCAGTGATAGCTTTCTTTTTCAATTAAATTGCGAAAATCCGGAACGAAGATTCACATCCCTTCTACCACAGGAGATTGCTATGTCATGTAGCAAAGTTCTACCATCTTGACCCTTAAAGCTGCTGAGAGTAAATGTTTTTATCCTTAATCTTCTTCCAGTTATTTATAGAACTGGCCTTTGAGGCTTTCCCTTTTCAAGTACGCCAAATCTTTGACAGTGTCTGCAACTGGTCTAAATGAAATTAAGGAATTGCAAAATCCTTGAAATATTTCATTCTTTCTACTTGGAGATGACATTGAAAGTCTTCTCTTGATAGATTGATAAGTCTCATTTGGGTTCATTTGTTGCCTTTTCGAACAAACTAGGATTGCTTTTGTTCGGAAGGTCTTCAACAAAAGGGGACTTCCTCTCAAAAACTATCTACAATACTGCCAACTTCCCAAAGAGATTTTTTTTTTTTTTTTTTTTTTCAAATGAAAAGAAGAATTTGTTTTCTTCAGAGAAACTTTTGGAAGTTTTTTTTTTTTTTTTTTTTTTCCATGCATACAACAAATTTCTAAAGATTTCTTTCTGCAGAGTGGTCAGTTTCTTTGATTACCCTTGTTGTCCATAAGAAAATAAAAGTCCATAAGAATTGGTTCTTGTTTCTGAGATTCTTGGAATCAGAAAATGTTAAAAAAAAAAAAGAAGTAAAAAAAAAAAACCTTCAAAAAAAATAAACAGTAGGTCAAAAGGACGGTTATTCCCTTGATGCCACTATTATTATTGAATAGATTTTTGACTCCCTTGACAATGTTTACTGTTTTAAAAAGCAATGACTGGAATTTTAATAAAACCCCAACATATGAATGTGGATTTATTTTCATTATTCGTGAGAATTAACAACAAAGATGTTAAACACTATTTATTTATTAGATTGAATAAAAAAAAACCTTCTTTTTGATAGTTATTTATAAAACAGCCAATAATGTTTGATTTACATATTTTGATAATTTTGTAATTTTTATAAAATTTTGTCTAAAATGATTTTTTTTAAATTTATTCTTTATGGTAAATAATGAATATTTATAAAAGGTAAATAATACAGGTAGTGGCAGAAATACCCCCCCCCCCCACATATATCTTCTTGAAATACCTCTCACATAATGGTAAGACATTAGCCAGATAACGACATCATTGCCACTAATGTCTTAACTTTATATAGTAGGTATTTCTGTCACATCCTGTAAATAATGCTTTGCACTTGATTTGGATATTTTTATAAACTTGTAAATAAACATTGCCAAGAGAGTCAAAAGTATATACAATAATAGCAGTGTCAAGGGAATAACCATTCTTTTGACATGCTGTTTTTTTTTCTTTTCTTTTTTTCTTTTTGTTTTCATTGCAGGCACGAAGGTTTAAACATTGCCCTGAAGTTTTTTGATTTAAGCTTGCTTATCCAAATTTCTTTTCCCCTATGGACAGTTATGGGGATGAATTTCCAGAACCACTTCACATTAAAACCATTCAAAAATGATTTGCATAAGATTTCATTTTTCTAAACACTATGTAAATTAAAAAAAAACTGAGATTCAAATTTGATGAAGTACGACAAAATCGCTAGCGACGTGGTGAATTTTGTACTTAATACTTTCTTTTATTTTTTTTTCCATTATGTTTAAAATGTCCTATCACAAAGATAGGTAGCTGTATTGTAATCTTGAAGAAATTCTTCAGTTTTGGACAAAAAAGGTTCAAAATCTGCCTGTGTGTATTTTTAGAGTTTTCCTACCAATAACTTAAAAAAAAAAAACCAGAATTATTATACAGAAATAATCAGGCTTCCCATATGCAAAAAAAGAATATGTAAAAAAAAAACGGATAAAACTCGAATTTCTCACTAAATAACTCTTTCTATTTTATTTCTTACAGAAGACATTCATGACCTTCTCATGAAGGCCAAGATCTGCTGCCCCTTTTTTTATATTTGGCAGGCCGAATCTTTGGACTTTGGAAAATATAGCAAGCCAAAATAATTCAGATTCTGAATTGCGAAAAGCATCTCATCTTCAAAGCTGTAACGACTACTTCCTCTTTTGCCAGGATGTTTCCTCTGCGAGTTTTTCAATACCAATCCTCGGCCACAAACACCTGCATCACTTCTGCTACCACATCGGTGAGAAATTTGGGACAATGAAAATCTTTGTAGCTTCATCAGAACCAAGAATTTTTCATTGGTGAAAAAATCTTGATGAAGGCTGCACTTAGAAAGGGACCGAGAAAATATCTCCCTAAAATGACAACCCCCCACCCCCACCCAAAGCAAGTCGGCTGTAGTTGTAATGTCTTTGGTGTCGTTTTGCCTTTGTCACATGTATTATCTGCTTCCCAACTTTGTTTTTTTTTTTTGTTTTTGTTTTTTTTTTTTTTTGTACAATATTGAAGAGAAATTTGATAAAGACTTTAAATTCTAAAAAATAAACACAGTCATCAAGTTTCTTTCTCTGATAAGGCATTATTACAATTCAAGAATCTCTGAAAATTTATTTATTTATTTATTTTTTCTTAATGCTTTTAAAACAAAAAAGTTTTTTCGATGGTGGTTGTGGGTGGGGGGGGGTGATTATTTTTATATCATTAAGTCAAATATCGGCAGCTTGGGATTGAGGTACAACCAGTGTCTTTTATATTAGTTACCACCTTTGAAGCTGGTGTCAAAGTTTGTGTGTTTCTGAGATGATGTACTGTAATTTTTTTTTTTTTTTTAGACTGTTATCCTCATCTTTGTTGTCATACTAGCATTAAGTACCTGGTGTTGTGCACTGGATGGAAAGAGTAAGAATTCCCATTTTTATACGACCCATATCTGCAGACATTACAAACGGGAGATAACTCTTGTATTTTTTTTAAAGTAACTTTTACGTGGAGAACAATTCTGAACTTAGCTTTAACAAAAAAAATACTTGAAAGTAAGACATTAAAACAAAGATTAAATTCGGCTACTTGCAATTTCTTTTTCTTTGTTGTGTAGAATAATAAATTTGCAAGGGGTTTACACACTTGTTTGTCTTGAAACAAATCGGATGAAAAATGTGGAAATCTCTGTTAATAGAAATCAGTGAGAATATACACATTGGCACACATCTTCAGTTTTATTTATATAGATTCACAATCTTTCAGCTGTTGTACACTTAGACCTTCTTCAGGTGAGTGGAATTTTGAACTGAACCCTTTATTTGTTCACTGGGATAGATTGTTCTCCTTCCATAAGTCATGCCACTTCCATATGGCCTCAAGGATGTATGGTCCAGTGGATAAAAACATGGGTTAGATCCATTGATTTGACCCAAAGTGTTGTGAGTTCAATACCTGGCTACAGATGAACAAAAGTCTTAGAGAAATGGAGACAGCTGGAAGTGGCGTGACTCATGGAACGATAACAATCTACACCAGTGAACAAAATAAACAGTTCAATTCAAAATTTCAATCACTTGAAGATGGTCAGAACGTACAACAGCTGAAATCTTGTTAATATGGCAACAAAGATGAAAATAACACTTCGAATAATGTAAATAATGGTATCAAAGTGTACAGTAGGAAAAAGGCGTAATTCACATGAAAGTTCACAATAATATCAGATTTGAAAGAAATTTAGTTTATG
Organism: Ascarosepion bandense; assembly: GCA_037127315.1. NCBI lineage: Eukaryota > Metazoa > Mollusca > Cephalopoda > Sepiida > Sepiidae > Ascarosepion > Ascarosepion bandense. The sequence goes on from JBBBDQ010002417.1 coordinate 313,203, forward strand.
TATTGTTAATAACAAATTTAAATGAATTTGAAATCTGATCTTTATCCATCAGTTATTTATTTACTTATTTTTTTAATCATTTCACCCCAAACAAGGCCACTAACATGCATGAGGTTACTAAATGAACAAATATAAGAAAATCTTTACTAAGGAAAGAGAAGATTACATTTAAATTTTCGAAGAAAGAAGTCGGAAGAGAGTTCCACAAGCAAGAGAATAAACTGTTAGCATGGGACTTATATTAATATAAGAAGAAAACTTAATTAAGGAAAGAGAACAATAAAAGAACAGGAATTAAGAAAACAGAAAATAACAATTGACATTGTATTTAAATTTTTGAAGATGAAATTTGACTGGGAAGCAAGAAGCCAAAAGAGAGTTTCACAAGCAAGAGAAGAAACTGTTAGCATAGGACTTATATTATTATAAGAAAACTTAATTAAGGAGTGAGAACAATAAAAAAAAAAACAAGAATTAAGAAGACAGAAGATAAGGATTGACATTGCATTTAAATTTTGAAGATCGAAGTTGATTGCAACCAAGGAGACAGAAGAGAGTTTCATAAGTGAAAAGTATGAGAAAAGAAATTGTTAGCATAGAACTTAATGTTGCATCTCACCATTTCAACTGTAAAATGTTGACACCTTGCTGCCAATCTGGTGCTGCACTTGAATTCACAAATTCTCAGTACTACAACAAAGAGTTCATCCGAACAATTATCATGAAACTATAAAAAAAAACCCAGGAGAAGCTACATTTTGGCAAAGGAAAAGTTGCTGAAGCCAAGATACTAGGTCAGGACAAGCAACATTGCAGATTTTTCTTTGAATTTTTACAAGGATCTCTAAATATTTAACATGTTCACCAGACCATATATAGCAGCAATATTCTTAGCATGAATTAATAATAGACTCGTAATTATGTATGATAGTTTCAGGCAAGAAAAATGGTCTAACCACAGTGAGCTGAATTTCTTAGCCGAAGACCTAACAATTAATTCAATATAATCTTTCCACTATACTCCTGAGATGAGGTAGTATTTACACTATTCACACTATTCGGACAGTTGCCATGTTTACAATGTTTCAGCCATAGTAAACTTCAGCCTTCTTCAGGTGCTAGAAATTTTGAACTGAATCCTTTATTTCAATCACTGGGGTATTTGATTCTCATTCCATGTGCCATGTAGTTATCTCCCTTTAACTCAACTCTCTAAGTTATTAGTTCACTATTTACTGGAACTAACGCCTATATCTTTTTTTTTTTTAATCATTTCACCCCAAGCAAGGCATTCCACTGCCACTATTGTGCTTGGGGCTACATAGGGGAAGGTAAATAGAAAGAGTGGTTAGATATAGGAAATGTCAGAAGGGGGTTGATAGATAGTTGGGTGGGTGGGAAGAGTGTTTGAAAGAATGGAAGCGAGTTAGTTTGTTAGGAGGTGTCTATTGACCTTACATTTAAACTCCTGGAGATTGTAGCTGTCGGGGAAGCAGTCATGTGGAAGGGAATTCCACAGTTGGGAAGCGCGAGAAAAGAAACTGTCTGAGCAGAAGTTGCAGTTGCATTTTATCGGTTTCACTGTAAAAGGGTGGGATCTAGTTGCTAGTCTAGTATCTCGTGCAAATTCGAACCTAGGGGGCACCAGTGATCTAAGTCCATCGGAGCAGAAGCCATGAAAGTATTTATAGAAGAAACACAGGGAAGCCACATTGCACCGGTGAAAGAGAGATTGCAGGCGGTCTGCTAAGTCGGTATCGATCACATTATCAACTGGGCCATGTGTTCTTGAGGAAATCAGTGTATGAATTTTTGTATAAACTTGACCCAAAAGATTTGTGAATTCAATACCTAGCTACAGCAGTGCTGAACAAATAACTTGAAGAGTTGAGTTAAAGGGAGATAATTACATGTTCTAAATTCCTAGCACCTGAAGAAGACTAGAGTGTAGAATAGCCGAAACAGCATAAACATGGCAATAAAGATGAAAACAACAGTCTGAACAGTGTAAATAATGATAATCTTTCCAATTCATGTTAGCAGAAAACATTAGCACGAGAAGGTATGAGTCACTCTCCTAGAGGTTTGTGTTTTCCATTAGTATGGCTGATCTGTGACAATGGAAGCCAGAAATGGTTTCTATCAGATGATTGAGTGCAGTTTCATTTTGGATGTTTGAACGCCTGCGAAAACGTGAAATTTTGCGAATATTTCTAGTCACGCTGAGACCCTAATTTCTAGAAATGCATAAATTAATGCAGTCACTCTAATAAGTGAAATGATATTTAAGAGATTGTCAATTTGATTATTGTTACTTTAGTTTTCTAGATTTTGTACCAACATTTAGTCAATCCTTTCTCCAGGCTGAATTATCTTTTACAATATTTATTGAAAATATTACCTTTCTTATCTCAAGTCATACTCATTTCTTTGGGGTTTTGGTTTGTTACAAGAAAATCTTTGTTTTGATCCCATGGATGTTTATATGACCACATTAACCAAAACATGCAGAATATTTTCAGACGGTAGGCAGAAATATCAACGCAGAAAGGATGTAGCAAAAGAAAGATAACACCGGTCGACATTTTTTTTATCCAAATGTTGTTGGGCAATGGGCATCTGTTTCTCAGCTATATTTCTACACTGAATCTGAAAATCAAGTCTGTTTTACCCCCCATCGCATCACCTTTGCTCAGTGTAGATAATTTCTATTTTGCTTAAAATAATCCCAAATACCCATTTAACAGTGATATGCCAGGGTCAAGTAAAACCAACCTTAAACGTTTTCAGGCTAGAATAACCTATCATAAAAGAAAAAATAATCCCAAAAACTTAAAGAATGCCTTTTAATAATTTCAAATTCAGAAAAAGTTTTCAGAAAATCTCACATAAAATTAAATTAAAGCAAACACGTATTATCATTTTTTAATTCTACTCCTGCAGCTTCCTCTCTCGCACTTCCCGCCTGTGGAACTCACTCCCGTATTCTTGCTTTCCTGACGGCTACGACCTCCAGAAATTTAAAAGCAAAGTTAATACTCACCTACTAACCACTGGACTCTAGCTCTCTCCCCTCCCCTGTATAATCTTCACGTTCTCTCCGCCCATGTATCTGTCATTGCACCTGCTTTCTCAGCTTTCTATTGTTCCTTTCTAACTAGCTTGTACTCCTCACTCTTTTCTAATTAATCTTTCTACATTTGTGTAACCCCCAGCACATCAGTGGCATTTCTGCCTTGCTCGGGGTGAAATGATTAAAAAAAAAAAAAAATTAATAAAGACAAAGATACAAAGAAATGAAAAATACATTCATTTTTGTCCATCCAAAGATATAAATATTTTCTTCTTGGAGACTCTATGGTGCTTTTGAAAAGGTTGATCTCGTTGGATGCTCTAGCAGAAATTAGTTATCATGTTAACATCCTATCTACCTTTGTCTTTTTTCCCATTACCTTGAGATCCTTGATCAAACCTCCTTCCCTCTTCATCAATATAGGCTGTTCCATTAAGACGGGTCGAAGTTAGCAGTAAATAAAAGTGTTATTGGTGAAATTTTTATTGCATTGAATATTAGTTGTATTTGAAGGGATAAGGAAGAGAATGAGAAGATACAGGCAAAGGTTGAAAGAAAAGCAGAGGCATGAGTTAAACTTAGTTGCACTGGAAGGAATAACGGAGATGTTAGGAACATACAGGTTAAGTGTGAGAGATGAGTAGAGGCATGAGATAAATCGAACCTAGAAATTCTCAATGACACTTTTTTGTTGTTATTTGAATATTTTCCACCCTAAATATATAAAAATCAATTTCATTTTACCCCATCACATCACCTTTGCTCAGTGTAGATAATTTCTATTTTGCTTTTAATAATCCCAAATACCCATTTAACAGTGATATGCCAGCGTCAAGTGGAACCAACCTTAAATGTTTTCAGGCTAGATTAACCTATCATAAAAGAAAAATAATCCCAAAAACTTAAAGAATGCCTTTTAATAATTTCAAATTCAGAAAAAGTTTTCAGAAAATCTCACATAAAATTAAATTAAAGCAAACACGTATTATCATTTTTTAAATTAATAAAGACAAAGATACAAAGGAATGAAAAATACATTCATTTTTGTCCATCCAAAGATATAAATATTTTCTTCTTGGAGACTCTAAAGACTTTTGAAAAGGTTGATCTCGTTTGATGCTCTAGCAGAAATTAGTTATCGTGTTAACATCCCATCGACCTTTGTATCTTTTTTCTATTACCTTGAGATCCTTGATCAAACCTCCTTCCCTGTTCATCAATATAGGCTGTTCCATTAAGACGGGTCGAAGTTAGCAGTAAATAAAAGTGTTATTGGTGAAATTTTTATTGCATTGAATATTAGTTGTATTTGAAGGGATAAGGAAGAGAATGAGAAGATACAGGGTTATTGGTGAAATTCTTATTGATTTTACTATTGGATCATGTGATTTAAGTCACGGCAATTATGTGTGAAAAGTAAAAATTACCAAATATCCACTAACGCTTCAGTATACAAACGTTATGGATTTCTATATCGGGTCTGCCTAATTTATGGCCCTTTTCAGCTGGAATCGATTACACTTTTGAATTAAAGAACATAATATTAAACGAAAAAGAACGAGTAAACAAAATGGATAAGAGTGGGGAGTTATTTGGCTAAATATCAAAATAAAATGAATGAAATATTGAACTGAAATCCATTCATATTCTTTATGGAGAAATAAAATAAAGAATACGATAGAAAATATTTGTCCGTGCTTTATTAGTCTTTTCACATAGGAAACTAATTTGCATTATATTTAGATAAAATTATGGAATACCAATGAAAATTGAAAAGGGATAACACTAGTCAACATATTTTTTTATCCAAATGTTGTTGGGCAATAGGCATATGTTTCTCGGCTATTTTTCCACACTAAGTATGAAAATCAAGTCCATTTGGCCCATCACATCACCTTTGCTCAGTGCAGATAATTTCTATTTTGCCAAAATACCCATTTAACAGGGATATACTAGGGCCAAGTAGAATCATGCCTTTTCAGGTTAGTTTAACTTATCATAAAAGAGAAAGTATCCCAATAACTTAATGCATTTTCAGTTCAAAAAAGTTTTCATCAGCAGAAAATGAATCACCTGCCTGTTAAACTTTATCCCCATGAAGTAATAATTTTGATGAGTACAGAAGTACATAAGGGCATTCCAAAAAACAAACAAATCAATTTTCAATTGTGTTAATAAACACCAGGATGTCAAACTGCCCTCTATAAATTTTTGGTCGGACAAGATGCTGGTGATATTGGGGATGGATAGGAAAAATGCCAAGTTGGCTATGCCTATCTGGTGTTTGGCGGCTATTTTAAGCACTGATAAAGAAAATTCTCATCTTGCTAGTCTCAAATACACTCGCCTAACACCCCTGATTTATCAATGTTCCTACGCATGTTATACAGAGATTGCATGACAATACCAGACCGCCATAAATTCCAGTGATATGAAATCTTTTGAGAGTTACAGGCTTAAAGTGAAAACTTAATAAAAACTAAAATTGCTGTTCTTGAATGACTTCTATAAAAAGTACAGAAGAAAGAGAAATCACAAAGTTTTAACAAGCTAAGAACATTGAGGGCACAAGGACATTTTCCAGTGAGATATCTCTCATATAATCAAGCATTTTCAGGTCAGATTATCTGAACTGAAATAGCTTAGAATTCATTTGGAAAGTCATTTTGATACTTTTTCTTGAATGATAAATCATTTTTTATGAAACAAAATGTTTTAACTAAGTCACTTAAACCATGGCATATCCCCTTAGGCATTTTGGCCTAATTTTAAGCAGAATAGAAATTATCTGAATTGAGAAAACGTGATGGGGCAAAATGGACTTGACTTAACCCAGAAACATGTGCCTGTTGCCCAACAACATTTGGGTTGAAAAAAATATCAACTGATATAACAAGTTGTTTGGAAAATAAAGTCTGATTTTAGAAATTAACTTTTAAAAATAAGAACCTTGAACAACTATTCATTTCTGTCATCGAGTTACAAAGGTTATTCATGTGTTTACTATAAAATTTTTAAGGTGTTGGTCACAAGTAATTTTTGAATGAAGTTTCTGTATCGTCTTTCGCAACTGAATATCTTTTGGCTTAAAAAATTGTCAAGAGGTTTGAAAAAGTTGATGAGAGATAAAGCAAATACAATGAATGTGTCAAAGTTTCATGTCCAAAGTTTGTGAGCTTCTCTAGTATCATCATAGCAACATTTGGCTAAGCATTGTCCTGAAGCAAAATTGAATCATGATCAAGCCATTGTTCCAATCATTTACAATTGTTATCAAGGATAAATTTTACATCACATGTTACAGTTTGATGATAAAATGGAATCTTTTAAATGTCACAGATGCAATCTAAAAACATTTCAAAATGTCAAATTCTTTAACCATCACTGATTTCATGTGGAACCCATTTGTTGAGCTTCTTCACCTTGCCATACTCACATTTTGGCAGTTGTACAATCCAGCCTCCTTCAGGTGCTTGGAATTTGAACCAAATCCTTTCTTTTGATCACTGGGATATATCATTCTTGTTCCATGTGTCATGCCACTTCTGGATGTCATGCAGACATCTCCCTATGACTCAACTCTTTAAGTTATATAAGTATGTGTATATATATAATGTGTGCATATGTAGGTTGAAAGTGATTGATATAAATTAATAAAGCTGACACTTAGGAATACATAATATATTTTTGTGTAAGTATTTTAGTAATATATTAGAACACATTGGTTTATATCTTCTGGCTTTAAAAAAATGTCAAGAGGCTTGAAAAAGTTAAGAGATCAAGCAAATAAAATGAAGGCAACAAAGTCTTGTGTCTCAAGTCTGTGAGCGTCTGTAGCATCATCCTAGTAACATTTGGGCAAGCGTTGTCCTGAAGCAGAATTGGATCAGGATCAAGCCAACTGTTTATGACTCATTGAGATTCAATTTTATGTTACATGTCACTATTCGATCAATAAATAAAATCCTTTGAATTTCACAGATGCAGCATAAAAAAAACATTTTAAAATGTCAAACTCCTTAACCATCACTGAGTTTGTGGAACCCATTTGTTAAGCTTCTTCACCTTATCAATTTTCTGGAGCTGGTCTGTCAAAAAGCTGATACCCATTATCTGAGACATTTCGCTGACAGGTTGACATGCATTTTTTTCAACTAGTATTTTCAGATGTTGATTCTCAATTGCAGATGGATGTGCTCACCAACCTTAAACTTCAAGACTCATATCCCTACTGTGGAACTTCAAAAACCAGCTTCATACTACCTGATCACATGTTGATCCTTCAGCCTATACACTGTTAATGTTGGCAGCAGTTTGAGAAGCATTATGACCAGGCTTGAACTCTGCACTAAAGAAAGAAAATGCATCTCTCTTTTTTTCGTGTTCATGAAGGATATATATATATATATATATATATATACGTAAAAAAATCACAAGATCGCCAAAACCTACCGCGGTTTCACACAACGGCTCGTCAGGGCAAAGGCAAACCAAGGACTAATCAAATAAATAGACACCACCAAACGAAGACTAACAGACCAGCCTACCCGAGGGGGGAGGGGGAGGTAAAAAAAAAAAAAAAACCAAAGAAAAAATAGCCAAAGACTCTAAGCAAGAAATTTAGCTTTATGGAATCTACACCTATTCAGTATTTCAGTTTTGGCATTAATAAGGTTGTGGGCAGGTTCGAATCTAGCTATCGCTAACTTCTCCTCATCACATAACCTACAAAATTTACTGCCTTTGTTAATGTTAGGGCATTTTTTTATTATTTCCCATTTCAAAATGGGGTCTCTTTTAGTTTTAGTTTTTATGTCCCATACATAGCTGGATAAAGTCGTGCTGTGTTTATACTTCTCATTTTTAAAGGAGGTTTTATGATTGTAAAACCTAATTTTAAAATTATCATGCGTAGCTCCTATGTATGTTTTAGGGTTTTTATCATTTTCATTAATGTAAACTCTAACTTTATAAACTACATTTACCTGATTACAATTACCTCTAATGGGGCAGTCGGATTTAATTCTACATTCTAAATTCTCAGTTTGCCTTTGCCCTGACGAGCCGTTGTGTGAAACCGCGGTAGGTTTTGGCGATCTTGTGATTTTTTTACGTGTCTTTGCTCTACATTGCTTCCTATTTGTTATTTCGCTTTGGTTAGTTCTGTATCGAGCACTTTTTCTTTCTTTGTGGTTGGTTCCGTTTGGGGTTTTTTTTTTTTACTGCGGGGTATTGTATGTATTGTCTGTATTCCGCAGTTTTCTTTTTTTTCCCCCTCTTGTCCAACGCCTTATAGCGACGGACAATAACGGAGTTAGATTCTGTCTGTTATTTGTTGTCTTCAAAGTTTATTTTCGTATAATTTTAGGATTTAGATACTTACAGAGTCGGTCTTGTTATTATATATATATATATATATATATATATATATATATATATTATCCTACAGCTATAGCATGACTCAGAGTTTCATGCACTATGCCATAATCAGGTGCTTATTATGAAATGACCATTCCAGGATTTGTATTTTTAGTTCTTTTGTTATTCATAGAAGTTGCATAAAACTAACATTTATAGTTCAACCTCTCACTTTTGATTGAATAATACAGACACACCGACAATCATATTGTTTACATTCATCCAACCACCTTTCCTTAACTTTCTGAATAACCATGAATTCATTTTATATTATCCAAAATAAATCCTTTTCATGGTTTATTTTTAAAATATCACCTGAAGAAGGACAATAGTGTTCTGAAACATTAAATTTTTTGTGTAGTGATATAATGCTTTTATAAACTATTGTAATAACAAAATTACGATATTAAGCTCTACTCTGTATTTTTTTTTATTTATTTATTTTTTTTAATCATATCACCCCAAGCAAGGCGGTAACGCCACTGATGCGCAGGGGGCTACGTAAGGGTAAAAAGAATGGAAAAGAGAAAGCCGGAAACCACATCCTAAACAGGAAACAAGGGATGAGCCTCTTCACCTGTTCAATAGATGTGGGTGGAGTGTGAACCGGGCGATAGTTTAGTCTATCTACTCCAATTGAAAAAAAAAAATAATAAAGGAAAAGAGTGAAAAGATTGGAAAAGAGAAAACCGGAAACCGCATCCTAAACAGGAAACAAGGGATGAGCCTCTTCACCTGTTCAATAGATGTGGGTGGAGTGTGGACCGGGCGATAGTTTAGTCTATCTACTCCAATTGAAAAAAAAAAATAATAAAGGAAAAGAGTGAAAAGATTGGAAAAGAGAAAACCGGAAACCGCATCCTAAACAGGAAACAAGAGATGAGCCTCTTCACCTGTTCAATAGATGTGGGTGGAGTGTGAACCGGGCGATAGTTTAGTCTATCTACTCCAATTGAAAAAAAAAATAATAAAGGAAAAGAGTGAAAAGATTGAAAAGTAAATGCAATGGACAGTAGATTTTTTAATCTATCTGTTCTTTTAGTTACTTTATATATATATAATGTGAATCTAAAAGGAATCATACGAACCTGTTAATTTTGAATTTTTATTTGTAAAATACATATATAAGTATGGGGTAGGTATGGATGGAATAAAATTTCATATCCAAAAAACACTATTCTTAAAATAGTACTCAATAGTAGAGCGAATAATAATCTTTGAGAATTTATATTATAACATATTTATGTTCTAAATTCTAAACAAATATTATAGTCATCTGCAGACAGTCCTATTTCACTGTATCACAACTCATCAGGACATCTGATTGGTTCTAGCAGGATTGAAACATGACCAAATTAACATCAGTTGGCAATTCTACCTGTAAGCTAAGGGTGCTCGTGGAACATGCAATGTAAACACACACCAGTAGCCAAGAGTGTTCAAATTTATTACTGAATGAACAATGCATAAATGCGTGATTAGCTGGAACATGCAATGTAAACACACACCAGTAGCCAAGAGTGTTCAAATTTATTACTGAATGAACAATGCATAAATGCGTGATTAGCTACTGGTTTTATATATAAATTTATAAAAAATATAAATGTATAAAAATATAAATGAATACAAATAAATATAAATTGATAAAAATATAAAATAAATATATAAAAATATAAATTATATAAAATATAAATTTATATATATATATATATATATATATATATATATATACATTTATATCCAAAAAGAATCATACAATTCTGTCAATTCTGAATTTTTACATATAAAAAAATTATATCTATGTATTTATATAAATTACATATATTTATTTAGAATTTATAACATAAATATGTTATATCTCGACAAAAGTACCCATTTTGTTTCAACACTATCTGTGTCTTATCAAGTGACGAGGTTCATTTCAACTTTTAAAATGTTCAAGACTAACCAAACCCTCTTAATCAGGGAGGCATTGTTATATAGACAGAGTGGACCAATCAAAACAAAGCAACTTGAAATTTGAAGAATATGAGAACAGATTCTAAAAACAATTTATTGAGGCATTAACATTAATATTTGATAAAAATAGAAATCAGCATTATTAATTGACTATTAGATTCACTTTATTTTTATTACGAATTTTAAATTCTAAGTTTAACAAAGCATTCGATTCAAATTATTATAAAGTTATTCAGATATTAAATGAGTAAAAGACATGGATGTACACATTCAAATCTATAGACATTCGCATATGAACAAATAGACGAGTATATACACACTGGCACACAGGCACAGATGAATATATGTACACATATATACATACACAAATTTTAAAACTTTGCTTTTATCGACGTGTCAATTTATCTGTTACATTTTAAGGCCAGGTTTGGAAAGCATCTCTAAAGGCTACAATATTGGATACATGTAAGTGTGAGTTTGTAAGATGACAAAGGCCTTGAATGAACAAGGTCAATACAGTCTTATTTCGGTACATGAACAAAAAACATAATTACATATATACTCATGCAAATACACAAGCTAATAACAAAGTGTATGTGACAAAAACTCCACAGATCATCAGATACAAATTAAAAAATATAACCACATACATGAAACTACTTATACACAACTTCTGGCATAAATGTAGACAAATAAGCACAGGAATATTTACAGAAAAGCATATTCACATATAAACATGGATAGACAAGAAATATGAATACATATACTTTCATATATATATATATATATATATATATATACACTCACACATGCATATATATATATATATATATCTAAATCTAAATCTAAACTTATTTATAAATGGAACTTTGTCTGTGTGTGTGTGTGTGTGTGTGTGTGTCCCCGTTACCTATAGACTCCAAACGGCTAAACCGATTTTCTTGAAAATTTACACAGTTGTACTATAAGCATCTGTGAGTGTTCTTAGCTAGGTTTTGTGTCGAGGTACCCCCGATAAATATCGATAATCGAAAAAATTGGGTGATAGGAGGAGTGGTCCGATTTTAATCAAATTTGATACACTCATAGACAAAGACATAAGAAACGATATTCAGAAGTTTCAAGGTTACAGTTCTTACAATAGTGCAGAAAATTGATAATATATATATATAAAAGGCAAAATGTTTGTGTGTGTGTCTGTTTATCTGCCAGTATGTCTGTATTTTTTTCAGCCCTTTTATTTTAGTTTTTGCTTCGGGTTTGGCTCTAAGTAGGTATAATTGTAGTTCTTAGTTTCAGCCATGATACCATTTACTCAGAGGACTTATTTAGCCTTCAAAATTCAGTTCACAGCGAAAAAAACTTATTTGATATTGATACCAGGAAATCAAAATTTGACTTACATCCATTCATTTTTCTTTCAGTCTACGGTTTCGCTTTAACTGGAAACAACTATTGCTTTTTAGTCTTTTGTGCCAACATCCAAAGAGTCTGAGCTCCAGGACCATGGATTAGTTTTAAAACTTTCATTACACCCGAGCAACGCCGGGCTGTAATGCTAGTTTGTAGAAAAGACAGAGGGAAGCCACATCCTGTTAGTGAAAAAACGACTGAAGGCAATCAACGCCGGACTATACTGCTAGTATATATATATATATATATATATATATATATATATATATATATATATATGCTATTAAATATAAGAGACAATGAATGTCTATTATGTTTAATCATGAGCCGTTCTAAATTTTGGTCAACAATACGGTGATCCTTACTCATACACACAGTAAGAGGAACCTGCAGATATTGGAGGCCATGTACATCAAATCAAAACAACCAACACTCAATAAAATCAACTTTAAAACAGGAAATAACATATTACATTGCATTTGACTAGATGGTTTTGTTGTCATTTCGTGCTATCCCGCAGTGTGACGTCATAAAACCGCATCGCAAACTTAAGAACTGCGTTTATTATTTTTGGTAACTATTGCCGTTGCCAAGTGGAGTTTTATGTCAACACAAAATAAAATCGTCGGTGATGGTGGATTTTATAATATTTCAGTTTAAACTACCTCTCTGAAGATGGCTCATGTGAGCCGAAAGCTTAGAAGAAAACCAATAAATAATTATCCAAATGTTGGAGAATTTTTGTCTTTATTTTCAACTGAAATTAAAGCAAAAATACGACGTTTAGAACGGCTCATGATTAAACATAATAGACATTCATTGTCTCTTATATTTAATAGCATATGTCTAGAAAATTACTTGCTGCCTCGATATACTAAATATATATATATATAGACACACACATACATAGACATAAATATATTTGTATTGACATATATACAAGGACATCCAGATATATATGCATGCCAATATATACACAGACATAAATATGAGAATATACATATATAAAGACACACCTATATATATGTATGTATGCATACATACTAATATATGCGTAAATATACATACACATTAGCAAGTAAAACAAAATATCAATATGTCTACTCGCACTAAAAACCATATGTACACTCACATATATATATATATATATATATATATATATATATATATATATATAAGGAAGGGGCAATTTTCTAAGCTTAGTTTATATTGAAGCTATAGGGAAATGGTTAATGTTTATTAATCTGGCCTTGTGTTATACATAACTGAACTCCCTACAGCTTACAGATTTATTTGTTGTCATTAATAGAAGGTTATTATCATGTTGGAGATTGTGTGGATTAGTGTGAAATAGTGGAAGAATAAAAATATATATTTTGCATGTTAAAATAGAAATTTATTAATAGGAAAGATAATATGAATTGTAGAAGTTAATGTTCAATGAGAAAGTTAAGGGCATCAAGAGTTGTAGAAATCTTTGTAGTAGTAATTGGAGTAGATAGACTAAACTATCGCCCGGTTCACACTCCACCCACATCTATGGAACAGGTGAAGAGGCTCATCCCTTGTTCCCTGTTTAGGATGTGGTTTCCGGCTTTCTCTTTTCCAATCTGTTTTTCTCTTTTCTTTTTTCTTTTTTTTTTTCCAATTGGAGTAGATAGACTAAACTATTGCCCGGTTCACACTCCACCCCCATCTATTGAACAGGTGTAGAGGCTCATCCCTTGTTCCCTATTTAGGATGTGGTTTCCAGCTTTCTCTTTTCCAATCTTTTCACTCTCATGTAGCCCCCTGCGCATCAGTGGTGTTACCGCCTTGCTCGGGGTGATATGATTAAAAAAAAAAGAAGTAATTTGTTGAAAAGAGTTTATGCATACGTATATATGTATGAGCATTTTTTTTTTTTTGGTAGGAATGTCTTTAAATGGAGAAGAAGTGAAAGGAATCATGAGAAAAGGAGAAAGAGAATGAATATGCGACCTTATGTCTGGGTTGACTTGAAATTTCTCCCGTTACATTTAAGTATGTCGTCTCGCTGCTCCCATCTGACTGACACTGACCAAAGCCTTTATAGCATTTAGTTCTTTTTTTTTTTGCACTTGATCGCTAATTCCTCTCAAGTCTTGCAAATCACTTCCATTGGTCAGAAAATTAATTTATCTACTCACGAAATCCAGTTTCGACTTTTTCTTTAAGTCCATGGTCAATCCTTTTTCTATTCCACTAAACACATCATTGTGAATTTAGTAAAAGTGAAGAATGTTGCTTTTAATTCTTAATTTCCTATCCACCACAATATAAAGCCAAAAGTATGAGGTACCCAGCGAGGCTTGGATTTGCTACTCAGTTATAAATGATTTAGCGAGATTGGCAGTGTTTTAGACAAACTTAAAGCAAAACTTTCTTTTAACTTAATAACTGAAAAGCAAAAAATGTTTATATGGACTTTTCTCTTTGTTTTGGTTTGAGGAGCCCCTCTCCAAAGTTTTTAAAAGTATTTTATATATATATTAATAAATATAGATATTATCCTATGTCAATGGCATAGCTTGGAGTTTCATATGTTATGCAATCCATAGCTAAATCTACTGCTAAGAAGGTTGGGTCACTATGTCGATCCAGGATGTTTTTTCCGCCTGAATCCATCCTGCATATATACAAGTCAATCATCCGTCCATGCATGGAGTACTGCTGCCATTTATGGTCAGGCACCCCTGCCGTTCTCCTCAATGTTCTTGACAGGCTCCAAAGGAGAGTCTGTAATGTGATAGGTACTGATCTGGCAGCTCGACTGCAGCCACTTCATCACCGTCGAAATGTGGCCTCCCTTTGTCTGTTCTATAAATACTTTCATGGCTTCTGCTCGGACGAACTTAAGTCACTGGTGCCTCCTCAACAGGTGTTTACTCGTGCAACCAGACTGGCAACTGGGTCCCACCCATTCACAGTCAGGTTAGCCAAATGCAGACGACAATTCTACTCCTGCAGCTTCTCTCGCACTTCCCGCCTGTGGAACTCACTCCCATATTCTTGCTTTCCTGATGGCTACAACCTCCAGAAATTTAAATGCAATGTCAATACTCATCTATTAACCACTGGACTCTAGTTCTCTCCCCACCCCCGTATATCCTTCCCTTTCTCTCCACCTATGTATCTGTTATCGCACCTGCATTCTCAGCTTTCTATTGCTCCTTTCTAACTAGTTTGTACTCCTCACTCTTTTCTAATTAATCTTTTTACAGTTATGTACCCCCCCACTCATCAGTGGCATTTCTGCCTTGCTTGGGGTGAAATGATTAAAAAAAAAAAAAACATTGGGTGCATATTTCAAACTGACAGTTTAATATCTATTAAGCTGTCAATTTAAATTTAAATTCACTTGATGTTCATGGGAATTAAATCTTATAAAGTTACTGCTTTTTTAATAACAAGATGAAAGATTTAAATATTCTAGGGTTACATGTGGATAAAAATTTTAAAAATAAAAATAATAAAATGCAGGGAGACAAAATCAAAGGGGCGTAAATCATGTGTCTTAAAAATTTAAATATTCAAATATTACATGTACATAAAAATGTAGAGAAAATTAAAATTTTAAATAAAATAAAAGAAAAATTAAGAAGTAAAATTTAGAATTAAGAATTGAAAATTAAACAATGTAAGGAGCAAAAATAAAAGCAGTTTAATTCCTAATTGTTAAAAGTAATATTACGTGGTAGAGAGAAAGAAATAGGTAAACATAAAGAGGAATCTATATCAATCTAGGTCTAAGAATTTTGGTATTTTTTTCTATGACAACATGTGGTCATTAAATCACTTTTTATGGTTTAAGATGATAAGTTTTTCTAAAAGGCATAGATTACATTTATCTCCTTTTCCATTGTAATGTTTGGATTTAGCTATGATATTCCAGGTAATTGCTGTTGTTTTTTAATTTCCAATAATATATGGATGAAGCAGTAATTTGCTGTATTTATTGTTTAAAGACAACATGTGGTTGTTAAATCTTATCTTCCACCTGTTGGGAGTACTTCCAAAGTAAAATTTAACATCATTATCATCTAAATGAATTTGAGCTCTATAAACAATACTTTTAGACATGCACTGGCCATTCAATGGAAAGGTTTTATTTTTTTGGCAGTTGCAATTATTTTTAGGGGGGTCATTTTTGTTATTAGTTGGGTGACGAATGTTGTTTATGTGGGCCAAATATTATTTGATATCATAGTATTATGTTGTGAAATATATTTATCTATGTTTTTACCAAAACTGTAACATTTTTTAATGTTTTTGTTGATTTTTTTAGTGTGGGTGAATGGTAGAAATGTTTGGGATTTAAGCTAAGGAAGTGTTTACCAATGTTAGTTTGGATGTTACGACTGAAGGGTAGGTTAAACCAAATGATGTTACATTTACGTGATTTCTGCTTATTTCTGCCTACCTTGTTTTTAACGGAGTATTCTAAATTAGTGTTGAGTTTATTTTTTTATAAAGCAATAATGTATTTAATTTTAGAATTGTCAAAAATGTCCTTATTGTTAGAGTTGGTACTTGAATGAAATTGGATGGGTTTGTGTAGGTTGTTGGCGATTTTCTGTTTTCTGGGGGGGAATTGATTCCCTGTTGATATATTTGTGATTGTGAAAATATTTTAAATTTTGCTATAAGGGTTAAAGTGCTCAATATCAGGGATAAATTGAATGTAAATATAAATGAGAGGTGGATACTGAGGTCAACATCCAGTTGTAACAGTCGATTTCATGCTTAAACAAAGTCTTTATGTTTAAGCATGAAGCACACTGTCACCTCTGGTTGTTAACCTCAGTGTACATATTTCTATTAATTTATATACACTACAGGCCATAATTATTAGGCCATCCCAGTTTTTTAAAAGAAATGATGTATTTCATCCTATTTTTAGTATTTATTGCCAAGTGAATAATTCTAAATGAAAATAGAATGGTTCTTTTGTTATTATTAATTGCAAAATTTTACTAAGCAAATAGCGACAATTTAACCATCGCACCCTGTAGACTTGCTATATATATATATATACACACTACCGGCCTTAATTATTAGGCCATCCCAGTTTTTTAAAAGAAATGATGTATTTCATCCTATTTTTAGTATTTATTGCCAAGTGAATAATTCTAAATGAAAATAGAATGGTTCTTTTGTTATTATTACTTTGCAAAATTTTACAAGGCAAAGTATCAAAGATGAACTCGACCGAATCACCCTAAATTTTCTTCATTTTTTTCATTGATGAAACTGCAACATAGGTAATTATTAAATATTTATAAATTCATTTGATGCACATGTTATTGTGCAGTATTAACAAAAGAATCATTCTATTTTCATTTACAATTATTCACTTGGCAATAAATACTAAGAAATAGTATGAAATACATCATTTTTTTAAAACACTGGGGTGGCCTAATAATTATGGCTGGTAGTGTATATCAAACATTCAATCTGAACTATTTTTCAAAATCTCCCATGAAAATGTGAGATTCCCAAAATATTTCTTATTTAATTCAGAAAGATCCTGAAACCTTTGTAATGTCACCTCACAAGTCTCCTAATCCAATAAGGTCACAGAGTGCCATATGTAGTGCAGCCTT
This sequence comes from Ascarosepion bandense, assembly GCA_037127315.1. Classification (NCBI taxonomy): domain Eukaryota; kingdom Metazoa; phylum Mollusca; class Cephalopoda; order Sepiida; family Sepiidae; genus Ascarosepion; species Ascarosepion bandense. Next base: position 330,690 of record JBBBDQ010002417.1, read on the forward strand.
TGGTCAAGAACAAAATAGCCTGTAATCTATAAACAGGCTGCTTTTGAATTCAAAGTTTTTTCTCCTAGACCGGTTGCCAATCAAGGCAAGAGAATCCAGTCTGCTCTTCTACATAACTCTTTTTAAAGTAAATGAAACAGAACTCAATTCATCTGTTACATTATCCACATATCCACAAAGGCTTTCATTTCTAGAAAGTTTTGTTGACTTAAACTGCATCCATTACAATAAACAGTAAAGATTTTAGATTCCTTTTGATTTATTTAATGTCTTTGCACAAAAGTCAACTTTGAAATTCAGTCAATCTCTCACTGTTCGCAAGAACCTTTCTTAACCTTTTCTCTCGAACCAGCACTTTCTTGAGTATGTTGTTTTTTTACTAGATTTGGAGTAGATAGACTAAACTATCGCCCGGTTCACACTCCACCCACGTCTATTGAACAGGTGAAGAGGCTCATCCCTTGTTCCCTGTTTAGGATGTGGTTTCTGGCTTTCTCTTTTCCAATCTTTTCACCCTTACGTAGCCCCCAGCGCATCAGTGGCATTACCGCCTTGCTCGGAGTGATATGATTAAAAAAAAAAAATACCATTTTTGGCAACCCATGGGCATTGAGATAAGAATTTTATTCAGAACCAAAATAACAATGCTGCCTGCTCATAAAAACTTCAGTCAGTTAAATGCCATACATGATACATGCTTGGGTGATCATGTCTCGAAAGAGACATGACTGACTGGGTAGAAGATTTTCCTGCAGTAGGTTACCATTACTTTCTATGATAGACTGATTGACAATCAAGTCTAAAGAAATCAATCTGTCCTGATATTTAATCCATAACTGGAGGAAGAAGAGATGGATTAGAGATTACTAATAATACTTTTGTGTGTGGGTGGGGGGTAGTGTCGTTTTATTACTTTATAACAATAGTAAAAAGATTCTCTGCAGAAGCTTTTACATTCATATCCAATTATATTAATATGCCCTAAGGAGATCAGTTTTTTACTGCATAACAATAAAAACAGATCCCCCACTTTATGCCCAGTAGAAGTTTTAATTATGTTTCCAACTATTATATTCAGTCAGTCAGTTAAGGGCCATGAGTGGTACATGCTTGGACAATCATGTCTCTAAAGAGACATGACTGACTAAGCAGAAGATTTTCCCGCAGTGGTTTGCCATTACTTTCTGTGGTAGACTGGTTGCCAACCAAGGCTACAGAACCCAATCTGTCCTGCTATTCAACCCATAGCTGGAGGGAGAAGTGACAGATTAATAACTTTCTAAATTGTTTTTGTGCATAAGTTAATGCAACAAATTCACCTGAAATTCGAACTCAGCTCTGCCAGTTTCTCATTTCGAGCTGATATCCATCATAAAACACATAAAAACTTATGTAACCAAAATGATTAAAATATTTCCCATGCAAGACAAGCTTACAAGCTATGGAATACAAGTTCAAGTTCAAGTTTTGGTTTGCAGTAACAGCCAACAAAAATATTGGTTAATAAAGTCGCAACAAAAAGTGGCATAAAAGATGAAGAAATGCCTAAAAATTATTAACACGAATGCAGTATTTTCATAAAAAGTCATATGACTTCAACAAAAAGAAAGATCACAACTTCCTACAGTAGAGCTTATTGCAGGAAACCCGTAGAAATGCAACTCATGATTCAGTTAATTTCTAATAGCTGCAGAACGACAGTCTTGAATGTTGTAATGAAAATATGATAAAAGAAATATTAGTGAAGAATTAAAAATGATTAACAACATTTAATCTGATCAAAATTCAAATTCATACTACTAGTTATCTTCTAACGGATGAAGATTGACTGCTTGAATAGTTTCAATGAAAAGTAAATAAAATTCAGATGAAAGAAATCCTACTCAAAAAGGACAAGTCCTAATACTGAGTGGAAATATAGCAATTGAAATGATGATGAAAGAAATTCTCGCCCAAAATTAAAGAATGCTTGACAATGCTTCATATAATTCAAATTCCAGATAATATTACTACTACTAATACTACTAGTGCAAATAATGCAATTGAAATTAAAATGAAAGTAATCCTCTCCAAAAGTTCAAGAATGCTTAACAATGTTTCATATAATCCAAAGACCAGATAATATTACTACTACTAATACTACTAGTGCAAATAATGCAATTGAAATGAAAATGAAAGTAATCCTCTCCAAAAGTTCAAGAATGCTTAACAATGTTTCATATAATCCAAAGACCAGATAATATTACTACTACTAATACTACTAGTGCAAATAATGCAATTGAAATGAAAATGAAAGTAATCCGATCCAAAAGTTCAAGAATGCTTGACAATATTTCATATAATCCAAAGACCAGATAATATTACTACTACTAATACTACTAGTGCAAATAATGCAATTGAAATGAAAATGAAAGTAATCCGATCCAAAAGTTCAAGAATGCTTGACAATGTTTCATATAATCCAAAGACCAGATAATATTACTACTACTAATACTACTAGTGCAAATAATGCAATTGAAATGAAAATGAAAGTAATCCGATCCAAAAGTTCAAGAATGCTTGACAATGTTTCATATAATCCAAAGACCAGATAATATTGCTACTCCTAATACTACTAGAGGAAATAAATCAATTGAAATGTTGATTAAAGAAATCCTTCCCCAAAACTAACGAATACTTGACAATACTTCATCTAATCCATATTCCAGATAATATTACGACAACTAATATTATTAGTGGAAAGCATGCATTTGAAGTGAAGATGAATGAAATCCTTGCCTTAAATTAAAGAATGTTTGACAATGCTTCATCTAATCTGAATTCAAGATAATATCGCTACTACTATAAATCAATGAAAATAAAGTTGAAGAAATCCTTGCCCCAAATTAAAGAATGCTAGACAATGCTTCATCTAATACATATTCCAGATAATATTAGTACTACTAATACTACTAGTGGAAATAAAACATTTAAAATGAAGATAAAAGAAACCCTTGTCTAAAATTTAAGAATTCTTGACAATGCTTCATCTAATCCAATTTCCAGATAAAATTGCTACTACTAATATTGGTGGAAGAAAAGAAATTGAAATTAACATGAAAGAAATCCTTGCCCCAAAATTAAAGAATGCTAGTCACTGGGCAATCTCATAAAAGATGAAGGAAAAACTTGAAGCAGTTGAAATGTGGTTCTAAAGAAGAATGCTGTAGATATCATGGATCGAGCATGTGAGCAATGACGAGGTTTTGGAAAGGATGGAAACAAAAAGGAAATTAATACTGAGCATCAGGAAGAGACAACTAAAGTTCCTGGGACATGCAATGAGGAACGAGGGCTTAGAGAATCTGATACTAACAGGCCAGATAGAAGGAGAGACAGGCCAGTCAAGTACATTACACATACTTGACTGGCCTGAGCGGGTGGATGGTAGAACGGGGGTTGCATGGTGTAACTGGAAAAAGTGTGCTAAGAGCCACCAGGTACATTTAGACATGGAAGGCTATGAGCGCCTACGTCCTGAAAGGACAGGGCACATAGAAGAAGAAGAAGAAGAAGAAGAAAAAGACAATGCTTCATCTCATCCAAATTCCAGATAGTATTACTACTACTGATACTACTAGAGGAAATAAAGCAATTGTCGTGATGATGAAAGAAATCCTTCTTCAAAATTTAAATTTGCTTGACAATGCTTCATCTCATCCAAATTCCTGATAGTATTACTACTACTAATACTACTAGTGGAAACAAAGCAATTGATTCGATAATGAAAGAAATTCTTGCTCAAAATTAAAGAATGCTAGCCAATGCTTAATCTAATCCAGATTTTCGATAATATTATTACAACTAATACTACTAGTGAAAATAAAGCATTTAAAATGAAGATGGAAGAAATCTTTGCCCCAAATTAAAGAATGCTTGACACTGCTTCATCTAATACAAATTCCAGATATTAATATTACTAGTGGAAATAAACTATTGTTATTCCTTACCAAAAATTAAGGAATGCTAGGCAATGCTTCATCTAATCCAAATTCCAGATAATATTACTACTACTAATAATACTAGTTTTACATAGTATTATTGTAATGAAAATGAAAAAGTATGTCAAAATTAATAACAGCTGATAACAATTCATGTATTTCATATATTATTACTACTTGTTTACTGATAGTTATAGACTGAGGCTTTGAATCGTTGCATTGAAAAGCAACTGAAATCAAGATGAAAAGAATTCTTCTTCTATGTGCCCTGTCCTTTCAGTACATAGCCGATCATGGATTTCTACATCTCCCTATCCCTGGTGGCTCTTAGCACACTTTCTCCTGTTACGCCACACAACCCTTGTTCTGTCATCTATCTGATCAGTTCCTTCAAATATGTTATCTGCTGTCGCTTTTTCCCTCTATCTGGCCTGTTACTATCAGGTTCTCCAAGCCCTCCTTCCTCATTGCATATTCCAGACACTTTAGCTGTCTCTTCCTGATGCTCAGTATTAATTTCTTTTTCGTTTCCATCCTTGAAAAGAATACTCATCACAAAATTAAAGAGGTCAAAATAGGTGCCTCTACTAATCCAGTGAGAAATCAACATACTATGAAGGAAAATGTTTCCAAACTTAATAAAAACAAATTTTTTCCATCAGAATGTTTATATTATTGTAACCTAATTTCCAGATGGCTGGTATTAGCTTTTTTATTAATTTTAAAGATAAGAGATTTTTTTTTAAATTGGAGAATACAATTATTTTTTTCAGGAAAAGTAACTGAATCGATTGAATCTAGAGAAAACAATCATAGACATAATATTGTCATCCTGTTTTGACAAATTGTTGACCCTACGTCAAAAGTGGACTGTGACAATTTCCTGTCTTGGGCTACTTTGCTTTTGGGATGGACAGGAAAGTGATAAGAGGGAGTAAGTTTTCTCCCAGAGAAGGGGCCAGAGACTCGGTCAAAATGGATAACTGATACTGTTTTCATTTCGAGCTGGTAAGAATTATAGTGAGGGAAGATGGAACCCCTGTAGCTACTCTTAAAGGTTTTGTGCCTTTTCAATAAAACCTAGGTGGAAAACGAAATTAGCAGATTTGGGGGACTATGATTTGAATAAGACGGTTGAACTGAGATTTATTAAGTATTTTTTCTTTTTCTGTTTATACCTGCAAACAAAAAGGAAATGAGTGTGTGTGTGTTTTCTATGGCTTATTCTTCTTGGTCATTGTTCTTTTCTGTTCAGCTGGGGGTCATGATTGGAAGTGCAAAACAGAGAAAGAGGACTGGTTGAATTTTAGGATATTTGCATAAAACCCCTTATGCGTCCTCATTATACCAGTAAAAAAAGGACACTCATAAATACAAAAGCCCACAGGGACTAAAGGCAGTTCCCGCTTGGAAATACGTCCTCACCACACCAGTAAAAGGGACACCCATAAATACAAGAGCCCACACAGGCCAAAAGTAGTTCCCGTCAGTTCCCACTTGGAGATGAAGTGAGACGCAGTTCCCAGTTAGTTGCCACCTGCAGTTCAGTTTGAGTCCGAGTCAGTTGGAGTTTGAAATTGCAACTGAAGTTTGAAGCAATAATAACCAAAGTTATCTGTTGAAGAAAAATTCCAAGAAACTCTGATAATATCCTTGTGCCAACCTGATCATAATAATAATAAGATAAAACGTCAAAGAATATTTTCGCAAAGTACAAACAATAGTACTTGAATTTACCAGTTACCTAATTACCAAGTCTGGCCACTCTTAGAGAAACTAACTGAAATTTTCATTCCATTGCCAATTATTAAGAACGGGATGGGAAAAAGAAAAGAAAAAGAATTGTAATTATTTTTTTTATTTTTTGTATATAAATACCATCTAATGATTATTCTGGCATCATCCGTTTTATTTCTAAAATTGCTGTTTTATTTCCACAATTGTTCCTCGTATCCAACTTGGTTTAGCTTGGCTGAGATGCTCCAACGATAATTCAGCTTAACTCTCTTAACAGCAAAATCACAACATGGGTAAAAGAGATGACAAATCTTTCCAAAAGTAATGCGTCACAGACGTATATTTTATTTTTGCAAGATTTTTAAAACCGAAATTTAACTTTTGTTTACAAACATGTTGATCGCTGAAAAATGTAGAAAAATTTTTTTAAATCTCAAAATTTTAGATTCCAATCAATATAATTTCTGTTTGAAATACACCAGGGTATTTTGCTTACTGGAAATAGTAAATTCAATCATTTAGCTTTCAATTAAAACTAAAATAAAAGTTTCAAAAAAAATTTTATTTTTAAAAATTAAATTTAAATGTTAGTTATTGAAAATGAGTGGAGGTACCTAGAATTCAAGATGAAATATGAAGACAGTCAGTCAGTTAAGTGCCATGCGCGATACACGCTTTGGGCGATCATGTCTCGAAAGAGACATGACTGACTGGGCAGAAGATTATCCCGCAGTAGGTTGCCATTGCTTTCTGCGGTAGACTGGTTGCCGACCAAGGCTATAGAACCCAATCTGTCCTATTATTTAACCCATAACTGGAGGGAAAGAGGCGGATTAATACCTTTCCCAAGGGTATTTGCGCGTAAGTGAATGCAAGGAATTCAACTGGAAGACAAAACAGTATTATTCCAGGAATTATTAGGACTTTGACGCAGATAAATTTTTCTATAGAATTTTTGGATTGTGGCATTACCATTATTTGCATTCAAACTAATATACCCATTTTTGCTGTTATTATCACAACACCTTGACTGATGTCTTCTCTGGTCTTCTTTTCATTGGCTGTCAGTCAGAGTAACTTTCAGTGAATTTCAAACTGAAGTGTTTTGTAGAATCCCATACAAATGAGCCTGGCACTATATAAGTAGAAAATAGATGACAGGCCAGGCAGCAATCCAGTATGTCATACTAGACAAGGAGATTTATTTCACGAATATTGCTACACTCAGAGATATATCACAACTTTGGATATGCACCGAGTTATATGAGACTCAACAATGGCATTGGGTTAGTTGGCCGATCCTGAGCATGTTGTAGTGTAGATGCAAGCTTTTGCAGCATTGACAAGAGTTAAAAAATTGAAAGACCCAAGGATGGAAGGAGCGGATTTGTTTTAGGTTACCGTGAGATGTGACGCTTTAAGGAAAATTTCTACCATTTCTTACCCAAAGGAGTTGGAGCAAATGACTTTTGAGAAAATTGTCAGTCTTTAAAAAGAATAATAAACCAAAGAAAAAATTGGTTATTGCTGAGAAAACCAAGTTTCTGGAAGCAAGGCAGTGGCTAGAGGAATGTGGTGCATTACTTGCATAGATTTAAAAAGCAAGCTAAATTTTGCTCATTCAACTGTTCATGTCTAGGGATATCTCGTTCTATTTTTTTTGGGGTGTGTCCTGCTCACCCTGTTTCCACCAAGTCTAAGTCTATACTACCTAGCATGGGGATATAACCCGATTACTAAATTCACAAACCTCCACTTTAATTCACTAAGCTATTGTCCCATGGAACATTCCCCGGGTTAAAAACTGGGTATCTTAAACCTAATGTTCTTATTGTATGGCTGCTACTGAGGTCCTTGATGTCAAGATTTGTGCTCTCAGCCATCATGAAGGCAAAACAGTATTATTCCAGGAATTATTAGGACTTTGACGCAGATAAATATTTTTTTCTATAGAATTTTTGGAAGGGCATTACCATTATTCAAACTAATATCCCCATCTTTGTTTTTATCATCACAACACTTTGACCGATGTCTTCTTTTCATTGGCTGTCAGTCCGAGTAACTTTCAGTGAATTTCAAACTGAAGTGTTTTGCAGAATCCCATACAAATGAGCCTGGCACTATATAAATAGAAAATCTGTCATTTGCATGCCTATCCATTTTAGTACAAAATGACTGGCAGCCATGAAAAATTAAAATTAATGGAGAAAATATATTTGATTACAGGGGGTCATCTGTAATGCAGGATTTTTTTTTTCTCTTTGCCATTTTTTTTATTCTTTTCCTTTTCTTTCCATTTTGTTTCTCGTCATCTTTTTCTCTTTCCTTTTTCCCCCCTTTTCATTTTACTTTTTTTTAACTAAATTTGCCTACAGCAGCACTGCATAAAAAAAAAAAAGCTTTTCACATTACGTGGTCGTTGGGGGAGGAGACCTAAACTTCAGGACTTTTCAAGTTAAGTCAGTCTAGCTACCTTATTTATGCTTTAGGGAAGTTCCCCCACCAAAAAAGCACAAATATAGATGTCACATATTCTCTTCACGAAGGTAAAATCTTTCCATCAGATATTCATTACTCAATCAGTCCGTTAAGTCTCTTACGCAATACGCAGTCGGGCAATCATGTCTTTTTCAATCTACGACTAGTCAGAAAATCTTGCCGCAGTGGGTTGCCATTTTCTTTTGCAGTAGACTGGTTGCCAACCAAGGCTATAGAACCCAATTCATCCTGTTATTTAACTCATAGTTGGTGGGAAAAGAGACATGGCACAATATTGTACGATATAACAAACTTTGAAATCTTTTCAAAAGTTTGAATAGGCATGCAAATGACGGATTTGACAAATGACAGATGTTTTCAGAATTCATGCAATTACTTTATTTTTGTTTTTTTTAAATTTCAGATTTGAAACTCCTTACATATTGCCGAACTTGATATTCAAGAACAACTGTTGCTTTGTCAATACGGCTTTCTGAGTCATCATTTTCAATGCTGACACAGATTAAACCAAATTAATTGATCAATTCCCAAAACACATGAACAAATCAATTTTTATTTTTCCTCTATAGATTTATTGGCAAACACACGGGCAGATTCTTTGACCCTAATGGTAGGAATATTCTCAAGAAAACAAAACTGTAAATAATCCAATTCTTTTGTTCCTGTAGGGGCATTTTTGCCAGGAGAAAAAGAAAAATTAATTTTATTTAAAACAGATGGAATCTTAAGAGTAGGGCTTGTTGGGGTCCTCAAGAATTCATTTAAAAAAAAAAAAAACTGTCTGTAAAATTTGGATTAAAAGTTTTATTTAGCAAACTTTTGAAATCAATTAAACTGAGCTCTTATTATAATACAATTTCAATAAGAAATTAAATAAAAATAAAAAAGAAATTTTAACAAAAAAATTAATCTATAGATAGATAGATAGATAAGGAAATTTTAATATTTACCACTAATTTTTTTAAGGAGGACCATGGGAAATTTTCAGAATGCCCAAGAAAAAAACTGGGTTGGGAACCCATTTTCTATAAGGTTGAGAAGCTTCAAAATAAAATTGGAAAAAAAAAAAAAGTCAAAATGGGGAAAAAATTTTTTTATTTCTCATCAATTTTTCCTTCTTGTTTGATAAAAACAAAGTCGGAAATTAGATTTTTTTTTCCAGAGCCTAATAAATTTAGCTTAGCCACATTCCTTTCCTTGAAAACAAACGCGGCGTTCTATCTTGCATGTCCATAAGCCCCAAATCACTCAAGGACAGCTCCGCTCAGCTAGGCAACAGGAGGATAAAAGGCTTGAACCTGCTTTGCCTTGGTGTCCATCCAATTATTTTGGTTAGTGTCTGGTTCCACTGACAGAAACTCTGGCCGGAAAAGGGGGTTCAATTCTCAGCGAAACATCTCCATCAATACTGTTGACACTTTAAAATTCTACAAACGGATGTGGTCCTTTAACGATCTCCCAGCAGTTTTTAAGAGGTTCATTATGAGCCCAAACCCCGGGACTATTTTTTACCAGACATCTCTGCTCTGTTGGACATCTCGATTTAGCAGAATGCTTGTGTGTTTATTTACAGAGAAAGACAGACAGACAGACAGACAGAGAGGAAGAGAGAGAGCAAGAAAGAGAAAGAGAGACAGAGCAGCTTATTTCTTTCTCCAGCAAATAAGACACTTTGAAAACTAAAGAAAAAAAAAAAAAAAAAAATCATTGAAAAATCAATGAACCTCTTTGGGGATCAAATGACGGAGATTTTTATTTCTTTTTTTACCTTTTATTTTTGGAGAGTGAGGGAAAGGAGGGAGGGAGGGAGGGAAGGGAGGGTTCTAGAATTTGGGCTATTGGGAGAGGGTAGTTCCATATTAGAATCAGCAGCAAAAGTAGATATTCGTGCAGTGGAATATTATAGATTTTACAAGTACACTACTGGCCATAAGAGAATCAGGACAAAGCCTGCTGATTGAAAAAGCATTATTTTTACTGGATGAACCACAACCATATTTACAACCCCCGCCCATTCTAAGTTGAGGTCCTTTTGTCCTACAACGATATGAATTTTCCATACATACAACTGACCAGAAAAGCTCGTCCGAGGAAAATCATGACATCTCACCAAAAAAGGACAGGAGAGTTGTGTCAAAAGAAATCTGCAACCTCACCCTCGATCTTTCCGCTCTCTTGGAAAGTGGGTGGGGAGTGGAGTGGAGTTCAGGTGGAGTTCAGGTGGGAACCAAACCAATGGTAACAGCATGGTTACATGGCCTCTTACCTTCCAGAGGCGATAGCAATTGGGGGGGGGGGGTGACAGGAATTACATAATAAAAAAAAAAAAAAAAAAAAAAAAAGAATTTCCGAGTCTTTTGTCATCTTTTATTATTTGTTGAGGTGCGTGTGTGCTTTTTTTTTTTTATTTATTTATTTATTTTTTTTTGTCAGTTATTCAACGAGCTGCTTTTATTTTTTTCGGTGGAGGGGGTGGGGGTTCATATTATTATTATTTTTTTTTTTTTTGCGGAGCAGCGCTTTTTGAACGTCGTCTACCTATCCGCTCATTAAACGGACTGACGATGAAGAATTAATCTGGTGAAGAGACACAACTCCTTCACAGTAAAGAATTGTCTCCCTTCATTTCATTGTTACTTAAGAAAAAAAAAAAAAACCTCTTAAAATACATAATTTTTTTTTTCTTTTTTTTAAATCTACTTTCCATGTGGTTGAGGGAGATTTAGTATGTTGCTTTGTCTGTAGTAAGGTACCAACCAAATATAGCAAAAATTTCCACCTAAATGTAAATATGTGTGTGTATTTGTATTGATATACATTAAATTATATTATTTTACATATATCGACAGGTATTAATAGTGTGTGTGCGTGTGTGTGTTTTATATATATTTAGATGGAAAAAATATCTCAAACACCAACCATATCTCCATCTATTTTGATTAGTAATCAACCAGTGTTGGTATCACAGTCACAATAAGTATTTCCAAACTTATATTTTTATCTAAATATTTAGTGAAACCTTATAAAGCAGAAGGAACAGAATGCAATAGAAGTGTTTGGACAATTTTACAAAATTGTCAGTTATTAAAAGTTTTTTTCAGTCATTTTCATATCCAAAAACTAACCTTATGACTCACGCCCTTAAAATAAAAATAAAAATTAACAATTTATATATATATATATATATATATATATATGAAAATAAATAACTATAGAACTTTATATTAAAATAACATTTTTAAAATGCTTAATTATTTTTAAAAAACTATCTTGAAGAAAATGGATTTACTTAAAGAATAAATCTATTCTGAAACAATAACTGAAAGAAAAAAAAGTAATTTAAAAAAAAAAGTAAGTAAAAGGACAAAATTTATTTAGACACTTACTCAAAAGAAAAAAAAACTTTCTTCTTCCATGTTTTTTCTCCTATTTTTTTCCTATTTAAATTTCATCACAAAAAGAAAAATTGGGGTAAAAGTGGTGGGGGTGGGGGAGAAAAATTTGGGGATAGATAAAAAAAAAAAAAAAAAAAAAAAAAAAAAAGCAAAAGAAATTCCATGATCAGGTCAAAAATTAAGTATAAAAATGAAATACCATAAATTAGAAATAGACACAGATTCCTGTGTCTATAAATTGGGTAACAGCTGTACACACAGTTTGTTCGTTTGAATATTCTGTCAGAGTATTTGATTGGAAATATAGAACTATGCATTCCACACACACACACACACACACACACACACACACACATATAATGTGTGTGTATCACTCACACACACACACACACACACACACACACACACACACACACACACACACACACACTCATATCCTGTTTAAAAGATGAGGAAAAAAAAGATGAAGTATCAGAAACCCTTACTGTACAAATACCATCAGATATTTACCTTTTTTTCTTCCTGGTTTCAAAAAATACAAAACTTGTAAAAAATAAAGTGAGGCTTTTGTTTTCTTTTTTTTGTGGAGGGAAACATTGGGTTACTTTTAAATACTTTTCATTTTATTGCAAATATCTTTTAAAAAAATTAGCTGAAGAAATAATTTGGATCTATTTCATATTGGCTTTATTTACAAAAATGTTGGAAAAAAAAAGGGGGGCCTAAAGAAACTTAAGAGTAATTTATTGCGACAGCAGGTAGAGAAAAAAATAAGCTGGTAAATATTCGTGAAGAGGAACAATTTTTTGTTTTTTGGTAAATAAGTTTTAATTAAGCAAAAATGAATAAATCAATCCAAACCCTTATAAAAATAAATAAATAAATAAAAATAAATGAATAAAAATAAATAAATAAATAAATAAAAATAAATAAAAATAAATAAATGAATAAAAATAAATGAATAAAAATAAATAAATGAATAAAAATAAATGAATAAAAATAAATAAATGAATAAAAATAAATAAATAAATAAAAATAAATGAATAAAAATAAATAAATGAATAAAAATAAATAAATGAATAAAAATAAATAAATGAATAAAAATAAATAAATAAATAAAAATAAATAAATAAATAAAAATAAATAAATAAATAAAAATAAATGAATAAAAATAAATAAATGAATAAAAATAAATGAATAAATAAATAGACTAATAAATTCCTACAAAGAATATTTTCAAGTTTCAGTTTTTTTTTTGCAAGATTTTTCTTAAATAATCAGAAAGCATAAAATTGGTGAAAAAAAGATTCATTATCAATACAAATGATAATTATTATTAATAAAATAATTATTATTTATTTTAATTTAAAAGGTTTTGAGGCATATACAAAATAAATATTTGGAATCTTAGATGTAAGAAATTTATGGAATAAAAAAAAATTTGCAGCAAGCATTTTTGAATTAACAAAAGTCAATTTGCTTATCTCCAATAAATTACAAGGAATATTTTTGTTTCAATTTATTTTAACTGATAAAAAACATTTTATCCGATAGCAGCTTTGCCACTAAAATTAAAAAAAAAAAAAAATTAAAGAATACTAATAGTTAACTTATAAAAGTTATAAAATACAATTTGCTTTTTAGTTTGCATGTTATTTTTAACAATATAATTTTCATGGATAACAAATAATGACAATATAGACACAAACCTGAAATGTAAGTACAGGTCGTATATTACATATATTAAACACATATATATATATATATATATATATATATATATATATATTTGTGTGTGTGTGTGTGTGTGTGTGTGAAGGAGAGAGAGAGAGAGAGAATGTGTGTGCTAAAAACATCACTATACACATAGATGAATAATTGTATTAAATATATTAAAAATAATATATATTGCATTTGAAACATTTTCGAGAAAAGACAAACAAAGAATTGGAAAATCCAAAGACAATTCTACTTGGGTGGGGGGGAACAAAATGAAATTCTTGTATGGTTGGATGGAATAGATTTATGGATAGAACTTTTTGGATCGTCTATTTTTTTTTTTTTTTTTTTCAAATTAAAAGCCAAACCTAATAGATTTTTTTCCATAAACAAAGATAAGTTTTTTGTAGTTTTTTTTTGTTGTTGCTGCTGTTATAAGACAACACGATTAATTGAAAGTGAAGAAGAAGGATTGAACCTGATCACGATTTCTTTTTAAAAGATTTAGCTAACAGACAAAAAAAAGCACTTTATATAAAATAAATGACAAATAAATTTAAATAAAATTTAAAAAAAAAAAAATCTTGTAATTTAAACAAAAACATTAAAAAAGAAAAAAAAAAGAAAGAAAAATTCACCCCCCACACCCCCCCCACAAAATATCCCAACATTCTTTGGTTATAATTTACACATCTCTTTCTCTTATTAAGATCGACACAGTGTGATGACAATAATAAGAGAAAGTCCTTTGTACAGACACTGTGGCCCTATGGGGTGGTGGTGGTGGTGGTGGTGGCGGCAATGGTGTTTGTATTGACTGCAGTGGTGGCGGTAGTGGTGATGGTTGGAGAGTAGAGACTGGTCATTGTGGAGCTCATCATGATGGCGATGGCGTCGGTGGTGGCAGCGGCACAATACTCCAACCAATGACAACAGATGCTGACAAAGACTCCACATGGCAATATTCAAAAGAATTGTAAAATAAAGATGAAGTGGCTCCCCTTCCTCTTCTTCTTCCATTAGAACGGATTCTCCTTGCAGCTCCCAGCTGACTACCTCTGACTGCTGACAAACCCACGGGTGCCGTCCGGGCCTTTCGGCTGGCGCACAATGCTGTTGTCTGATGGAGGACAATCAAATGGCTGTAGTAATTTGACTGGTCTGAAAAGAATAAAAAATGAATAAATGCTGATGGAAAAGAGTTCCACAAGTGAAAGAAGAAACTGTTAGCATAGGACTTATAATAATATGAGAAGAAAACTTAATTAAGCAGAGAGAACAATAAAAGAACAAGAATTAAGAAGACAGAAAATAGCGATTAACATTGTATTTAAATTTTTGAAGATCAAAGGTGACTGGAAAGCAAGAAGCCGGAAGAGAATTCCACAAGTGAAAGAAGAAACTGTTAGCATAGGACTTATAATAATATGAGAAGAAAACTTAAGGAGAGAGAACAATAAAAGAATAAGAATTAACCCATTAGTGTCCATTGTCTTTTTTTAGGACCAGAAGTATAATTTAACATATTTCAGGAATTCCTGCAGTTTTCAGATATATCTTTGGTTAGTCATAAAGAATCACCCATTGTTTGATGTATATTGGCAACACTGATGTCTCAGTTTCCAGTATAGAGTGAAAATCTTGAGGAGGAGGATACACTCAGTTTCATCCATCATTCAAGCAAAAACTATTTTAGTAAGTAGCACTTATATCTAACTCATATTTGGATATAGTATATATATATATATATATATATGAATGCTCTGTCCTATAAAGCCAAGAAAATATATGAAAGTAATTTTGCTCGAATATACCACGCTCTATAAGTTTGGTCCTAAAATAAGGAACAAACTAAAAAATTATTTTTTTCTTAGAATAATGCAATTAAATGTTTTTTTATATGTTTACTATTAAATAGATTTGTACAAATTAAAAATTTTTGGTGAAAAATTCAAGAAAAAAAAAATCGGCACTAATGGGTTAAGAAGACAGAAGATAATGATTGACATTGATATTCCAAAATTTAAATGCAATGTTAATTGGGAAACCAGAAGAGAGTTACACAAGCAAGAAGTGCATAGAGGTGACAGTTACATGTAGCCATTTCAACTGTAAAATGACAAGTCCTCGCCACCAATCTAGTCAGTTAAGTTAAGTGCCATACGCGATACATGCTTTGGGCGATCATGTCTCAAAAGAGACATGACTGACTGGACAGAAGATTATCCCGCAGTATGTTGCCATTACTTTCTGCGGTAGACTGGTTGACAGCCAAGGCTATAGAACCCAGTCAGTTTTATTATTTAACCCATAACTGGAAGGAAGAGATGGATTAATACCTTTCCCAAGGGTATTTGCACATAAGTGAATGCAAGGAATTCAACTAGAATTTGAATTCGGCTCCCCGATTTGCCATTCTGAATTGATATACACTGCACCACAACGCACATCTGCCAATCTAGTACTGCAATTAAATTCATAAAGTCTAAGTACCAAAGATGAAAGTTGTTCATGAGCAACAACAAATTCTAGGAAAACTGGAAACAAAAAGAACACTTGTACTTAGCATCAGAAAGAAACAGTTGAAATTCCTAAGCCACATAATGAGGAAAGAGAGCTTGGAGAATTTGACACTCACAGAATGTATTAATGATAATAGGAAGAGTCAATAACCTAACAAGAATGTGTCAATGGTTGGTAGAACAGGGATTAAGGGAAAGGCAAAACTTACTTAGAGCTGCAAAGAGGACATTGTGGAATGCAATGATTGCCAATGTCCTGAAGAAACATGGCATATTGACATATAGTAGCACAAAAGACTAAAAAAAAAAAAACTAAAGAATATAAAAACAAATCACTGACTGAAATTAAAAAAAAAAACATGGGGGGGTATTTTCATTTGAAATTTTTATTAAATGGCCATGAATAACATTTACATAGAAATATTAGCAATTGTGACAGTGAGAGAGTCAAACACATACACACATTTAAAGGGTTCAAAATTCCTGGCACCTGAAGAAGGCCAAAACGTCATGTTATTCGTTTCTTTCTTTTTTTTTTTAATTTTATTAAGAATTTTTTTTTTTATGGAATTTCTACTTCCAATAAACTTAGCAATGTTAAATTAAACAGTGAAAAAAAAAAAAAAACAGCCCATAGTTGTTGTTTACTGGTAGTGAAATCTGATCTAGGCATAAGTTATGCCATTTAATTTGGGTCATCAGAAAACAAAGTAAATATTTTTGATAAAGAAATATGGAAGTAAATTGGAATGGCAGGTAAAACCAGCATATTTGTTTACTGCTGGCGAAATCTGATCTAAGCATAAGTGATGTGTCATTGAATTTAGGTTATCAGAAGACAATGGAAATGAACAAAATTTTTATCAACTGAAAATAGATCTTAGTAAACAAGAGGAACTTTGGAGTTCACATGATTTTGCTAGACATTCGTGATATGGCCTGGCTTATAACCCTCTGGGGTTCCTGTATAAGCGTATCAAAATGCTGAAAGAGTTGGGTCACGACTGTGGAAGCGTATAGTTGTGTGCGAGATCAGGTCTCCTCGATGAGAGGGGTGCTGACAAGAGAGACCAGAATCATGTGAGTGTGCGGCTAAGTAAGAATGGGTCGCGTTCCCGCTAGTGTAAGGTTGCTGACAGTTCAGATCAACCAACCTCCTAACTGAAGACGTCTTTGTATGAAAAAGGAGAGTAGAATATATTTTATATTTTACTTGCAATTGGTCCTATTGTTTCAGTTGGATTGTAATTGCTGGTGGTGACGACGGAAGGACAAGGAAGAGGAAGAAGATTATGAAATGATTACGTGACACCGATGTTTTGTGAAGTGGTCAGATTGAGTAGTTCCGACAAGGAGATTTATGATTCGAAAAGTTTAAGTTTCACCTCAAATTTGTTACAGATTATTGAAATTTAAAAGTCGCCCAAGGACTTTGAGAAATGTCATAATCATCGTGGTCGCAGTAAAAAACCGCTGAGTATATGAAACTTAATGTCCATCACAAGCCTGGCAATATCAGAATTGCACCAGCCGTCGTTTGTACCAGCACCTTTGAAGTGTTTGAATTTTACTTAACGGCATACCAACCTCTGTGGGTGACTTAATGCCAAAAAGTTGGGCTTCTAAGGGTTTTTTTTAATGTTCGGTTATAGTGATAAGGTTGATTTAGTCAGATTTTGATGAAAAATTTTTCATATTTTTTATTTTAATTTTAGAAAACTGAAAATGTTTTCTAGTTTTGTATTCAAAAATACTTTGCAGGCAATTTTTTTTTCCTTCAAAATGTATTATAGTAAAAATTTTTTTCCATCAAAAATGAATATTTTTCTATAAAAGTCTATTTTTATGTATATATTTCTATAAAAGTCTATTTTTATGTATATATTTCTATAAAAGTCTATTTTTATGTATATATTTCTATAAAAGTCTATTTTTATGTATATATTTCTATAAAAGTCTATATTTTTATATAAAATATTTTTATGTATATATTTCTATAAAAGTCTATTTTTATGTATATATTTCTATAAAAGTCTATTTTTATGTATATATTTCTATAAAAGTCTATTTTTATGTATATATTTCTATAAAAGTCTATTTTTATGTATATATTTCTATAAAAGTCTATTTTTATGTATATATTTCTATAAAAGTCTATTTTTTATACTTTCATAGTGTTTTGACCCCAGTTTGGGGGTTAACTATTTGCCTACAGCTGGGACCTTAAAAGGGTCATGATAGACCTGGGAACAACAGCAATTAAGTGGTGGTTCCATGCTCCTCATGACTTCCCAATCAGAGGCCTTGTTGCAGGATGCAGTTTACCGTTATACCCAGGAACATTTTGTTTGATTTGTGCAAAGATGTCCTGGTTTGGTTATAAATAGTACATATTTCACAGTACATGAATTGTTTTGCAATAAGAAACTGATCCACCAAAAATTACTACAAATTAATAATATAATCCATCTCTTCTTCCTCCAGCTATGGGTTGAATAGCAGGACAGATTGAATTTTATAGCCTTGGTTGGCAACTTGTCTACTGCAGAAAGAAATAACAATCTACTATGGGAAAATTTTCTACCTAGACAGTTATGTCTCAAAAAAGACATGATTACCCAAATGTGTATCACATATAGTAATTAACAGACTGATAGTCACTCATTGTTATGTGTTTGTTTAAATTTATGGATAAAAAAAAATTGATTTTATTAATTTATAAAATGGTAAATAATAAATATTATATTATACTTGACATATGTTTATAATCTTGTAAATATAAAATTATTCTTGTAAATAAGCAATCTAATAAATAAATATTGTTTACTATATTTGCGGTCAATTCTCAAGAATAAAGAAAATCATATGTTCCGAATTTTTTATGAATGGATTTGTTTTCTACAGCAAAATATATATTCAGCAAAATATGTTTTCTACAGGAAAATATTTTTAGATTATAAGAATTTTTTTTCTGATAACTATTTAGTAATACACATCTTACTAATTTACCCATAGTTGGGGGAAGAAGATGCAGGTTCATGCCTTTCCTCAGGAAATTTGCGTATAAGTGAATATAAGGAACCCAACGAGAATTGCAATTTGGCTTTTCCCATTTTGGCAATTCAGATCTGCCACAAAAATCCATTAAGTGTTTAAGAAAAAAGTAAACATTCTTTGACATAAAGAAAGCAAATCATATACTGAAGTTGCTAAGATCCACAATAAGAATCTTCTATCATATGGCAGACAAGAGTATTTGTGTAATCCTATTTTCAGACGGCTGGTATCAATTTGAAGTGATTTTCAAGATGAGAAAAGATTTCTCTAAAATTGGAGGATATAATTATTTTTGTCGGGAACAGTAGCCGAAGTGTTAACAGGTGGAAAAACCCAGATACAAAGTACACTGAATACAAAATTATCAAAGTGATTCCAGTCACAACATCTAGGTCAAAATGAGGCCATAACAATTTCCTGTGTACTAGGTTAACAGAAAAGTTGTTAAGAACAGAGAGACAAATAAAGGGAATCGTATTTAGTATTGAAAGTCGAATAGTTAAACATAATTGTTTTCATTTCGAGCCGGTAAAAGTTATCCAGGGAGGGAAATGAAAATCTTACACCCCTCTTTTCTACCCCGGTTGGGGTGCTTATATAACAAAATAAGAAAGCAAAAATAAAATTACTATCTTGGAAGAAGAGGTTGTAAAGAGATTTGAAATACGGTCGGCCTGAAAACTTGCGCGCTGCTAGAAATAAAAGGAAGACGGGAGAGAGAAATATTGTAAATTCAACCAACTGATCGTCCTATACAAATAATACAACATGAATATTATCATGCTACTGAAATACTAGCCAACTGATATTTCTTTTCCGTCACTGATTAAGACTTGTTTGTATTCTTGTAATTATCTGATATATATAAATATATATTGTGTTGTTGCAGTCTCAAATCTGGTTTTCATCATATACCAATCCCTCACATGTCTGGACCATCCTCATCACGTGGTAATAAGTGGTCCTGCTTTGGTTAATTTGAGATCAACAACATAACTTGAGTGGAATCAGCCAAAGGTAAGGAAGGTTGACTGAACACAGCCAGAGTCGTGTTATATTTGTGGAAAAGAGAATATAACGAACCCAACAGGAATTGGAATTCTGCTCTCCAATTAACAATTTTGAGCAATTATTGAGTAACATGACTAAAAGTATTTTGAGAAATTAAAATTCTTCATGTGAAAATGGAAAAAATATGAAAATTGGACAAAATACCTATTATCTGCTGGGGTCTGAGTCTGTTGGCCATCATAACCAGTGGCACATCCCATAATTCTTAGCCGAGCCTCAGCATATTCAGCTTCTCGCTGTTCCAAAGTCTTCACTGGACGATTTATTGAAATACTGCTGCAAAGGAAATGTAAAAACAAAACAAAAAAATAAGATAAAAAAAAAAAGAAAAAAACCAACATTAAAGAAATAAATTAACATTTCAAGCAGATATTAGTAGAGACAAACAAGAACTTTTGGGGGGTATGATCAGTTTATTACTTCATAACAATAGAAAACAGATCCCCCACTTTAGGCTCAACAAAAAATTTAATTGTATTTGTTTCCGATTATATTAATGTGTACTAATTCTGGGGGAACATTTTCTTACGGCATAACAATAGAAAACCGATCCCCCACTTTATGCCCAGTAAAAGCTTTAATCATGTTTCCAACTATTATATTAAGTGAGTCAGTTAATTGCCATACGTGTTACATGCTTGGGCGATCATATCTCTTTTGAGACATAACTGACTAGGCAGAAGATTTTCCCGCAGTTGGTTGCCATAACTCTCTGCAGCATAGAACCCAATCTGTCCAACTATTCAACCCATAGCTGGAGGGAGGAGAAAAGGATTATATTAATAAGTAGTAATTTGTTGGGGATTAGTTTATTTATTCATAACAACAGAAAAGCCGATCCCCCACTTTAGGTTCAATAGAAGCTTTAATTGTATTCACTTCCAATTATATTAATGTCTACTAATTCTAGGGGGATCAGTTTCTTACTTCATAATAATAGAAAACTGTTCCCCCACTTTAGGTCTAATAGACGCTTTAATCGTATTCACTTCCAATTATATTAATGCGTACTAATTCTAGGGGGGATCAGTTTCTTATTGCATAACAAAAGAAAAATTTTATGTTAAATAGAAGCTTAAATTATGTTTCCAACTATTATATACAATCAGTTAGTAATGCTTGAATGATCATGTCTTGAAAGAAACATTATTGACTGGGCAGATGTTTCTGAACAGATCGCTATTACTTTCTGCAGTAGACTGGTTGCCAACCAAGGCTATAGAACCCAATCTATTCTACTATTTAACCCATAGCTGGAGGGAGAAGAGATGGATTAATACTTTTCCCAAGGGTATTTGTGTGTACGTGAATGCAGCAAATTTAACTGGAAACCGAACTTGGTTCTTCAATTTCCACTGCATAAGATTTACATAAACAAAAGTGTAAAATCATTCATTTCTGTTATAATATAAAATTTTGTTTAGGCACTCACCATGACGTTTGTAAGAATGACTCCAATGGATTTTTTGACTACTTGGAGTTCTTAATTTTAGCATTTAGACTAGTTTATTTGTGTCACTGGGAAGGAGGTTATTTACTCCACATCAATTTTCACAAGAAAGACTTGTGAAAATTTCACGATTTTCCAATGCATCTATTTTCTTCAGTCAACGATAAAATAAGCTTATTTTTTCTATAGCAATGAAATAGCCATAGAAACTCCCCTATCTCATCATTAAATATTAACACCTAACAACACGGTTATGCAAACTAACAAAGAGAGGAATAAACATAGCTATAACAAAGTCTTGGCACTGAGGTTGTTTTTAATAGTATTTTTGGATTCCTCATTTGCAATCTGGTACCAATTTTATCTGAAACTTGAAAAATTACACCAAAAGTTCTTGCCAAAAAGGTGGATTTTACTTCCTGAATAATTAATAAGCATATAATCATTTTGGAACTGTTGAGCGTTGTACCTTCAGGATTTCATAGTAATTTTCCTACAACTGGTTAAAAGTTTTTTTTTTTTTTTATTTCATATGGATTTAACCTGTTTGTCTTTCAAACAATCAGCATAATTTTAAAGTGATATGTAAATATGGAGAAATATTTTTGAGACTGTTCGTTCCACATTGGGAATGAATATTTATGACTGTACGAGTACAATAATTGTGGCATAAAGCCAGAAGGGGATTGGGATGAGGCCAGTCAACACTTTCTATCCTAGATCTAGCTAATCAGATTCACGACCCAATCACTCATTTCAATAAGCTCATTAAACCCAAAAACTCATCCATCAGCTTACAATCCTACATATACCATAATACCACATATTTGCAGGGGGATCTAAAAAAGGAGGGAAAAAATCATGGCATAAAAATCATTGTTTTATACGCAATATAAAAATGCTAAAAACCCAAAAATAAATAAAATGTATAATAAAACATTCAAACTAAAAGTAACAAATATTATCTACATTGCAAAATACCCCCCCACTTTCCAATTTATAGGCAAAAGCACATATATGCATCCTGGGATTTTTATCTAGCCAATAGTTAAATAGGCTCAATCTGTCTTGTCTTGAAGCTCATGTCAACATCAGTTCTTCGTTTGTGAACTTCTAGCCTTATTGTTAATTTGCCTTGCATATATTGTTTGCTTGCTATATTTTATTTTTTTACCTTGTTTTTTTCTTTTTCTTGTTATGTTTATAGTAATTTTTTTCAATTCTGTTTGTAAGGTAGGAATCCTTGAAACAAACAGATAATACCTTGACCACGCCAAAATAATCCAATCAACCTATCTCAAGAACATTGCAGGTTTGATAAAAATCACTAACCTGCAGTGGGCAACTATGAGAAAAAATTTATTTCTGTTTTAACTTGTTTTCTAAGAGCCCTGAAATGTCGACTGGGAGTTGGATGTAAACATCATTTCAATTTTTTTTCATTCTCTTTATTTCCTTCAAAAGTTTTTCCTGTTCTCTTTATTTCCTTCAAAAGTTTTTCCTGTTCTCTTTATTTCCTTCAAAAGTTTTTCCTGTTCTCTTTATTTCCTTCAAAAGTTTTTCCTGTTCTCTTTATTTCCTTCAAAAGTTTTTTCTGTTCTCTTTATTTCCTTCAAAAGTTTTTTCTGTTCTCTTTATTTCCTTCAAAAGTTTTTTCTGTTCTCTTTATTTCCTTCAAAAGTTTTTTCTGTTCTCTTTATTTCCTTTCAAAAGTTTTTTCTGTTCTCTTTATTTCCTTTAAAAGTTTTTTCTGTTCTCTTTATTTCCTTTAAAAGTTTTTTCTGTTCTCTTTATTTCCTTTAAAAGTTTTTTCTGTTCTCTTTATTTCCTTTAAAAGTTTTTTCCGTTCTCTTTATTTCCTTCAAAAGTTTTTCCGTTCTCTTTATTTCCTTCAAAAGTTTTTCCGTTCTCTTTATTTCCTTCAAAAGTTTTTCCTTCTTTATTTCCTTCAAATTTTTTTTCTTTCAAAAGCTTTCTTTCTCTTTATTTCCTTCAAATGTTTTTTCTTTCTTTCGTTCAAAAGTTTTCTTTCTCTTTATTTCCTTTAAATGTTTTTCATTCTCTTTCCTTTAAATGTATTTTTCTTTCAAATGTTTTCTTTCTTTCAAATTTTTTCTCTTCCAAATGTTTTTTCTTTCTTTATTTCCTTCAAATGTTTTTTCTATCTCTTCATTTCCTTCAAATTTTTTCTTTCTTTCAAAAGCTTTCTTTCTCTTTATTTCCTTCAAATGTTTTTTCTTTCTTTCGTTCAAAAGTTTTTTCTTTCTCTTTATTTCCTTTAAATGTTTTTCATTCTCTTTCCTTTAAATGTATTTTTCTTTCAAATGTTTTTTCTTTCAAATTTTTTCTCTTCCAAATGTTTTTTCTTTCAAATGTTTTTTCTTTCTTTCTTTCAAATTTTTTCTCTTCCAAATTTTTTCTCTTCCAAACGTTTTTTTCTTTCTTTCAAATTTTTTCCCTTCCAAATGTTTTTTCTTTCTTTCAAATTTTTTCCCTTCTAAATGTTTTTTCTTTCTTTCAAATTTTTTCTCTTTCAAATGTTTCTTTCTTTCAAATTTTTTCTCTTCCAAATGTTTTTTATTTCTTTCAAATTTTTTCTCTTCCAAATGTTTTTTTCTTTCTTTCAAATTTTTTCTCTTTCTTATAAGTTTTTCTTTCTTTCCTTAGAAATCTTTTTTTTAAAAATGTTTTTTTCTCTTTCGTGCTTTCAAATATTTTTTTTACATTTTTTAAAACATAATTTTCGTTCCAATAGCGATGAGAAAGTGACTGAATCCAAGATGTCAGGATTGAAGGTATTTTCAAGTGGATCCACTTGTGTTAGAGAATTGACATGAGGTTGTATATCTCTCCCTCAAATTCCTTGACCATAGAATTGTACAGGGGTTAAAGTTAGAAATGCAAACACAAGAATTTTAACTCGGTTGATAAAAAAGGTTGGGGAGGGAGGGGGCAGAAAAAGTGGTAAGGAGAGATAATCCCTGAGGAGTTTATTTTATATCAGAATATATTAGTGTTTGAAAATTGAATTTATGGCTGCCTGATAGTAACAAGTATATTCTACCCGACTTTGTTTTAGAGTTAACATTATTACTGAGAAGAAAAAAGAGAAAGAGAAGTGAAAAAAGAGAGGGAAGGAAAGAAGGAGAAAAAGAGAAAAAAAGAGAAAGAGAAAATCAGAAAAACAAAAGAGAGAAGGAAGACAAAAAAAGAGAGAGAAAAAGAGGATTGGAAAGAAAAAGAGGGGTAAAAAAAAGAAAATACAAAGAGAGGCAGAGAGAGAAAAAGAGAGGCAGAGAGAGAGAGAAAAAGAGAGGCAGAGAGAGAGAGAAAAAGAGAGGCAGAGAGAGAGAGAAAAAGAGAGGCAGAGAGAGAGAAAAAGAGAGGCAGAGAGAGAGAAAAAGAGAGGCAGAGAGAGAAAAAGAGAGGCAGAGAGAGAAAAAGAGAGGCAGAGAGAGAAAAAGAGAGGAGAGAAAGAGAAAAAGAGAGGCAGAGAAAGAGAAAAAAGAGAGGCAGAGAGAAAAAAAGAGAGAGAGAAAAAAAGAGAGGCAGAGAGAAAAAAAGAGAGGCAGAGAGAGAAAGAAAAAGAAAAGTGAGAAAGAAAAAGACTCATTGAAAAAGAGAGGCAGGAACAGAGAGAAAGAAAAAACAGAGATAGAAAAAGATGAAGAGAGACAGAAAAAGAGAGACAAACAGAGGGATCTTGGATACTATTCTTTTTTTTTTTTGTCTTTTTTTTTTCAGAGTCACATTTCCTTACTTTCTTGCATCTTAATGGTTTTATTGCTTTGCTTAGGGTTGAAATGATAAAAATAAAACACGAGGGGAGAGGGAACTTACTTTGCTGAATTTCCAATGCGATCTGTATTAGCACCAGTGCCTGGCTGTCTCTTTAAAATCTTTACTTGAGGTTGGTAAGGAGTTCTTTGTGTATCTTCTTGTAATGAACCAGATAATCTGAAAAAAATAATAAAAACGTATACAGTTAACTGAAATTATTAATAATTATTTATTTAAAATAATCTCTCGTAAATTGTCTACACAACTTGACAAAACTCAAACTGAAATTCAGACAAACTTTGACAACTTCTAAAATTCTGTGACTGTCATGTTTTAGACTAGACATCACATAGACTAAACCAATTGGAGTAGATAGACTAAACTATCGCCCGGTTCACACTCCACCCACATCTATTGAACAGGTGAAGAGGCTCATCCCTTGTTTCCTGTTTAGGATGTGGTTTCCGGTTTTCTCTTTTCCAATCTTTTCACTTTTTTTTTTTTTTCCAATTGGAGTAGATAGACTAAACTATCGCCCGGTTCACACTCCACCCACGTCTACTGAACAGGTGAAGAGGCTCATCTCTTGTTCCCTGTTTAGAATGTGGTTTCCGGCTTTCTCTTTTCCATTCTTTTTACCCTTACATAGCCCCCTGCGCATCAGTGGCGTTATCGCCTTGCTCGGGGTGATATGATTAAAAAAAAAAAAAAAAAAAATATATCACTTGGAAAATGTCAAATGACCACTTGCAATCTAACAGTGCACCTATCCAAATAATTTTTCTTATTTCATTCACTAACTAACACTGTCACAGTCTTTAGATATTAAAGTGTACCATAGCGAATTCCTCTCCCTTCTGACCATAAAATAAAAGTTAAGAACATTTTTTGGGGGTTTTCTGTCAGAGAGGAATCATTTTGAATACTTTATAAAGCTGAAGTGGCATTACAAACTTTTAGAAAAGATAAGAGGTTTTCAGTTTTTGAGTTTAGCCTTTTCCAGATATTCAATAACGACTGTTACTTACCGATTGGAATTTGGGCTTTTCGACTTTAAGTTGTCGTTTATTTCCTGAAGTTTCTTGTCAAAAACCTGAAAAAAGAAAAAAAAACAAAAAACAGCTGAAAACTTGTAAATATTGGTAGAGTTTAACATGCATAGCCGCAAAAAATGGTCTGTGAAAAAGACTATTATTTCCTTGACATTGTTAATTCTATCGTCAATTTTTATCGTTTTAAAAAGATAATTTCAGAATTTTAATAAAACCTAAACATAGGAAAGTAGATTGTTTTTTTCTAATGATCACTCGATACAAGACCATGGTAGAGGATTATTGTGTAGAGTTGTATTAGCAGAAGAAAGAGCAAAATAATAAGAGAGATAGACACCTTTTTTTTTTTTTTTTAATCATCTCACCCCAAGCAAGGCATTCCACTGCCACTATTGCGCATGGGGCTACATAGGGGAAGGTAAAGAGAAGGAGTGGATAGACATAGGGAATGTCAGGAGAAAGGTGATAGATGAGTAAGGATAGCGAGGATGAGTGTCGGGCAGATGGGAAGAGTGTTTGATAGAATGGGAGCAAGTTAGTGTGTTAGGAGGTGTCTATTGACCTTACATTTAAACTCCTGGAGATTGTAGCCGTCGGGGAAGCAATCGTTTGGAAGAGAATTCCACAGTCGGGAAGTGCGAGGAAAGAAACTGTTGGAGTAGAAGTTACGGCTGCATTTTATCGATTTCACTGTAAAAGGGTGGGATCTAGTTGCTAATCTAGTATCTCGTGCAAATTCGTATTTAGGGGGCACCAGTGATCTAAGTTCATCGGAGCAGAAGCCGTGAAAGTATTTATAGAAGAGACACAGGGAAGCCACGTCTCGCCGGTGGGAGAGAGACTGCAGGTGGTCTGCCAAGTCGGTATCTATCACATTACAGACCCTCCTCTGAACCTTATCGAGAAGCCCGAGGAGAACAGCAGGGGCACCCGACCAGATATGGCAGCAGTATTCAATGCACGGGCGGATGGTAGATTTGTAAATGTGCAGGATAGATTTAGACGGAAAAAACTTCCGGGCCCTACACAGAGAACCGACTTTCATAGCAGCGGATTTAGCAATGGATTCGATATAGTCATTCCATTTGAGGTCCGCTGAAAGTGTGAGACCAAGGAGGCGTAGTGTTTTACTCTCTGGGAGGCAAGCCTGGTCCATGCTAATGGGAGGTAGGTGAGATTGTCGATGATGGTTAATTGACAGTAGCTTCGTTTTAGAAGCATTAAAATTTACTAGCCATTTCTTACCCCAGTCCAATATGGATTGGAGGTCTTTTTCAATCTCGGCTGCAAGTTTAGCTTTGACGCCTACACCAGATTTTTGTTGGAGGCGAGAGTAAACTGTGGTGTCATCGGCGTACAAACCTATTTGGGTTCTTATGGAATCAGGGAGATCATTAATATATATCAGGAAGAGTGTAGGACCTAAGATGGAGCCTTGGGGGACACCTGCGTTTGTATGGTAGTTCTGAGAGGCATGTCCGTTTAATACCACTTTCATTGTGCGGTTAGAGAGGAATGACTGGATTAGTTCAAACAAATGTCCAGTTATACCATAGCTCCGCAGTTTACATAGAAGACCAGCATGCCAAACTCTGTCGAACGCCTTAGATATATCCAATGCAACGGTTCGAGCTTCGCCATTCCTGTCGAGTGCCTGGTATATGTACTCGGTGATGGTCGTTAGCATATCAGCAGTAGACCTGGTGAAGCGGAAACCATATTGCTTGTCCGAGAGGAGCCTGTGTGCTGTGAGATGCTGAACCACCTCGGCGTTGATAATGGCTTCGAACACTTTGCCAAAGATCGGAAGAAGGCTGATAGGGCGGTAATTTGCAGGGTCAGTTTTGAAAAAGACAAAATTTAATTAACGAATTAAATCTCAGAGTTTGGGCAGAGACATTTGGAGTACGGAGTGGGGGGGGGGGGTACAAACATGTTTGAGGCAAGAGCCATATACAATAAAGTTCAGAGAGCTGCAAGACAAACAAAATTTACACATAAATTCTTGCTACACACACATTAACATTAAACTTTTGTTTTAATTCAATGGGGTCTCAATTCATACCCAGTGATTAATTATAAAGCTTGACATTTTTCTTACTTAGAAAAATATCAAAAATTTATATCAAACATGACGAAAAAAGATGCTCAGTCAACACATTTCCCCAGAAGCCACACATCAAAGGTCAAAGAGCCACATGTCGTTTGACCAACACTGGAGTAATAGAGTTGAAGTTTTTCTTTTTTTTTTTTAAATCATATCACCCCGAGCAAAGCAGTAACGCCACTGACGTGCAGGGGGCTACGTAAAAGAGAAATCCGGAAACCACATCCTAAACAGAGAACAAGGGATGAGCCTCTTCACCTGTTCAATAGTTGTGGGTGGAGTGTGAACCGGGCGATAGTTTAGTCTATCTACTCCAAGACTTTAGGATTGGATTTCCAGTTTCTTTTGAAGAGGAAATGAAGGATCAACCTCTTCTACTGTTCAAAAGAGGAGGAGTGCGAATTGGATAATAGGGAAATCTATCTACTCTTATTTATAAATATAGTCATCGTTGGTGGAACTTGTTGCTAAGTATTGCGGTGCTCTTTGTCATTTCCTACTTTGTTAAAGGAGGACCATGTTGGATCTGAAGAGATGTCCACAGCCACTGCATGGTAGAGTAGGAGGGTTCAAGGGATGAGGATTCTTGCTTTTCACTGGGCTCCATTTCTCTTCAATTTGTCATCTGGTGTTTTCAAAGGATGTTTTTGTGGACAGCTCTTCTCCAATTGGTTCTTTCTGCAGATTCTGTTTCCCAATTCACTGGATCAATTTCTGTCCTCAGCAAGAGGTTATTTGGTTATTTAATGCCAAAAGATGGGATTTTAAGGTATTTTTTTTAATGGTCAGTTATAGTGCGAAGGTTGATTTAGTCAGATTTTAATGAAAATTTTTTTGTTTTTATTCTTTTTTATTTTAGAAAAACCAAAAATGTCTTCTAGTTTTGTATTCAAAATATTTTACTGAGAATTTTTTTTTTGCCTTCAAAAATGTTTTATGGTAATAATTTTTTCTTCAAAAATGTATTGTTGGTAATATTTTTCCTTCAAAAATGTATTGTTGGTAATATTTTTCCTTCAAAACGTACATTTTCGTATAAAAGTCTATTTTTATATTTTCATAGTGTTTTGACCACTGTTTGAAGGTTAACTATTTGCCCATAGCTGGAACCCTAACAGGTGCTACCACTCCAAATCAGGGTGAACAGCAGCAATTAAGAGGTGGTTCTATGCTCCTCACAACCTCCCAATCAGTGGCCTTACTGCCAGATGCAGTTTACCGTCATGCCCAGGACCTCCTCAGCAAGGTGTTTTTGAGCTGATCCTTGAATCAACAATGTGGGGCTCCATGCAATTAATTGCCAGATGCAAGCTCCAAGAAGAGGATTTGTTTGCATTCTAGTAAGGTGTCCGTCGTATTGAAGTCAGTGGGAAGCCATCATCTATCTTTGAACGGAAGAGAACTTTGTTGTCTGTGATCTGGTCCTGCCACATAATTTGCAGGATTTGATAAAATTCCATTTGATAGAATCTTTCAAGTTGGTGTATATCTCTTTGGTAGAGCACCCAGGTCTCACAAGTATACAAGAAAGTCAAAATTACAACAGCTTGGTAGACTGTGAGCTTGGTGGTTCGTATCAGCCCAGGATTGCCAAAGGCTCTTTTAAATAGCTTCCCATCCAACAAGCTTTTACTGACTCATCTATGAAGAACTTTTACTGAAGAGCACATAGTATTCTTTAATAAGATTTATTTAATATTCAGACCAAGAGACGAAAATAAATAAATATACTGCTTAATAAATAAATGGGGTGTATGAGTAGACACTAAAACAGTGTTTGCTGTAATAGATTCTAAGTTGGTATCTATGCAGATGACACCACCATTTACACCCATCTGTATAAGAAGTCTGCCAAGGCTGACAAAGTAACCCAGGTTGCTACCCTTCAAAAGAACCTCCAATCCGTGATTGAACGAGGTAGGAAATAGTTTCTAAATTATAATACCCCCAAACCACTACAGAGAAATTCTTGTCTACCATCAGAATGGATGACAAGAGTCTCCTAGAGAGCAATGCACTGTGACTCCTTGGCCTCATTCTCTCAAATGACATCAAATGGAATGACTACATCAAATCCATACGGCAATTACAGCTAGGAAGGTTGATTTACTGTGTCAGGACAGGAAGTTTTTTCCTGTCAGAATCCATTTTGCACATTTATAAATCTACCATTGTCCATGCATTGAATACTGTTGCCATATCTGGTAGGGTACTCCTGCTATTCATTTTGAAGTTCTCGATAAAATGCAAAAGAGGATCTGCAATATAATCAATCCTAACTCACTTTCGGTCACTTTCTCACCAATGTGATATGACTTCCCACTTTCTTTTCTACAAGTATTTTCATAGAAACTGCTTTGATGAGCATTTTCCTTCCCTGGTGCCTCAACCACAAGTATTTACTCGTGCTACTAGATTGGCATCAAGGTCCCACCCCTTAACTGTAGAAATAGTTGAATCTAACTGTCTCTTCTATTCTAGTTTCTTTTCTTGCACTTTCCGTTTGAGGAACTCTCTTCCCTGATAGCTACAATCTTCAGAAGTTTAAATGCAATGTCAATTGCCATCTTTTATCTCCTTCATTCCTATCCTTCTCTTATCTTTTCTTCAACATCTCCTGTATACCAGTGGTATTCCTGCTTTATTACAATAAATTATTAAACAGACAAGTTTAACTTGTTAATCAAGGCAAATTACTGTCAAATTAGTTAAGGAAAGTTTTCTACCATACTGACAACACTTAGTGCTTGATAATACTTAGAACATTTGAAAATATTTAAACAAAAACATGAATTTTGGAAAGTTTATCCAAAATTTTCATTTGGATGGACAACAACTTAAATACAATAAATTATTAAACAGATAAGTTTAACTTTTTAATCAAGTTTAAGGTAAATTACTGTTCAATTAGTTAAATGTAGCTGCCTCTTCTACTGTTTCTTTTCTTGCACTTCCCGTTTGAGGAACTCTCTTCCCTGATAGCTACAATCTTCAAAAGTTTAAATGCAACGTCAATTGCCATCTTTTATCTCCTTCATTCCCATCCATTTCTTATTTTTTCTTCGACATCCCAATGACTACAATCTCCAAAAGTTTAAATGCAACATCAATTGCCATCTTTTATCTCCTTCATTCCCATCCATTTCTTATTTTTTCTTCGACATCCCAATGACTACAATCTCCAAAAGTTTAAATGCAACATCAATTGCCATCTTCTATCTACCTGATTACCATCCATCTCTTATCTTTTCTTCAACATCCCCAGGACCTTTTTATTCTCTCACTGTAACCCTCTGCACACCAGCAGCATTTCTGTCTTGCTTGAGGTGAAATGATTAAAAAAAAGAAATAAAATAGAATGTCAGATTAATAAAAAAAAAATTCATTACTTTAGAAATTGTTTTGTTTGAATACAAATACAAAACTAAGCAGATATGAAAGTTTCTAAAGTTTATGACGAGAAGGTTTTTGCTTAAAAGGCACTATTTCTGCAAATGTCCTTTGTAGCCAAGTCAGATCTAATAAATGTTTTTTTATTTCTTTCAAATTTTTTCCCTTCCAAATGTTTTTTTTCTTTCTTTCAAATTTTTCCCTTCCAAATGTTTTTTTCTTTCTTTCAAATTTTTCCCTTCCAAATGTTTTTTTTCTTTCTTTCAAATTTTTCCCCTTCCAAATGTTTTTTTTTCTTTCTTTCAAATTTTTCCCCTTCCAAATGTTTTTTTTTCTTTCTTTCAAATTTTTCCCCTTCCAAATGTTTTTTTTCTTTCTTTCAAATTTTTCCCCTTCCAAATGTTTTTTTTCTTTCTTTCAAATTTTTCCCCTTCCAAATGTTTTTTTTCTTTCTTTCAAATTTTTCCCCTTCCAAATGTTTTTCTTTCTTTCAAATTTTTTCCCTTCCAAATGTTTTTTTCTTTCTTTCAAATAGGTTCACTGTTTTTTTTTTTTTGGCTTTAAATAACCTGCAAAAGGTTGATAAGCCATAGAAAAATTAACCAATCTATCAACTGAACAGGTTAAGATAATAGTTGTTGGGGAAACATTCCCTTGGGAGTCAGTTCCGCAGAATAATAATTTGCAGGAAGAAGCTGCTCGAGCAAAATAATAATTGCTTAAATAGTAGATGGTTAGAGAGTAAGAAGAAGTTTATAAGGATAGGAGGGGAAGATAATATTTAACCATAAACTTGAATAGGTTAAGAGTGTAATGATCAGGGAAATATCCTCTTGGGAGTTGGTTCCACAAAGCAATGGTTCGTGGAAGAAGCTGCTCGAGTGGAATAATAATTGCTGACATAGTAGATGGTTAGGGAGTAAGAGGCAGTTTATGACGATAGGAGTGGAAGATAACAGTTAATCCTAGATTTGAACAGGTTAAGATTGTAGTGATCAGGGAAGTATCATCTTGGGAGTCGGTTCCACAGAGCAATGGTTCAAGGGAGAAGCTGCTCGAGTGTAATAATATTTGCTTACCTAGTAGATGGTTAGAGAGTAAGAGGCAATTTATGAGGATAAGAGAGGAAGAAAACAAGGGGGAAAACTCACTGGTCACATTCAATGTCTTGAAAAAAACAATCTAGTGATGTTCCATCATCACCACCAATCAAACCTAGAACTTTCATGAATCACAATGAATGAGTGCTCCCTTCAGAGAGGCCCTATGCTTTGAGCACATGTTCAGACAAACTAAACCCAGACACCCAAAAAGTGAAACTGATACATAAAATCCATTGCTAGAAATGTAAAAAAAATGGACAGTTCTCTGTACCAATTCCTCCATCTATCATCTATGTGACAGTGAGCATAGAACAATTTAACAGATGAAAAGACTTGAAGGGTAGAGTTTATAAAGGTTAAACGGTAAGTGTACAGAGGTTATAGAGGAAGAAGAATCAGAATTAGTTATACTTTCAGCATTAGAAAACTTAGAAAAGAGCGAATATTTGAAAACATAGTAGCTAATTAATTTAAACCTATAGTATGGAAATTTGAATTTGTTTTTAAGCCGACATTTAAACGCTGATTCATTCCTCTGATTTAATAGTTAGTGTTGATTATTGTATTTTATTATTCTAATTTTTTTCTTCTAAGCCTAAGTTACATCTATCTCTAAGACTATTAGGAGTACAGGCGAAACCTATAATAATATTCCAAACTATGTGGGCTAAGGCCTTTCTCCTTCAATTCCCAAAATTTTTCAGAAAGAGCTGTTTGGTGTTGTAGCCCTAAACTAAAACAATTCTATCATCACCACAAATCGGACCCAGAACTTTCATAAATCACAATGAACATATGCGATCTCAATGAGGCCCCATGCTTTCACCACCTGTTCAAACTTCAACTAAACACAGACCCCCAAGTGAAACTCATACATAGGATCCATTACTAAAGACAATTGAAAAATGTTTGATTCCCTTTACCACTCCAGGAAGTACCTGATTCTTACATGCTAATACTCTTGGAAAAGGTATGAAGCCATTTCTTTTCTCTCCAGCTTTGAATAAATAGCAGGACAGACTGGTTACTGGTCTACCACAAAGAATTGGCAATCTACTGCATGAAAATCTTCTGACCACTCAGTCAAGTCTCTTTCGAGACATGATCATCCAAGCATGTATCACATATGGCACTTAACTGACTGATGGATATTAGTCAAATATCATCTATATAGAAAAAGTAGTCAGTCTTTTGAGGTAAGACATTTTGAAATGGGCCAGGTTCTAGCAACGACAAGGTTTTGGAGAGGATGGAAATGAAAAGAGAACTTATTCTTAACATAAGGAAGAGACAGCTGCAGTTTCTTGGCATGGAAAGAGGAAATACAGTATATAGTATTTAGGCATTTTAAGGTAAGATATTTCAAAATGGGTCTGATTAAAACACTGTTCATTTTAGAATCTGTAAATAGATCGAATTTTTTATTACAAAAACTATTATTGAACATGAATTTTTTAAAACATTTGCCAAGGGGAATGCTTACATGCAAGGATTTAATATTTGGTTGTCCCAAAAGTTTGTAAACACTTGCAACAAATTGAAATTTTACTTGCCAAGTAATCTAAGATTACCAGAAAACACTTGCAAAAAATTGATATTTTACTTGCAAAAACAAAAATTATTGCTCAAAATAAAGACCATCATTTTCCAAGACTTTCTGCCATCGATCATCAAGCTTTCGGATCTGGTCAAAGTACCATTCAGCCGGCTTCGAGTCAAAGAATTTTTGACACGCTTCCTCAACTTCATCAAACAAGTCGAATTGGCGGCCCTTCAGAAATATCACAGCTAGTCAGGACTTCATTTTACAGGATTTTTTTTTTTTAATTTTTTGATGAGATTACCAGGGTTTTCAAAATGAGTTGATCATTTCTAAAAGAGGCATCAAAATATTTGTAAGACTATTTTTTGAGGAGCATTGCTTATACCAGAGGTCACAGGTCACATTGGAATGTTGGGTTTGTGGGTTTTTGATAAGCCAGAGAGTCTGCATATCTTTGAATGACATTCCAGTAATGATAACCATATTTTGTCTTTTTTTGTTTTTTCAGTTTTTGAAATGGTTGGATTGTATCTCATATGCTTCATGTTTAATGTGAATCACATTTTGTCTTGCTAATGTAGATTTTGTTAAAATAAAAAAAAAAAAAAAGGATTCTCTGATTGTGTTGATATATCGATAGAACATGTTAAAATAGAACTTTTCAAAATTGTCTTACATATTTATCATTCTTGCCAGGTTCCTATCAATGTTTTTTTTTTATTTTATTTTTAAATCATTTCACCCCAAGCAAGGTAGTAATGCTACTAGTGTACATTGGGGGGGGGGGGGGATACAACGAGTAGAAAGAAAGAAAAAAAAAAAAAGAACAAAACAAGGTATAGGGGATGTCAAAAAAAGTTTTGTGTATGTGTGTGATACTACGGATATCCACATAGAAAAGGGAGGCATGGTTTTATCTTGATTGCCATTGTTCCTGTTTTATAGTCAGTAGGTGGTTCATTTTTTTAAGTCTAGCTTTTTAAAAGGCATCCACTTTGACCATAGGGGAACAGAGAAGTAAAAGAACAGACGAGGGTTTTTTTAGAAACCAACAACAAAACTGGAAATAGAGTGTATCTGGGTGTTGGTCTATATTAGCAGTCATGCTTGGAATCAGAATCAGTTCTGGTACAACACTGGCAGGAAACAGATTCGTCTATCACATAGATGGGCAAGGGGTTAGCAGTGAGAAGAAATTGTCCCAAGTTTTACTAACCTACCCTACCAGACGAACAAAAAATGGGAAACTGGATTTGTATTGTTAATTACAGATGTGGCATTTTTCTTTCATCTTGTTATCTTGTGAGCATGCAGCAGTCCCTTTCCCAGCTGTCAGTGCACACCAGCAAGAACAAGAAGGTAAACTTGGCTGGTCAGTGGAAAGCTTGGTTGAGGGCTGTATATGTTTAAAGAAGGACAAAAGCTACACAGTGTGTGAAGAGTAAATGGTTACAATTTTATAAAATCAATCAATTTCTTGAAGTAGTGTTTGTTTTTTATTATGGTACCTTGCGAGCATGCAGCAGGCCCTTTCCCAGGTTTTGGTAGTTATTGACTGGTCAGAAGAAAGTTTGCGCAAATGGTTACATTGTATGCTTACAAGTTAATTCAATGACACATTAACCTTTGTTGGGTTGGGTTTGTATTGTTATTTCTCAAGGTGGCATTTGTCTTTCATCTTACCTAGTAAACATGCAGTAAGCTCTTTTCCAGCTGACGATGCACACTGATGAGATCGAAAATCAGAATGTAATGCCGGGCAATCATTAACCAGTTAGTGAAAATTTTGAGCGATGGTCTAGCTGTGTTTGAAGTCTTGCGATTCATGTCAAAAAATAAGAGATTATTAATTGAATTTAATATCAATAAGAAACCTTTATAGAAATTGGACTGTGATCCTCCCAGTACGTATTGAACTCACCCTAAGAGATATGAAAGTAAGCTTTGCATTTGATGCTACACCAGACCATCAGAGAAGCTAGGTGTATCAGTGGGTTGACTTGGAAGTTAACCTCCTAACCACCAGATACAGATTTGAATCTTCACTGGACATCACTGTCTGCCCTTGACAGATGGTCAAACCCAAATGTGCTTAGGATGTTTGCATGTGGGACAAAAGGATTACAGGAAGATATAGAAGCACCCACCAAAAAGGAAAAAGGGAGAGAGTTTCTTACATCTTTGCACAGCTGTAGTGTTCGTGTTCAGCGAACACCCTCAATTCCTCACTGATATTAATTGACAAGGAGCAGAAGAAATGATAATCTAAACTTATTTATAAATGAAACTTTGTCTGTGTGTGTGTGTGTCTGTGCATGTATCCGTTACCTATAGACTCCAAAACGGCTGAACCGATTTTCTTAAAAATTTACACAATTGTACTAAGAGCGTCTGCAAGTGTTCTTAGCTAGGTTTTGTGGCAAGGTACCCCTGATAAATATCGAAAATTGATAATTGAAAAAATTGGGTTATAGAAGGAGTGGTCTGATTTTAATCAAATTTGATACACTCATAGACAAAGACATAAGAAACAATATTCAGAAGTTTCAAGGTTGCAGTTCTTACAATAGTGCAGAAAATCGATAATATATATATATATATAAAAGGCAAGATGTTTGTGTGTGTGTCTGTTTATCTGTCTGTATGTCCTTTATACAAATCCACAATTTTTATCAGATTCTCACCAAACTTCACACAAATATTCTTTAGGCAGAGTCTGAGCTCCAAGACCATGGATTAGTTTTAAAGCTTTCATTACACCCGAGCAACGCCGGGCTATACTGCTAGTTTTACATAGAGAGAGCCTTGTATTTTTATTAGTCTGTACAACAATAACATCACACACACACACACACATATCAGAAGAAGAGCGGAGTCTAATTGCACTGTGTTCTCTTTTCAGGCAATTTTACAAATCTTCTTTGATTATATTTTTCAGTATCAAAAATGATTCCTTGCAATTGGTACTATATAACCCAGCATTATCTGTCAAAAGTTACCTGTAGAAGAATTGGGCCCTGCCAAATAAATACTCAGGATACATTGAATTCTTCCTTCTTAGAGAATTTTATTTTTATTTTTGTGTTTTACTAATGTTCACTCAATACAAGACTCAAGAACCACTCAAGCTAGTGGGTTACTAGCATATTCAATATGAAGTGAAGTATGAAATTAGGAAATGAAGATTATGAGGATTTGGCAAATAGATAATTACTAAACATCAACTTGAAGAGAAGATTGTATAGCATTTAACGAAGCATCCACACCGGAGCCTGTTCCAAAAAACTGCAGTTCTTGGGTTAAAAGATATCTAAGTGGAACTTCTTCCTTGCAATTGGAATATGGAATTGGTTGACAGAATTGTTTTTTATGGTTTATCAGCCCTTTGCAGGCTATTAAAAGCCAGAAAATACTTTTAGATTGTAAGAATTATTTTTGAGGTAATAATGATTTCATGATACAAGTCTTATTAACCTAGTTAGTGGGGAGAAGAGGTGGATTCAGATCTTTTCCCAATTTAGCTCTCCAAGTAACAATTCCGAGCAATTATCTATTACACTACCTGCACATCCAAACTTATGCCACCTGGTATTCTCAAGTGGCTGCCCATCTAAGTACTGATTAGGCTTGACGTTGCTTAACCTTAATGATCTTATAGGGACCAGTGTTTCAATGCAAAGTGGCCATAAGCCCGTTACGCCACTCGCGCATCCAAGCTTACAGCACTTAGTATTCCCAAGCAGTCTTTTATCTAAGTACTGATGTTGCTTAACTTTAGTGATCATGTGGGAATCAGTGTTTCAATATGATATGGCCATAAGCCAGGAATATGGAAAGAATGAAGGTGATTTAATTCTGTGGAAGCAGCACATGACCAAGCTGTAAATGTCCAGATTGATTTTTTTTTTTTTAATCATATCACCCCAAGCATGGCGGTGATGCCACTGATGCGCATGGGGCTACTTAAGTGTAAAATGATTGGAAAAGAGAAAGCCAGAAACCACATCCTAAACAGGGAACAAGGGATGAGCCTCTTCACCTGTTCAAAAGACGTGGGTGGAGTGTGAACCGGGTGATAGTTAAGTCTATCTACTCCAATTGAAAACAAAAAAAAAAAAGAGAAAAGAAATAAAAGTGAAAGAAAATTGGAGAGAAAAAAAAAAAAAAAAAAAAAATGGAAGTAAGAAATGGTGCACTCATCTGGATGTCTGCTGTGAAACAGCAGGACAGGTTTGCAACACCATGCCTGTGGAAAAAAGTTGCGGGGGGGGGGGGGGGGTAGTTCCCCCACCTCTCACAAGGCCACACAAACAATATGTCTAAAGTTATTTGGTAAAGAGATGGATGGTCACTGCCAAATTAAGTTGCCTTGCCTCAGAAACACCATGAGGAACCTAGAATGGCAAGCTAATAATCCCTTCATGTGATAAGGAATTCATCCTTCCAACTAGTACCCTGTAATCTAGTGCCATAAAACAATGGAGAAGATCCCACTTTGGAGAAAGGATGAGCAAACTCTCTTTCCCATAAAGATTGTGGGGTCAAATCAAATTGAAAAGCAATATAGATGCCGTCTTTGCAAACATGGAGAAACGTGCCCACAATAAAATGTAGTGTAAAAAGCATTGTTTTCCTCTTGACACTCATCGGCAATTTTTATCATCTTTAAAAGCAATGATTAGAATTTTAATACAACCTAAACACATGAAAGTGAATTTATACATTTAATTTGTGCCTGAGAATTGACAACAAAAACGACAAACAGTATTTATTATATTTTTTTATTTATGCTATTTATTATATTTTTTTGGAATGGTTGGCAAAATATCAGCTAATTAGCCATTGATTCAAACTTTATAAAATGATAACTAAAGATTTCCTTATCATTGGTTCACACATTTGAATAATTTAGTAAATGTTTATAAATTTATAAATAGAAAAAATTTTCACATTTATTTTTTTATAAATTGGCAAATGATAAATATTGCATTGTATGAGTTTTAATTGTATTTTACACTTTTTGATTTGAAAATTCTTGCAAATATTATCAAATAATTGTCAGATTTTTTTTTAGGATTGATTTACAAATGAATGAAATTATTTTCAAATTTTTTTTTGAAAATCTTAATTTTTTTTTAACATGTTACCTACTACTTAATTTAATGAAATTTCAAGAAATTAAATTTTATCTAAAAAAAATTTTTTTTTTTTGTTAGTTCAATGCAGGAGTCCTTGGAGTATGTAAATTCTTAATTTATTTATTTTTTAAACTACTACTCATTTCCTGAAAATCTGCTCGATATAGTAGAATAAAAATGAAATTTTCATCAGTAATTCTTTTTTTAATTTAAAGCAGAACTCCTTCAATAATGCAGATCATAAATTCATCTTTCAAACTGTTACTCATTTCTCGAAAATCTGCAATAAAACTATGACATTATTTACTTTGAAAAAAAAATTTTTTTTTTTTTTTTAATCGTATCACCCCGAGCAAGGCGGTAACACCACTGATGTGCAGGGGCTACGTAATAGTGAAAAGATTGGATTGGGAAAGATAAAGCTGGAAACCACATCTTAAACAGGGAACAAGAGATGAGCCTCTTAACCTGTTCAATAGATGTGGGTGGAGTGTGAACCGGGCGATAGATAGATCTATCTACCCTAATTGAAAAAAAAAAAAAAAACATGGTGGTGGATTACTAAGTTTTAACTCAGTAAAAGTCCAGTCAAGAGATATCTGCTAAAATCAAAAATTAAAGAAAACCAATTAAACATGAAAAGCTTAAAATTTAAAATTAGGCAGAAAAAAAATAAAAAAGACTTACTTTAAGAATATTTCAAACAAAACAGAATTCCAACACACGACACGATTGTCTTTGAATTTTGGTCAGACCAAGATGGCCAATGAGAGACCCATGAGAGTCAAATTACGGGACAACAGAGGGGAGGAAAGTAGACAAACTAATATATGGCTGACGAAAGAGAAAGAAAGAAAAAAAGAAACTAGCAATACACCAGTAGAAAGAAAGAAAGGAACTAGCAATACGCCAGTCAAGAGATATCTGCTAAAATCAAAAAAGATTTATTAAGGACACTATTAAAAAACATTTTTACAATGAATAATGAATTTTTACAAGAATTGTTTTAATTTCTTTTTAATTATAGCATTTTATAAGATAAGTCTTTAAAAATTCTGCATTACTTTTATCAGGTTAGGCAATATTATGAAGTGAAAACTATATTTACTGATCAAAAATTGAAAAGCTTAATACAAATCATTTTGTACCAAGATTTTTCAAATTATCTTTTTATGTAAATATCATAAACAAAAAAACAAAAATAAAAACTGATATTTTTATGAATGCATTAGTCATACATAGAAATAAATTGAATCACAATTCCAATCGAAAAATGTCATAAAGAGAAAATAATTTACTCAGAAGGAAAATTCTCAAATGCAATCAGATATTACCAAAATATCAGTGTACACTCCCGTTTTTTTTTCTCTCCAATCTCACCTTTCCTAATAAAAACAATACTTTCCCAGGCCAACATACACAACAAAATTTTTTTAAAAATCCAAAGAAAACAGTTAATTTCGATCATTTTAACCTCTCATAACATTACACTGCACATGAAAAGATTTTCATCAGATATGAACTATGAAATTTATTTTTTTAAATATTTAATAATTTGAGTTAATCTTATAAATAATTTATGGGTGTTTTTTCTAGTTAACAATTTTTTTGTTTATAGATACGTTATTTAAAATAAAATTCATTTCATCTCTTTGCCTTGGTAAAGTCTATCACAGGACAAAATGCATAAGCGAGAAAAATATAATTTTCCTCTTGTCTTCATTATTTAACCATAAAATATTATCATTCGACCATGGAAATGGTTGAATATATTCTTAAGTCCGACATTGAGTGAATCTAGGCAGCTCTCAAGCTTCACCACTAATTCAGTTCTCAACCAAATTTCAAACAGTTCATAGGACACCTTAGCTACATTTTGAAGAAAAATTTTGTATTTTGGTTCAGTAGAAAAAAAGTTATATCAAAATATGTGAAGTCCGAAAAGAGAGACTAACTACATAAGTGAGTGACTAAGGCTTCTAATAATAAAACTTATTCTTTATAACTTTGTTGTGTTTAATAATTTTGCATGCAGTTTTCAACATTTAAATTCTGATATTTTGTATCATTTTGGTTAAACTTTGCTTATCACTTTATCAGAGTTGATTATCAAATTAATTATAGATAATCAATTTTTTTTTTAATCAGCTGCATATAAATTTAAATTAATAGAAATGTCAGGAAAAATTATGGATTACATGGAAACATGTGTGTATGGAAAGTAATATTCTCAAGATTATATTAAACCCGGAAAAGAATAAGACAAGACAAAATATTCTAGTAAAGTAAAAAATTAGAAATGTTTTACTTAACCCTCTGTTGCATATTGGTTACAATTGTAGCCAATGTGCAGCAAAGGTTAGAGAAAGGTTACAATTGTAGCCAATGTGCAGCAAAGGTTAGAGAAAGGTTACAATTGTAGCCAATGTGCAGCAAAGGTTAGAGAAAGGTTACAATTGTAGCCAATGTGCAGCAAAGGTTAGAGAAAGGTTACAATTGTAGCCAATGTGCAGCAAAGGTTAGAGAAAGGTTACAATTGTAGCCAATGTGCAGCAAAGGTTAGAGAAAGGTTACAATTGTAGCCAATGTGCAGCAAAGGTTAGAGAAAGGTTACAATTGTAGCCGTGCAGCAAAGGTTAGAGAAAGGTTACAATTGTAGCCAATGTGCAGCAAAGGTTAGAGAAAGGTTACAATTGTAGCCAATGTGCAGCAAAGGTTAGAGAAAGGTTACAATTGTAGCCAATGTGCAGCAAAGGTTAGAGAAAGGTTACAATTGTAGCCAATGTGCAGCAAAGGTTAGAGAAAGGTTACAATTGTAGCCAAATGCAGCAAAGGTTAGAGAAAAGGTTACAATTGTAGCCAATGTGCAGCAAAGGTTAGAGAAAGGTTACAATTGTAGCCAATGTGCAGCAAAGGTTAGAGAAAGGTTACAATTGTAGCCAATGTGCAGCAAAGGTTAGAGAAAGGTTACAATTGTAGCCAATGTGCAGCAAAGGTTAGAGAAAGGTTACAATTGTAGCCAATGTGCAGCAAAGGTTAGAGAAAGGTTACAATTGTAGCCAATGTGCAGCAAAGGTTAGAGAAAGGTTACAATTGTAGCCAATGTGCAGCAAAGGTTAGAGAAAGGTTACAATTGTAGCCAATGTGTGCAGCAAAGGTTAGAGAAAGGTTACAATTGTAGCCAATGTGCAGCAAAGGTTAGAGAAAGGTTACAATTGTAGCCAATGTGCAGCAAAGGTTAGAGAAAGGTTACAATTGTAGCCAATGTGCAGCAAAGGTTAGAGAAAGGTTACAATTGTAGCCAATGTGCAGCAAAGGTTAGAGAAAGGTTACAATTGTAGCCAATGTGCAGCAAAGGTTAGAGAAAGGTTACAATTGTAGCCAATGTGCAGCAAAGGTTAGAGAAAGGTTACAATTGTAGCCAATGTGCAGCAAAGGTTAGAGAAAGGTTACAATTGTAACCAATGTGCAGCAAAGGTTAGAGAAAGGTTACAATTGTAACCAATGTGCAGCAAAGGTTAGAGAAAGGTTACAATTGTAGCCAATGTGCAGCAAAGGTTAGAGAAAGGTTACAATTGAGCTAAATGCAGCAAAGGTTAGAGAAAGGTTACAATTGTAACCAATGTGCAGCAAAGGTTAGAGAAAGGTTACAATTGTAACCAATGTGCAACAAAGGTTAGAGAAAGGTTAAGCAATTGTAACCAATGCAGCAAAGGTTAGAGAAAGGTTACAATTGTAGCCAATGTGCAGCAAAGGTTAGAGAAAGGTTATAATTGTAACCAATGTGCAACAAAGGTTACAGAAAGGTTACAATTGTAACCAATGCGCAGCAAAGGTTACAGAAAGGTTACAATTGTAACCAATGCGCAGCAAAGGTTACAGAAAAGTTACAATTGTAACCAATGTGCAGCAAAGGTTACAGAAAGGTTACAATTGTAACCAATGTGCAGCAAAGGTTACAGAAAG
The DNA here is from genome assembly GCA_037127315.1 of Ascarosepion bandense. NCBI lineage: Eukaryota > Metazoa > Mollusca > Cephalopoda > Sepiida > Sepiidae > Ascarosepion > Ascarosepion bandense. Next base: position 374,199 of record JBBBDQ010002417.1, read on the forward strand.
GTTACAATTGTAACCAATGCGCAGCAAAGGTTACAGAAAGGTTACAATTGTAACCAATGTGCAGCAAAGGTTAGAGAAAGGTTACAATTGTAACCAATGTGCAGCAAAGGTTACAGAAAGGTTACAATTGTAACCAATATGCAAACAAAGGGTTAAAATATTGCATTCAAATTTTATTTTTAGCTGCAATATTTTAATTAAGAAATTTCTTATCTTTTTTTTTACTTCACTAGAATATCTTTTCCTTCACTTTTCCAGGTTTAATAACTTGTCCTGTTCTTTACCAGGTTTAATATAAGCTTAATATTACTTTTCATGCACGCATTTTTCCATCTAATATAACATGCTCACTTTTTAAAATATGTACGGCCATACACAACATTATTAGAAAGTAAGGATAACAATAAAGTAAATTTAAAGTCAACATTCTTAAAATTAGGTTACAGAGAATATTTTCTTAAATTGTGTTTTAACAAAGTCCATCACATCTTTGTTTTAGTACTTGTTACGTGATTAACACATGATACGATCATAAGTATGTAAACACACCACTACTGTTTGTTTTAAAAATTAATTTCTGTTATTTTACTTAAACCCCATCACTTTCAGTGGAGCATTGTCCTTCGACGAGGGCGTCATCTATACTTTTCTAACTTGTCTTTTTTTAAAGGTAGGGGTGTTGACTCTACGCATCCTCCAGGCAAGGTTGAGTGGTTGCTAACCAAGACTATAACACCCAATCTGTCCTGCTATTTAATCCATAGCTGAAGGAAGTGATGAAATAACATCTTTCCCAAGAGTACTTGCGCCTAAGTAAATGCAACTAATTCAACTGAAATTCAAACTCGGACCTCCAATTTTTCATTCCAAGCCAATATCCACTGCACCACCGATGCACATTGTGTTACTTTAAACTTAAAGTAAATATTTATATCAAATCAGATTAATTATATTTCAAATCAGCTAATATTTCTCAAAGTTTCAGAAAAGTGTTTTTTATTTTTGGACAATTTTTAAAACTAAGAATTAATTTTTGTGTCAAAATGTTTGAAAATAGCCAATTTCAATTGAAAAAAACCAAAAAATTTGGTAACCAATCAATATAATTCCTATTTAAACAATCACCATAGTTTTTTTATTTCTTACTGGAAATAGTAAATTTAATCATTTTAAAAAGAAAGATTCAAGAAAACTTTTTTTATTTTTAAAAATTCATTTTAAACCTTAAGTACCAAAAATTAATGGGGGTGGGAACCTATATTAGTTTGTACAATGTTGTAACTATAAAATTATTGTAAATTGGCTCTTTTCCAATCTTTTCCACTTTCTTTTTTGTTTATTTTTTTTAATTGGAGTAGATAGACTGAACTATCGCCCGGTTCACACTCCACCCACGTCTATTGAACAAGTGTAGAGGCTCATCCCTTGTTCCCTGTTTAGGACGTGGTTTCTGGCTTTCTCTTTTCTAATCTATTCACTCTTACATAGCCCCCTGCACACCAGTGGCCTTACCGCCTTGCTTGGGGTGATGTGATTAAAAAAAAACAAAAAAAACAATCCTCTCCATTATAATAAAGACTGTGTGTGTATGTTTATTTCCCTCCTGTCACACTCATGGAGAGAGATAGACAATAGCAAAGCAGCGTCAGCTCAGTTCATTCTCTTTACTATCAGTTATGAAAGCTCTTGCCACATGTTTAATCTTTAACAGTACCTTATTATTTTATGTTTTCGCAATAATTAGGTTGTCGAGTAGTGAAGAAAAAAATAAAAATAAAATATATATATAAATATATTTACTATAAATTATGGTTTAGAACATGTACAAATTATCATCTACTACATATACATGTTCTAAACTATAATTTATAATAAATATACATAGCTCTTCTTTTTTATCTAGCACTGTTTTAAATTAATGTTTTGTACATCGTTAATATTTTCGTTGTTCCTTATTCACTTGGAGATTATATATATATATATATATATATATATATATATAGAGAGAGAGAGAGAGAGAGAGATAGATAGATAATCCTCTTAAATATTTTGCTGTCATTTTTTATGGCAGGTGTACAGTAGTCAAATAAATAATGTTTAATATTTTTGTTGTAAATTCAAAGAAAATTCACTTTTATCATATGTTTAAGTTTTATTCCAATTCTAATGATCACTTCTTAAAACAATAAACATTGCTGAGTGAAGGTAGTTGAAAAATGATGTCACGGGAAAAACTGTCCTTTTAACACCCTGGCTTATTGCAGCCAAGTTTATCTATTTATTGCAGTCGACTTTTTATTGTGTTGAAGAAAAGAGAGAATAGCAACAATTGGTTTAATTAGTTTGTTGTGGAAGTGTAACCGAAATATAAAATAACAAGAGAGAAAAGTGCGTGTGTGCGTGTAACTGGTTAAAAAGGGGGGGAAAATTTTCAGTAAGATACTTCAACAAGCACAACAACAGGATGGGTGCTTCTAATAACATTTATAGAAAACAAACAACACAATTCATACATTACACTCACTAACTACCTGACGTTGGCAGGCACTGGAGGGAAGGGATGGGTAGATAGTGGAGGGACGAGAACGATGTCAGGATAATGGTATGAAATGCAATGTGAGATGCTCAACAATAGTACAAGACCTGAAAATCAATATGGCCTGCCAAGAACTGCCAAAAATGACTGCACCGACAAGGAAGTCAGCTCTGCAAGAATGAGAGAAGTACCAATTACTTTGGCGGTACCATCAGAGCCAAACACTGGAGAGTGTGGGAGTTAATTCCACCAGCAGATGAGAAAAGAAACAAACACGCTAACCAACAAAGCTGACCTCAAAACAAACAAACAGGCCGTCTTTGTCACATCAGTGATTCACGGCCATTTCGTCTTTTGGATGAAGAATACAGAACAAACAAAATCCTGAATTGTAATTCTACAGATTTGAGTATATCTTTCTTTCTTCTTAATGTAAATAAAGTGTAGCAATTTCATCCATAATGGCATTTGTGTAAAAACTCTGATATAGATTAAAAAGAAAAAAAATAGCTATAAAAAGACAAATGATACGCTTTTTGTGGGGAGTGACAAAGTTTGCAATAATCAACAAGAAAATGAAAAGAACCAGGCAAAAAAATAATATAAAACAACCAAACTACACGTAAGGCAAATTAACATTAATAAGGCAAAAAATTCAAAAACTAAGAATTGTGTTGACATACAATAGCAAATTTAGATAAGCAAACAGAGTTCTGACTAAGACAAGACAGACTGGGACTGAGTCATATGAAACTGAGAACCGGCTAATTTTATTAGCTAGAAAGAAATCCCAGCATGCATTTCTGTGCTTCTACCTTAAAATTGGGAAGGGGAAGTGTTTTAGTCATTCCCTAAAAGATTAGGCACCACAATGTGGTATGATGGTTAGCAATCTTGTCTTGCTACAATCATTACAACTGAGTAGTGAGTTTGATCCTCATTGAGCACCCTATACTTTCAAGTATGTGCCACATCTAAACAGTGCTTAGAAAATTACCATTCCCTAAAAGATTGAAATCAACACTTTTCTTTACCAACATGCTTCTTCAAATAGACTAATCACAAAATAAAATCTTAAAATTTGCCTTGATGTGGTCCATCAGCAGATGAAACATATTGGTAAAGAATAGCCTGTTTCTTGCTTCAATCTTTTGCTGGTATGTGGTATATTTAGACTATTTATATATGCTGGTCAAAGGTGCATTAACAGGTTGCAAAGTTTGTTGTATTATCCTAATGGTTTTTGATTGGGTGGTAATGGTTTTATTTCAAATTATTCTAGAAGCTATTGAGTAGGAATAATTGTGAATCCGATTGCAATTATTTGCAGGGTCATTCCATGTCAATTCATCAGAGCCTTACACCCACCGACATCTAATTACTTGAAATTTGGAACAAATGTTCCCCTTCATGAGTTAGGAAAGTTTGCCAAAGTATTTTGTGCTAGACCTTACCACCCCGATTTGGTGGGGAGGGGTTATAACTTTCTTATTTGTCTCTAAATTAAAGCTGCACAGTATCACAGAATCTCAGTGTTTTTTTTATTAATATTAAAAAATACTTCCATACATCCAATATTACTTAAATTTGGTATGTAGGCCAAATAAGGACAGAATTTAAATACCCAACTATTTTCACCTTATACCTTATTAAACTATTTAATAATATATAATTAATATTATTGTTATATAATATATATTTAATAATATTGTTTTTATTAATTTAAAAAAAAAATAAACACATTTTGCAGATATTGCTTTTTGTACAGATACATTGTCTTTAACAAGTGGTAAACATTGCCTCATGTATGATAATCAACAGTGCATAAATATATGAAGTTGAAATTGTTTCTGTTTGTTTTTTATTTTATTTTGATAAATTATTTTCATGAACAAAAAACATTTGATTTCTGAAAAAAAAGGGATAATAAAAATGAATGTGAATCTTTAAAACAGAATATTTGTAGTTGGTACAAAACTTATTTATATAACTGAAGGAAATGATTTTATCACTTCTTTTTTATATTTTTAAACATTTTTCAAAATTATTTTCATGAAACAAAAACATTTGATTTTTTTTCATTCAGAATAAAGTGATAATAAAAATGAATATAGAAAGAGTATTTAAAACATTACATTCTCAACTATAGTGTGTACTAAATTTTGTTGTGTTGGGAGGTAGGAGGAAAGGTACACACACATACACACACACCATTTTAATTTCTGATAAGTGACTATAATAAAAACATTTTACATCTATACACAGCATTTTTCAGAAAAATTATCCACTTGGAGCATGAAGAAATCTGGTTTATATTCTTTAACCAATAAAAAAAAAAAAAAAGCCCTACCGTATAGAATTCAAACCCTCTCTCTAAGTTTGATGCATCGAGAGGTAGGCAAGGTATACACCCAATACCTAAATGAGTTCGGACTTGTAAGCAGATATTCATTTTTGAAAATATGTACCGTTGATATGCAAAATTCCATTTGCAATTGTCTCTTTCTGTAAAAATTTTCAATGAAAATTGCCATTACTTCTTGATTTAGCTTTCTAGTCTAATCACTGGAGTTAAGCAATTTCAAGCCTGGTCAGTATCTAGATGAGTATCTGCTTGGCAATACCAGGTGCACACTTGGATGTACAAGTCGTATAATAAATAATGGCTTAGAAATTGGAATTCGGTGACCAGAGTTCCGGTTCCAGTCAGGTTCTTGAGTAAACCTCCCTGTTTTTAAACAGAAGGATTGATATCAACTGACTTGTCAATTGATAGTCTCTCTCTCAAGAAATTGTGCATCCCAACAGGAATTGAACCCGTGTTCCCTTCCATCAGAGAAATCACTCTTAAACTAAGCTTAATGTTATTATTAGACTTACAAGTGGTTTCCCTAATGGAAGGAGGTAATGCATGTTCAATTTCTATTAGAGTCGGGTACATTTTTAGTCAGATTTTTTAATTTTGCTCCAAGTAATTGGAGTAGATAGATCTATCTATCGCCTGGTTCACACTCCACCCATGTCTATTGAACAGGTTAAGAGGCTCATCCCTTGTTCCCTGTTTAGGATATGGTTTCCGGCTTTCTCTTTTCCGATCTTTTCACTATTACGTAGCCCCCTGCACATCAGTGGCCTTACCGCCTTACTCGGGGTGATACGATTAAAAAAGACTAAATTGTTTTAACATGCCCTCTCATAGGGTAATCAACTGTGCATAGAATATATATGGCACTACACATATTACTATTTGTGATCTAGTTTATAATTCTTATTTTAACTTTTTTTTTTTACAAATTTTAATGATTTCTGGAACAAAAACATGATTTTTTTCATTCTAAAAAAATTTGATAAGATTGATTAAATGTACAAAAATTCCTTAAAACATCATAAAATTGTATCAAAGAGTTTTCCATTATTATCTGGTCCCTTAACTCTCTTTGACCACTATTTTGGTAGGGATAAGATCTGTGGTACTTACGTCATAAATGTGATAAAGATGAAATCAGGTCAAACTGGGAACTTTGAATGACTCTCTTATGACCAGGACTGGGACCAGCCTGTCTGGTCCTGAAACAACAGTCATTTACCATCCAGTATCCAACGAGAAAGGTGACATTTTCCTAACTACTCAAACAGGATAATTGAAGTACAGTAGGTTCTTTTTTTCAGTGAAAGATGAATTGTCCTATTCGTACTGACGTAACACTTGAAACATGTCACGGTTTATTCCACAGGTTAGATTGATTTCAGTTGGTCAGTTGTATGCAATGAATGTAAAGCTTATTGCCTATAGAACAGGACTTGATGAGAATAAAATACAGACTATGTTACCATAACAAGCAGACTTTGTTGACTATGAATGGTTTGAAAAGAGATGTTGTAATCCATTTAAAAATCATAAAAAGGTAATCCAAGGTGGTTTGAAACTAATTTCATTGGAGATGGCAGACAAGGCAAACGCTAAGCTGGTACTAATCTCAGGCAAGAAACTCTGCCCTAATTTTATTTTATTTTTATTTTTTTAATCGTATCACCCCGAGCAAGGCGGTAACACCACTGACGTGCAGGGGGCTACGTAATAGTGAAAAGATTGGAAAAGAGAAAGTCGGAAACCACATCCTAAACAGGGAACAAGGGATGATCCTCTCAACCTGTTTAATAGACATGGGTGGAGTGTGAACCTGGTGATAGATAGATCTATCTACTCCAATTGAAAAAAAAAGTGAGAAGATTGGAAAAGAGAAAGCCGGAAACCACATCCAAAACAGGGAACAAGGGATGAGCCTCTACACCCGTTCAATAGACTTGGGTGGAGTGTAAACCAGGCGATAGATCTATCTACTCCAATTAAAAAAACAGTGAGAAGATTGGTAAAGAGAAAGAAGGAAACCACATCCTAAACAGGGAACAAGGGATGAGCCTCTTCACCTGTTCAATGTTGAAAACAAATCTGCAAATTTTTTCCTGATGAAGAATGAAGACATGTATTGGATGAGGAAATACAAGAGCTTGAAGCAAGTACTTCTGCAGAATCAGAAAAGGGTAGTAATAATGAAGAACCAAAACTTGTATCAGATGAGGAAATGAAAGAACTTGATGCAAGTGCATTTGTGGAAACAAAAGAAATATCAATGAATATTTCTCTGCTATTGGAATTTTTCCACGAAAACCAAAAAGGTTTCATTATCTGGGAAAGCTCGTTAAGGTAAGAGAAACATTTCTTCTGCAATGCAATGTATAAAGATCAAAGTAGGCAGGTCATTAAAGGTTGACTCTGAACTCTTGAAATTCAAAAATGAAATTTTAGATAAAGCTTTGATGAAATGATAAAGCTTCTTGTAGCAAAAGTGAAGACAGTGGAATCAACTAAAAATGAAAATACAGATCTTGACACTTGCACCTACTAACTGGTCACATGAAAAAAAATCATAGATGTGTTTGGTGTTTCAGAACACATTGTATGCAAGGCTCATAAATTGTGTTTTGAAAGAAGTGTTTTAGCTGTGTTAGAACCAAGAACAAGCAAGTCTTTGCCTGCTGATATTACACAGCTAGTGGAAGCATTTTACCAAGATGATGAATATACTCGACTGATTTCAGGCAGGAAAAACTATATTAGTATTAAAGTCATATTCATCAGCAAAAAAGACTCATCTTGTACAACCTAAATGAGCTCTTCAGCGCATTCAAGGAATAGAACCCAACATTATTTTTCAGGTTTTCAAAATTTTGTAGTCTAAAGCCGAGATAATGTGTCCTTGCTGGTAGTTAAGGTACACCTGCTGTACGTGTATGCACTGTCCATGAAAACATAAAATTACTACTGAATCACTGAATGTATCATATCAAGATCTCATGAAATATACTGTCTGTAATACAAGTAGCAGATAGTGCATGATTCATAGGTGCCCAAATTGTCCTAAGTTATCAGGGCAAATTGAAAAACATTTTTGACACCATCAAAGGATATAGTGATAATGCTGAATCATTAGTTCTATTGAACAACTGACCTATCAACTTTGACAACACAAAAGGAATTCTGTCTAGCTGACATTGATTTAGTTGTTTTGCAATTGAATAAATTAGCACCACATTCTTAATTGGCTAAATCACATTCCAGATACTTAAAGCAAAGAAATGAGGAGATTAGTGATAGTGAAGTTTTGTTCCTGAGGGATTTTGCCTAGAACTACAAATTTGTAGTTCAAAAGTTTTCATTGGAGTACTTCACATTGTGGTGTAGAATAAGAAATCGGGAAGCCAAGTTCAAATTCTAGTTGAGTTCTTTGCATTCACTTACACGCAAATACCCTTGGGAAAGGTATAAATCTGTCTCTTCCCTCCAGTTATGGGTTAATAACAGGACAGATTGAGTTCTATAGCCTTGGCTGGCAACCAGCCTACTGCAGAAAGTAATGGCAACCTACTGCAGGATAATCTTCTGCCCAGTCAGTCATGTCTCTTTCAAGACATGATCGCCCAAGTGTGTATCATGTATGGCACTTAACTGACTGACTGACCTCACATCGTACTTTACATCCAGTGGTACTCTACTCTAAGCATGAAAAGGCAATGCAAATGTTTCTGCATTATGTCGAATGACAACTCACATGATGTAGCATTTGTTTATATGGTACAGAAAAAAATTGAGTTAATGAAAGCTACCTTACCAAACATAAAAAAATATTGAGTATTTTACTGATGGTCGTGCAGTGCAATACAAGAATTGTAAGAACTTTGCCATTTCATGCAATCATCAGAAAGATTCTGGGCTCTATGCAAAATGGAATTTTTTTGCAACAAGTCATGGTAAACAACTGTGTGATGGCAGGGGGTGGGGGACAGTGAAATGGATCATGTCTAAAGAAAGTCTCCAAAGACCAACTACCAAACAAATCCTTTCCACAGAATCTGAATATTGAAAATTTGCAATTAAATTCATTTTGGTTGAGAAGGTGGAAGTTCATGAAGCAAGGAGGAGCCTCACCAGAAAATTTGAAAATTCATACCCAGCCCCAGGAAAGAGATGTTTTCATCAATTTATAACAGAATAGTATGAATAAAAAAAGGCCCAAACTTAATAAAACCAAACATTTGCCATCAAAATGTTTATATTATTAAGAGGAAAGATCAAAGTAATTTTTTATTATTTTTAAAAATTTTGTGTCATTAATGAATATTCTGTGCACTGTTGGTGTCCCTACAACACCAAATAGTAGTTTATCATTTGTCTAAGCTGTATAAATTATATGTGCAAAAAATTATCTCCAAAACAATTTAATCTGTATACACAACAAAATTTAGTGCACAGTGTAGTTTAGAATGTAATGTTTTAAAGACTCTTTCTATATTCATTTTTATTATCACTTTATTTTGAATGAAAAAAAAAATCAAATGTTTTTGTTTCATGAAAATAATTTTAAAAAATTTAAAAGAGAAGTGATGAAAGCATTTCCTTCAGTTGTATAAATATGTTTAGTGCCAACTACAAATATTCTGTTGTAAAGATTCACATTCATTTTTATTATCACTTTTTTTGAGAATGAAAAAAATTAAATGTTTTTGTTTCATGAAAATAATTTTAAAAAATTTTAAAAATATAAAAGAGAAGTGATGAAAGCATTTCCTTCAGCTATATAAATACCAGCAGTATAGCCCGGCATTGCTCGGGTGTAATGAAAGCTTTAAAACTAATCCATCGTCCTGGAGCTCAGACTCTTTGGATGTTGGCATGAAAGACTAAAAAGCAATAGTTGTTTCCAGTTAAAGCAAAACCGTAGACTGAAAGAAAAATGAATGGATATAAGTCAAATTTTGATTTCCTGGTATCGATATCAAATAAGTTTTTTTCGTCGTAAACTGAATTTTGAAGGCTAAATAAGTCCTCTGAGTAAATAGTATCATGGCTGTGACTAAGAACTACAATTATACCTACTTAGAGCCAAACACGAAGCAAAAACTAAAATAAAAGGGCTGAAAAATTACAGACATACAGGCAGATAAATAGACACACATGCAAACATCTTGCCTTATATATATATATATATATATATAGATATTAAGTGTTAACAAAAGCAATGAGAGACTTGTTGCAGGAGTGATAGTCATGTTTATGTAAAAAAAAAAAAAACATGTCTCTTGGTATTTTTTTTCCATAACAATTATTGTAAACATGAATGTGAGTTCAACCACATTTTTTTTTTTTTTTTACATAAACATGACTATCACTCCTGCAACAAGTCTCTCATTGCTTTTGTTAACACTTAATATTTTTCTGGGATGGCAATAGTCTACTAACCATGAAACTGATTGCTACTTTTGCTTTATCAAGAAAGATATATATATATATATATATATATATATATATATATATAAAATCGATTTTCTGCACTATTGTAAAAACTGCAACCTTGAAATTTCTGCATATCATTTCTTATGTCTTTGTCTATGAGTGTATCAAATTTTATTAAAATCGGACCACTCCTTCTATAACCCGATTTTTTCGATTATCGATTTTTGATATTTATCGGGGGTACCTCAACACAAAACCTAGCTAAGAACACTTGCAGACACTTATAGTACAACTGTGTAAATTTTCAAGAAAATCAGTTCAGCTGTTTCGGAGTCTATAGGTAACAGACACACACACACAGACAAAGTTCCATTTATAAATAAGTTTAGATTTAGATAGATGTTTAGTGCCAACTACAAATATTCTATGTTGTAAAGATTCACATTCATTTTTATTATCACTTTTTTTGAGAATGAAAAAAATTAAATGTTTTTTGTTCATGAAAATCATTTATCAAAATAAGATTAAAAAAAAAAAAAAACACAAACAGAAACAATTTCAATTTCATATATTTAGTGCCATCTATAAAAATTCTGTGTGATTTATCATACATGAGGCAATGTTTACCACTTGTTAAAGACAATCTATCTATACAAAAAGCAATATCTGCAAAATATGTTTAAATTATTTTTTAAAATCAATAAAACAATCTTATTAAATAGTTTAAGAAATCACTTAGTACAATATCAACATTTGGGAGGTCATGGAGTACTAGGATGATTGTCTTTAACTATGATCTTTCACTGAAATTCTGCATGTACATAGGAAAAATAGTCTAAACTTGGCAGGGTCATATCTTCTAAAGTAGACATGAACCCCTCACAAAATCCATTGGTGATTTTGAGCAGGCATAGCAAATTTTAGGAAAAAAATATTATGAAAATTGAAGAGGATTTATTTTCTACAGACTGACTTTAAGATATATAGGTGAAAAGTTGTTAATTTTGGTGTCATGCATTTGGGAGTGTAAAATAAAATTTTCTATCAGGTATAGGGTTAAAATAATTGGATATTTAGATTCTACAGTATTTATTTGGCCTATATACCAAATTTAAGAAATATTGGATGCATGGAAGCATTTTTTAAAATTTCTTAAAAACACTGAGATTCTACAACACTGTGCAGCTTGAATTTAGAGACAAAAATAGGAAAATTATAAGCATCTCTAAAATCAAAGAGGTAATTTGGCACATTTTTCCAACTCATGCAGGGGGACATTTGTGTCGAATTTCAAGTAAATCAGTATAGGTGGGTGCAGATTTTAACTTTTTACTGGTGTTTTTGACATGTAATGACACCGCATAGATATTTCATAGCTTTATTAAATTCTTAGTCGTTATTAAATGTTGATTACTTTATTATTTGTGGTTGATTATAATTATTAAATTTATATTGACATATGCTCTATCCATGATATTAAGCACTTTTATTCATAAATGCAGCATAACATACAACTATATCCGTGAAAGCCATTCAAACTTTTAATCTAATTGATGAAACTAATCAAAGCAAGACTAATTTGTAAAACAAGAGTACTAAATGACAAAAGTATTTTTATTAAAAGAAAAGATTAAATTAGAAAATAAAAGCGATAATGGCAGAAGAAATGAAAGGAAATCTCATTATTTTCTAAAATGTTTGCACAATAAACAAGGAAAATTTGAGAGGGAATAAAATGTAATCAAAATAAAATCAAATTAGTTATACAACAAAGGGCAGAAGGTTCAGGTAAGAAAAAAAATAAATAAATAAACAGATGAAATCAAACTAACGACAACTCGATCTAACTAAAAATGGAATCAATCTAATAATAAGATAATAACAAGACCTGAAAGTGGATTTGGCCAGAAGATCGGTATAAAAAGCATAAACAACAAGACAGAATCAAAATAATAAAAAAATAATGGTAATAATGAAGAGTGGATCAAGGCCAGAGAGTTGGGATAAAAATGCATCAATTATAAGATGGAATCAAACTAGTAATAAAATAAAAACAATGAAGAGTGGATCCAGAGAGAGAATGAGTAAAAAAAAAATGGAATCAGACGAGTAATAAAATTATACAGATAATGAAGAGTGGATCTGACCAGAGGGTTTGGATGAAATGCATCAATTATAAGATGGAATCAAACTAGTAATAAAATAAAAACAATAACGATGAGTGGATTCAGAGAGAGAATGAGTAAAAAAAAAAAAATGGAATCAGACGAGTTATAAAATTATACAGATAATGAAGAGTGGATCTGACCAGAGGGTTTGGATGAAATGCATCAATTATAAGATGGAATCAAACTAGTAATAAAATAAAAACAATAACGATGAGTGGATCCAGAGAGAGGATGAGTAAAAAAAAAAATGGAATCAGACGAGTAATAAAATTATACAGATAATGAAGAGTGGATCTGACCAGAGGGTTTGGATGAAATGCATCAATTATAAGATGGAATCAAACTAGTAATAAAATAAAAACAATAACGATGAGTGGATCCAGAGAGAGAATGAGTAAAAAAAAAATGGAATCAGACGAGTAATAAAATTATACAGATAATGAAGAGTGGATCTGACCAGAGGGTTTGGATGAAATGCATCAATTATAAGATGGAATCAAACTAGTAATAAAATAAAAACAATAACGATGAGTGGATTCAGAGAGAGAATGAGTAAAAAAAAAAAAATGGAATCAGACGAGTAATAAAATTATACAGATAATGAAGAGTGGATCTGACCAGAGGGTTTGGATAAAATGCATCAATTATAAGATGGAATCAAACTAGTAATAAAATAAAAACAATAATGAAGAGTGGATCCAGAGAGAGAATGAGTAAAAAAAAAAATGGAATCAGACAAGTAATAAAATTATACAGATAATGAAGAGTGGATCTGACCAGAGGGTTTGGATAAAAGGCATCAATTATAAGATGGAATCAAACTAGTAATAAAATAAAAACAATAACGATGAGTGGATCCAGAGAGAGAATGAGTAAAAAAAAAATGCAATCAGACGAGTAATAAAATTATACAGATAATGAAGAGTGGATCTGACCAGAGGGTTTGGATAAAATGCATCAATTATGAGATGGAATCAAACTAGTAATAAAATAAAAACAATAACGATGAGTGGATCCAGAGAGAGGATGAGTAAAAAAAAAAAAATGGAATCAGACGAGTAATAAAATTATACAGATAATGAAGAGTGGATCTGACCAGAGGGTTTGGATAAAAGGCATCAATTATAAGATGGAATCAAACTAGTAATAAAATAAAAACAATAATGAAGAGTGGATCCAGAGAGAGAATGAGTAAAAAAAAAAAAATGGAATCAGACGAGTAATAAAATTATACAGATAATGAAGAGAGGATCTGACCAGAGGGTTTGGATAAAAGGCATCAATTATAAGATGGAATCAAACTAGTAATAAAATAAAAACAATAACGATGAGTGGATCCAGAGAAAGGATGAGTAAAAAAAAAAAATGGAATCAGACGAGTAATAAAATTATACAGATAATGAAGAGTGGATCTGACCAGAGGGTTTGGATGAAATGCATCAATTATAAGATGGAATCAAACTAGTAATAAAATAAAAACAATAATGAAGAGTGGATCCAGAGAGAGAATGAGTAAAAAAAAAAAAATGGAATCAGACGAGTAATAAAATTATACAGATAATGAAGAGTGGATCTGACCAGAGGGTTTGGATAAAATGCATCAATTATAAGATGGAATCAAACTAGTAATAAAATAAAAAGAATAACGATGAGTGGATTCAGAGAGAGAATGAGTAAAAAAAAATGCAATCAGACGAGTAATAAAATTATACAGATAATGAAGAGTGGATCTGACCAGAGGGTTTGGATAAAATGCATCAATTATAAGATGGAATCAAACTAGTAATAAAATAAAAACAATAAGGAAGAGTGGATCCAGAGAGAGAATGAGTAAAAAAAAAATGGAATCAGACGAGTAATAAAATTATACAGATAATGAAGAGTGGATCTGACCAGAGGGTTTGGATAAAATGCATCAATTATAAGATGGAATCAAACTAGTAATAAAATAAAAACAATAACGATGAGTGGATCCAGAGAGAGAATGAGTAAAAAAAAAAAAAATGGAATCAGACGAGTAATAAAATTATACAGATAATGAAGAGTGGATCTGACCAGAGGGTTTGGATAAAATGCATCAATTATAAGATGGAATCAAACTAGTAATAAAATAAAAACAATAATGAAGAGTGGATCCAGAGAGAGGATGAGTAAAAAAAAAAAAAATGGAATCAGACGAGTAATAAAATTATTCAGATAATGAAGAGTGGATCTGACCAGAGGGTTTGGATAAAAGGCATCAATTATAAGATGGAATCAAACTAGTAATAAAATAAAAACAATAATGAAGAGTGGATCCAGAGAGAGGATGAGTAAAAAAAAAAAAAAAATGGAATCAGACGAGTAATAAAATTATTCAGATAATGAAGAGTGGATCTGACCAGAGGGTTTGGATAAAAGGCATCAATTATAAGATGGAATCAAACTAGTAATAAAATAAAAACAATAATGAAGAGTGGATCCAGAGAGAGGATGAGTAAAAAAAAAATGGAATCAGACAAGTAATAAAATTATACAGATAATGAAGAGTGGATCTGACCAGAGGGTTTGGATAAAAGGCATCAATTATAAGATGGAATCAAACTAGTAATAAAATAAAAACAATAATGAAGAGTGGATCCAGAGAGAGGATGAGTAAAAAAAAAAAAAAAATGGAATCAGACGAGTAATAAAATTATTCAGATAATGAAGAGTGGATCTGACCAGAGGGTTTGGATAAAAGGCATCAATTATAAGATGGAATCAAACTAGTAATAAAATAAAAACAATAATGAAGAGTGGATCCAGAGAGAGGATGAGTAAAAAAAAAAAAAATGGAATTAGACGAGTAATAAAATTATACAGATAATGAAGAGTGGATCTGACCAGAGGGTTTGGATAAAAGGCATCAATTATAAGATGGAATCAAACTAGTAATAAAATAAAAACAATAATGAAGAGTGGATCCAGAGAGAGGATGAGTAAAAAAAAATGGAATCAGACAAGTAATAAAATTATACAGATAATGAAGAGTGGATCTGACCAGAGGGTTTGGATAAAAGGCATCAATTATAAGATGGAATCAAACTAGTAATAAAATAAAAACAATAATGAAGAGTGGATCCAGAGAGAGGATGAGTAAAAAAAAATGGAATCAGACGAAGTAATAAAATTATACAGATAATGAAGAGTGGATCTGACCAGAGGGTTTGGATAAAAGGCATCAATTATAAGATGGAATCAAACTAGTAATAAAATAAAAACAATAATGAAGAGTGGATCCAGAGAGAGGAATGAGTAAAAAAAAATGGAATCAGACAAGTAATAAAATTATACAGATAATGAAGAGTGGATCTGACCAGAGGGTTTGGATAAAAGGCATCAATTATAAGAATGGAATCAAACTGGTAAAATAAAAACAATAATGAAGAGGAAATCCAGAGAGGTAGTAAAAAAAAAATGGAAAATCAGAAAAACAGAATAAAATTAATAACAGATAATGAGTGGATGACCAGAGGGTTTGGAAAAGGCATCAATTATAAGAATGGAACAAATAGTAATAAAATAAAAACAATAAGAAAAAAGTGGAATCCAGAGAGAATGAGAAAAAAAAAATGGAATCAGACAAGTAATAAAATTATACAGATAATGAAGAGTGGATCTGACCAGAGGGTTTGGATAAAAGGCATCAATTATAAGATGGAATCAAACTAGTAATAAAATAAAAACAATAACGATGAGTGGATCCAGAGAGAGAATGAGTAACAAAAAATGGAATCAGACGAGTAATAAAATTATACAGATAATGAAGAGTGGATCTGACCAGAGGGTTTGGATAAAAGGCATCAATTATAAGATGGAATCAAACTAGTAATAAAATAAAAACAATAATGAAGAGTGGGTGAAGCCAGAGAATTAGTATAAAACTATCGCCTGGTTCACACTCCACCCACGTCTATTGAACATGTGAAGAGGCTCATCCCTTGTTTCCTGTTTAGGATGTGGTTTCCTGTTTTTCTCTTTTCCAATCTTTTCACTCTTACGTAGCCCCCTGCGCATCAGTGGCGTTTTCGCCTTGCTTGGGGTAATATGATTAAAAAAATAAAAAAATAAAAAACAGCAATAAAAAGAAGAAATCAAACAAGTAATAAGTAAATAGTGATAATGCAAAGAGAATTGGTTCATATAAAAACAATCACTAATAAGATGGAATCAAACTAGCAAAGAAATAATAACAATAACAGAAGATGGATTTGGCCTGAGGGTTGATAGACATGGCATCCATTAGAAGATGGAATCAAACTAGTAATAAGATAATGACAATAATGAAGAGTTGATCTAGAGAGAGTGTTAGTATAAAAAGCATCACAAAAAAAAATAAAAATAAAAACATAATGAAACTATTAAAATAATATTGATAATGAAGAGTGAACCTGTCTAAAGACAAAGGAGCAATAATAAGATGGTATCAAACTAGTAATGAATAATATTAATAAAAAAGAGTGGACCTAGGTAGAGGGTTGGTGTAAAAAGCATCAATAATCAGATGGAATCTAACTAGAAATAAAATAATAACAGCAATAAAAGGGTGTATCTGGCCAGAGGGTTAGGATAAAAAGCATCAATAAAAAGATAGAATCGAACTAGCAATAAGACGATAATAATAATGGCCAGAGAATTGGTATAAAAATCACCCATAATCAGATGGAAATCAAATAATACTAATGAAAAGTGGATCTGACCAGATGGTTGGCATAAAAAGCACCAATAATCAGATGGAAATAATGAAGAGTGGAGATGGCCAAAAGGTAGGTATAAACAGCATTAATACTAAGATGGAATCAAACTAGTAATAAAATAATAACAATAATAGAAACTGGATCTGGCCAGAGGGTTGGTATAAAAAGCAGCAATAATTAAAAGGAATCAAACTAATAAAAAATAAATAAAAAATAATAATAATAACAGAATGATCCTGGAAAAACTGCTACAGTACAAAGAAAAATCTTAGTACTGCCTGGATAGACTATCGTAAGGCATTCGATAGTGTGCCACATTCCTGGATTTTAAAGACTTTAAATATATACAAGATATCACCCGTCATCATCAATTTCATCAAACAGTGCATGTCTATATGGAAAACAACCCTTTACCTCAATAAAAATGGAACCTATAAGTCTGGTGAAATAAACATCAAAAAAGGTATATTTCAAGGTGGTTCTTTGTCTCCCTTACTATTCTGCATATCATTAATAGCACTAACCAGTCAACTTAATAAGACAGAATGTGGTTATAAAATAGGCCAAAAGAAAATAAGCCATCTATTTTACATGGATGACTTAAAGTTATATGCTAAGAATGATAATGAGCTGGAAGGTTTTCTGCAAACTGTAAAATGCTTCAGCGAAGACATTGGAATGAAATTCAATTTGAATAAATGTGCTAAAGCTACAGTTTTACGTGGATCAATACAAGAAACATCCTCAATTAGCTTAGACCCTGCTGTAACAATAAAAGAATTGAAACCAGAAGAGGCTTATAAATACCTAGGTGTAAATGAGAGTGAAAACATTCACCATAAAAAAATGAAAGAAATAGTGCGTAAAGAGTACTATAGAAGGCTACGAATGTTAAAAACTGAATTGAATTCTCAGAACAGAATTATGGCCATTAATAGCCTTGCAATCCCAGTTGTCCAATATAGTTTCAACATCTTAAACTGGACTCTAAACGACATCAGGCGAATGGATTCTAAAACAAGAAAGCTTCTTTCTAAGCATAAGATGCATCATCCAAAGGCTGATGTAGACCGTCTATACATACCCCGTAAAGAAGGTGGAAGAGGTCTTATTCAGCTAGAATTGTCATACAAGACAACAACTATTGGCTTATTAACATACATAGAAACAACAAAGGAATGGATGATACAATTAGTAAGGCAACATGAAGAAAGAAAGAAAAAATATTCAATAATAAAAGAAGGCAGTAAATACAAACAAGATTTACATTTAGTAGATGCTGTAGAAAAGCAAAACAGAAGCCAAGAACCAACTATTGCGGCAAAAAATATGAAAATGAAAGCCAAAGAAAGCTCTTGAACAGATGAAACAATGCTGGCAAGACAAACCTCTGCATGGCCAATATCCAGAACATGCCAATAAATCCAATGTTGATAAAGTTAATACTCATCGATGGTTACGTGCATCTGGATTAAAGTCTGAGACTGAAGGCTTTATTCTTGCAGTGCAAGACCAAAGTCTTTTCACTAGAAACTTTCAAGCAAATATTATACATAATAATATGGATCCAAAATGCAGGTTTTGTGATAAACACCAAGAAACAATAAACCATCTAATCTCAGGCTGTTCTGTACTTGCCCCAAATGAATATAAAAATCGTCACGAAAGAGTGGGGCAATATTTACATTGGACAATGTGCAAACACTATGGAAAATATGTAAACAAACACTGCTATGAACATCACCCAGCACCGGTTACAGAAATAGATGTCACCATTCTATGGGATTGCACCATCTACACAGACAGAAAAATTGAAGCAAATAGGCCAGACATTATTGTTAAAAACCAGAAAGAAAAAATTTGTCTATTAATTGATATGGTTTATCCAGTGGATTGTAACATAGCAACCAAGGAATTTGAAAAACTATCAAAATATAAAGACCTGGAAATTGAAATAGAAAAAATGTGGAAATTGAAAACAAGAGTTGTGCCAGTGATAGTAGGTGCACTTGGAATGATAAAAAATGGACCAAAACACATTGAAAGAATCCCTGGAAACCCCAGCTTAAGAGATATACAAAAAATTGTCTTATTAAGTACAGCCCACACACTAAGGAAAACTGTCTATGTAATGCTAGGGATGATGGGGAAGATAGAAAAAACATGAAATGGAGCCATAACAACATATCACGACCTGCCTTATGCCTTCCCGCAGACTTGGTTGGTAGTGCGACCAAAGCAGAAATAGAAATATGATGAGAAATGACATAATAATAATAGAAACTGGATCTGGCCAGAGGGTTAATAGAAAATAAATCAATTATAAAATGGAATTTTTTTTTTTTTTTAATCATATCACCCCAAGCAAGGCGATAACGCCACTGATGCGCAGGGGGCTACGTAAGGGTAAAAAGAATGGAAAAGAGAAAGCCGGAAACAGCATCCTAAACAGGAAACAAGGGATGAGCCTCTTCACCTGTTCAATAGATGTGGGTGGAGTGTGAACCGGGCGATAGTTTAGTCTATCTACTCCAATTATCTAACTAGTAATCAAATTATAATAAAGAGTGCATCTTACCAAAGAATTGGTATAAAAAGCACCAATAATAACTTGGAAACAAATTATTACTAAAATGATAGCAATAATGAAGAGTAGATTTAAGCAGAAGGTTGGTATAAAAAACAGCAATAATAACATGGAAACAAATTATTACTAAAATGATAGCAATAATGACGAGTAGATCTAAGCAGAAGGTTGGTATAAAAAACAGCAATAATAACATGGAAACAAATTATTACTAAAATGATAGCAATAATGACGAGTAGATCTAAGCAGAAGGTTGGTATAAAAAAACAGCAATAATAATATGGAAACAAATTATTACTAAAATGATAGCAATAATGACGAGTAGATTCTAAGCAGAAGGTTGGTATAAAAAACAGCAATAATAACATGGAAACAAATTATTACTAAAATGATAGCAATAATGACGAGTAGATCTAAGCAGAAGGTTGGTATAAAAAACAGCAATAATAACATGGAAACAAATTATTACTAAAATGATAGCAATAATGACGAGTAGATCTAAGCAGAAGGTTGGTATAAAAAACAGCAATAATAACATGGAAACAAATTATTACTAAATGATAGCAATAATGACGAGTAGATCTAAGCAGAAGGTTGGTATCAAAAACAGCAATAATAACATGGAAACAAATTATTACTAAAATGATAGCAATAATGACGAGTAGATCTAAGCAGAAGGTTGGTATCAAAAAAAAAAACAGCAATAATAACATGAAACAAATTATTACTAAAATGATAGCAATAATGACTTGAAAGTAGATCTAAGCAGAAGGTTGGTATAAAAAACAGCAATAATAACATGGAAACAAATTATTACTAAAATGATAGCAATAATGACGAGTAGATCTAAGCAGAAGGTTGGTATAAAAAACAGCAATAATAACATGGAAACAAATTATTACTAAAATGATAGCAATAATGACGAGTAGATCTAAGCAGAAGGTTGGTATAAAAAAAAACAGCAATAATAACATGGAAACAAATTATTACTAAAATGATAGCAATAACAACAGTAGATTCTAAGCAGAAGGTTGGTATAAAAAAAACAGCAATAATAACATGGAAACAAATTATTACTAAAATGATAGCAATAATGACGAGTAGATCTAAGCAGAAGGTTGGTATAAAAAACAGCAATAATAACATGGAAACAAATTATTACTAAAATGATAGCAATAATGACGAGTAGATCTAAGCAGAAGGTTGGTATAAAAAACAGCAATAATAACATGGAAACAAATTATTACTAAAATGATAGCAATAATGACGAGTAGATCTAAGCAGTAGGTTGGTATAAAAAACAGCAATAATAACATGGAAACAAATTATTACTAAAATGATAGCAATAATGACGAGTAGATCTAAGCAGAAGGTTGGTATAAAAAACAGCAATAATAACATGGAAACAAATTATTACTAAAATGATAGCAATAATGACGAGTAGATCTAAGCAGAAGGTTGGTATATAAAAACAGCAATAATAACATGGAAACAAATTATTACTAAAATGATAGCAAATAATGACGAGTAGATCTAAGCAGAAAAGTCAGTATAAAAAACAGCAATAATAACATGGAAACAAATTATTACTAAACAGATAGCAATAATGACGAGTAGATCTAAGCAGAAGGTTGGTATAAAAAACAGCAATAATAACATGGAAACAAATTATTACTAAAAATGATAGCAATAATGACGAGTAGATCTAAGCAGAAGGTTGGTATAAAAAACAGCAATAATAACATGGAAACAAATTATTACTAAAATGATAGCAATAATGACGAGTAGATCTAAGCAGAAGGTTGGTATAAAAAACAGTAATAATAACATGGAAACAAATTATTACTAAAATGATAGCAATAATGACGAGTAGATCTAAGCAGAAGGTTGGTATAAAAAAAAACAGCAATAATAATAAGGAAACAAATTATTAATAAAATGATAGCAATAATGACGAGTAGATCTAAGCAGAAGGTTGGTATCAAAAAACAGCAATAATAACATGGAAACAAATTATTACTAAAATGATAGCAATAATGACGAGTAGATCTAAGCAGAAGGTTGGTATCAAAAACAGCAATAATAACATGGAAACAAATTATTACTAAAATGATAGCAATAATGACGAGTAGATCTAAGCAGAAGGTTGGTATAAAAACAGCAATAATAACATGGAAACAAATTATTACTAAAATGATAGCAATAATGACGAGTAGATCTAAGCAGAAGGTTGGTATAAAAAACAGCAATAATAACATGGAAACAAATTATTACTAAAATGATAGCAATAATGACGAGTAGATCTAAGCAGAAGGTTGGTATAAAAAACAGCAATAATAACATGGAAACAAATTATTACTAAAATGATAGCAATAATGACGAGTAGATCTAAGCAGAAGGTTGGTATAAAAAACAGCAATAATAACATGGAAACAAATTATTACTAAAATGATAGCAATAATGACGAGTAGATCTAAGCAGAAGGTTGGTATAAAAACAGCAATAATAACATGGAAAACAAATTATTACTAAAATGATAGCAATAATGACGAGTAGATCTAAGCAGAAGGTTGGTATAAAAACAGCAATAATAACATGGAAACAAATTATTACTAAAATGATAGCAATAATGACGAGTAGATCTAAGCAGAAGGTTGGTATAAAAAACAGCAATAATAACATGGAAACAAATTATTACTAAAATGATAGCAATAATGACGAGTAGATCTAAGCAGAAGGTTGGTATAAAAAACAGCAATAATAACATGGAAACAAATTATTACTAAAATGATAGCAAAAATGGAGAGTGGGAGATGGCCAAAAGGGTATAAAAAGTATTAATACTAAGATGGAATCAAACTAGTAATAAAATAAAATTAAAAAAATGAAGAGTGGATCTGACGAGAGGGTTGGAATAAAAACATCAATAACAAAATGGAATCAAACTAATACTAAAATAATATTAATAATGCAGCTTGGAATACAACAAGAGAGTTGAAATACAAAGTCTTAATAACAAGATGGAATCAAAGTAGTAAAAAATTATTAAAAATAACAGTGTGTGGATGTAGTCACAGGTTTGAGATAAAATACATCAATTATAAGATGGAATCAAACTAGTACTCAAAAAAATAAAATAATGAACAGTGGGTCCAGCTAGAGAATTGTTAAAAAAAGCAGCAATAATAAGATGGAATCAAACTAGTAATAAAATAATGTTTGAGTTTTATTTAACAGCATATGAACACCTCTGTGGGTTATTTAATGCCAAAAAGGTGAGGCTTTAAGGTATTTTTTTTAATGTCCGGTTATAATGAAAAGGTTGATTTAGTCAGATTTTAATTAAAATTTTTTGTTTTTATTCTTTTTTATTTTAGAAAATTGAAAATGTCTTCTAGTTTTGTATTAAAAAAATGTTTTGCTGAGAATCATTTTTTTTCCTTAAAAAATGTATTGTTGGTAATATTTTTCCTTCAAAAATATATATTTTCCTATAAAAGTGTATTTTTATGTATGTATTCCTATAAAAGTGTATTTTTATGTATGTATTCCTATAAAAGTGTATTTTTATGTATGTATTCCTATAAAAGTGTATTTTTATGTAAAATGTATTTTATGTGTATTTTTATGTATGTATTTCTATAAAAGTGTATTTTTATGTATGTATTTCTATAAAAGTGTATTTTTATGTATGTATTTCTATAAAAGTGTATTTTTATGTATGTATTTCTATTTTTAAAAGTGTATTTTTATGTATGTATTTCTATAAAAGTGTATTTTTATGTATGTATTTCTATAAAAGTGTATTTTTATGTATGTATTTCTATAAAAGTTTGTATTTTTAAAATGTATGTATTTC
Source organism: Ascarosepion bandense (assembly GCA_037127315.1). Classification (NCBI taxonomy): domain Eukaryota; kingdom Metazoa; phylum Mollusca; class Cephalopoda; order Sepiida; family Sepiidae; genus Ascarosepion; species Ascarosepion bandense. The sequence goes on from JBBBDQ010002417.1 coordinate 397,859, forward strand.
TATAAAAGTGTATTTTTATGTATGTATTTCCTATAAAAGTGTATTTTTATGTATGTATTTCTATAAAAGTGTATTTTTATGTATGTATTTCTATAAAAGTGTATTTTTATGTATGTATTCCTATAAAAAGTGTATTTTTATGTATGTATTTCTATAAAAAGTGTATTTTTATGTATGTATTTCTATAAAAATGTATTTTTATGTAAAAATGTATTTCTATTTTTAAAAATGTATTTTTATGTATGTATTTCTATAAAAATGTATTTTTATGTATGTATTTCTATAAAAATGTATTTTTATGTATGTATTTCTATAAAAATGTATTTTTATGTATGTATTTCTATAAAAATGTATTTTTATGTATGTATTTCTATAAAAATGTATTTTTATGTATGTATTTCTATAAAAATGTATTTTTATGTATGTATTTCTATAAAAATGTATTTTTATGTATGTATTTCTATAAAAATGTATTTTTATGTATGTATTTCTATAAAAATGTATTTTTATGTATGTATTTCTATAAAAATGTATTTTTATGTATGTATTTCTATAAAAATGTATTTTTATGTATGTATTTCTATAAAAATGTATTTTTATACTTTCATAGTGTTTTTCCCTAGTGTGTGGGTTAACTATTTACCACAAGCTGGGATCCTAACAGGTGCTACCACTCCAGGTCAGGGTGGACCTGGGAACAACAGCAATTAAGAGGTTGTTCCATGCTTCTCAACAACCTCCAATCATAGGTCTTGGTGCTGGATGCAATTTACCGTCATGCCCCGGACTGAATAAAATAACAACAATAATAGAAAGTGGATCTGGCCAGAGGGTTGGTATAAAAAGCATAATACAATGGGATCAAACTAGTAATAAAAAAACAAACAATAACAGAGTGGATCTGGCCAAAGGGTTAGGATAAAATCATCATCAAAATGGAATCAAACTAGTAATAAAATAAAAATATAATGGAGAGTGGATTTGGCCAGAGGGTTGGGAAAAAAAGCATCAACAATAAGATGGAATTAACCTAGTACGGAAATAATAGCAACAATGAAAAGTGGATATGGCCAGAAAGTTGGTATAAAAAGTATCAATAGAAAAAGACGAATCAAACTAGAAATTAAAAAAAAAAAAGTAGTCACGAAAAGTGGACCTGACCAGATGGTTATTATAAAAAGTGGACCTGACCAGGTTATAAAAAGTGGACCTGACCAGATGGTTATTATAAAAAGTGGACCTGACCAGACGGTTATTATAAAAAGTGGACCTGACCAGACGGTTATTATAAAAAGTGGACCTGACCAGATGGTTATTATAAAAAGTGGACCTGACCAGACGGTTATTATAAAAAGTGGACCTGACCAGATGGTTATTATAAAAAGTGGACCTGACCAGATGGTTATTATAAAAAGTGGACCTGACCAGATGGTTATTATAAAAAGTGGACCTGACCAGATGGTTATTATAAAAAGCATAAATAATAAGTATAGAATCAAACAAATAATAAAATAATAATAACAATAAGGAAAAGTGGATCTGGCCCAAGGGTTGGTATAAAGAGCATCAATAGAAAAATAGAATCAACCTAGTAATAAAATAGCAACAACCACGGAGATTAGATCTGACCAGATATTTGGTATAAAAAAAAACGCATCAATAATAAGATGGAATCAAACGAGTAATAAAATAATAACAATTACAGAGAGCGGATCTGGCCAGAGGATTGGGATAAAAAAACATCAATAATAAGATCAAATTCACCTAGTAGTAAAATAATAGCAACAATGAAAAGTGGATCTGGCCTGAGGGTCGGTATAAAAAAATCATCAATAAAAAGATGGATTCAAACCAGTAATAAAACAATAACGGAGATTGGATCTGACCAGATGTATGGTATAAAAAGCATCAATAATAAGATGGAATGAAACTAGTAATAAAATAATAGTAATAATGAAGAGTGGATCTGACCAGAAGGTTGGAACATAGCATATTATAAGATGGAATCAAACTAATAATAGAGAAAACACTTCATACAACAATTAAAAATAGAATTTGAACAACACATTTGACAATGTGAGCATTTTGCAATATTCGTAATTTTGCTTGCTTATTCATTTTTTTTTTTTTAATTTTAGTCCTTTTTTATGCAAACCTTAATTGTAAAACCACATTATCTAAGACAACTGTAAACTTTTCCAGTGTATTCCTGTTCATGCAAGTAGTGGTGCTGAAAAGTTTGTATCCTGATCAACTTCTGAATATCTGTTCAAATGAGTAAACTATTTTTTTTTCAGGTTTCATATTTTGATTTGCCACCAGAGTCTGGGACATTATAATTTCTATTTATATATATATATATATATATATATATATATATATATATTTTCTAGACATATTCTATTAAATATAAGAGACAATGAATGTCTATTATGTTTAATCATGAGCCGTTCTAAACGTCGTATTTTTGCTTTAATTTCAGTTGAAAATAAAGACAAAAATTCTCCAACATTTGGATAATTATTTATTGGTTTTCTTCTAAGCTTTCGGCTCACATGAGCCATCTTCAGAGAGGTAGTTTAAACTGAAATATTATAAAATCCACCATCACCGACGATTTTATTTTGTGTTGACATAAAACTCCGCTTGGCAATGGCAATAGTTACCAAAAATAATAAACGCAGTTCTTAAGTTTGCGATGTGGTTTTATGACGTCACACCGCAGGATAGCGCGAAATGACAACAAAACCATCTAGTCAAATGCAATGTAATATGTTATTTCCTGTTTTAAAGTTGATTTTATTGGGTGTTGGTTGTTTTGATTTGATGTACATGGCCTCCAATATCTGCAGGTTCCTCTTACTGTGTGTATGAGTAAGGATCACCGTATTGTTGACCAAAATCTGTCTGATATTACCTACATGTTTATGTTTTTCAGAGAAATGTTGTTTAATAGTACTCTGATCAGAAAGATGACATGTAAGTCTACGGGAGAGCGTGGTTCTGGTAAAACCAATATATGTACTAGGTTTTTGAGTAGTATCAATCAATATTAAACCCACTATATTAAAAAAACTATTATTAGCATGCACCACACAAGTACCTTTTCACGACCCCTTAGGCAATATTTATACACAAATAGATGGTATTGCGATGGGATCTCCTTTAGGTCCCCTCTTTTCTAATTATTATATGGCAAATCTAGAAAATAAAATAATTAATGACAACAATAAACCCTCTATATATGTAAGATATATAGATGACATCTTTGTTTTAGCTAAGAATATCGATCAAATTAAATATCTTAAAAACAAATTTGAAAGTCACTCCGTCCTCAAATTTACATTAGAACTTAATATTAATAACAAACTCCCATTCCTTGATGTATTCATTGATTCTAGCACACATAAATTTACTACTTCTCTATATAGGAAACCAACTAGCATAAATTCGTGTCTTCTTAATTATAATAGTGAATGTCCCCAACGATATAAGTTAGCTGTTATAAAAAACTTACTTCAACGCACACAAATGATATCTTCTTCCAAATCTATATTTTATAAAGAATTACACAACATTAAGCAAACACTAGTCAATAATGGATTTCCTAACTCCGTTATTGATCAACAAATTAAAATGTATCTCAACAAACTTAACAATAGCTCTAACAATAATGATAATATTAATAATAATGGTTTACATCAAAATAAACATAACACTATTAACTTATACTATTGCAACCAAATACATAATAATTATAAACAAGATGAAAAAACTCTCAAAAACATAATACGTAGAAATGTTAAACCAGTGGATAGTAATAATCAAATTAAACTCATTATATATTATAAAAAGTTTAAAACAATTGACCTCATAGTTTATAATAACCCAACAGGCACTAAACTAAATTCTTTACAAAAAACCAATGTAGTGTACCAATTTACATGCCCATTCAGAGATTGCATCTCTGATACTACTCAAAAACCTAGTACATATATTGGTTTTACCAGAACCACGCTCTCCCGTAGACTTACATGCCATCTTTCTGATCAGAGTACTATTAAACAACATTTCTCTGAAAAACATAAACATGTAGGTAATATCAGACAGATTTTGGTCAACAATACAGTGATCCTTACTCATACACACAGTAAGAGGAACCTGCAGATATTGGAGGCCATGTACATCAAATCAAAACAACCAACACCCAATAAAATCAACTTTAAAACAGGAAATAACATATTACATTGCATTTGACTAGATGGTTTTGTTGTCATTTCGCGCTATCCCGCGGTGTGACGTCATAAAACCGCATCGCAAACTTAAGAACTGCGTTTATTATTTTTGGTAACTATTGCCGTTGCCAAGCGGAGTTTTATGTCAACACAAAATAAAATCGTCGGTGATGGTGGATTTTATAATATTTCAGTTTAAACTACCTCTCTGAAGATGGCTCATGTGAGCCAAAAGCTTAGAAGAAAACCAATAAATAATTATCCAAATGTTGGAGAATTTTTGTCTTTATTTTCAACTGAAATTAAAGCAAAAATACGACGTTTAGAACGGCTCATGATTAAACATAATAGACATTCATTGTCTCTTATATTTAATAGAATATGTCTAGAAAATTACTTGCTGCCTCGATATACTAAATATATATATATATATATATATATATATATATATATATGCGTGACTCTTCAGAAATGAATTGAGTTCTTTTGGTGACTGGTGTGTGTATACACTGCGTCTATACAACGTTAAAATTTCCCTTCTCTGATTCCATGCGCCTATGGCTTAGGGAGTAGCGACTCCGACTGACACCAAATCGGTCGAGTTTCAATCCCGGCCAGAAGCAAGTGGATGTGTCTAGCCACACTGATGGGCTGTGATACAGCGAAAGAGGCTTGTATGTGGATGACTAATATATATATATATATATATATATATATATATATATAAATAAATAAACAGATCATTTATGACTCCACCACAACCAAGATGGAAGGGGCCCACTTGACACTTGTCATTCACACTTTTTCTTTTGTATAAATAAAAAATGTTTCTATTTCTCATTTTTGAAGTGGAAAAAGGAAATCAGAAAATATATCCTTCAAGATAACATTATCAACTTTCTATCTCAGTTTATTTCTCATCATATTTTAGGCTTATACTCCTGCATGGTCTTAACGACAGTAGAGGTTTACCCCTTGTTTATGGTAAGGTTTCCAGTTTCTTCTGAAGTTTTTACGTTGTTTTTTTTTATTCCCAGTAGCCCATTACATCTTAGTAGCATTATCCCCTTGAGTGATTAAAAGAGAAAAAAAAATAAAAAAAAATCAATAGATATATGGTTTTTTCAGTTTAAATGTGTCCTATCTCAGTAAGAGGATATTTGTATACGTAACTATTCAGCTATGTATTGAAATTACCGTATTTTTCAGCTTACACAACATACTTTTTTTCCCTGTAAAGTACATGTGCGTCTTTCAAGACGAATATATCAGTTACCACCATGACATGGATGGTAGTGAGGATCATTTATTGTACATGACTGACAATAGTGGTAACTCTGAAGATGATCGTTTAGAGCTTTTACATGAATCCAGCAGTGATGAGTTTTTGGAATTTGAGGATCAATAAAATTTGTTTTATATTTTTACATGCGTATTTTTTAAAATTTTTAATTCATTTTTATGAAAACAAAACCACCCTCCAACAATGAAAGATGTATAGCATATTTACTAACCACAAACTAGTATGTCATTGCCATAAAAACAAAATCGAACGAGTGATTAAAGTAAACAATACATGGCGCCAGTATATGAGAGACACACGACTAATGTGTTGTTGTATAAGAATGACTTTTTCTGAAAAATTTCTTTACAATATTAGGGTGCATCTTCCAAGCTGCAGCATTTTGTAAGTCAGAAAATACGGTAATTATTTTCCCTAACCTTTACCAGATACTTTCCTGTAATACAGTTTTTAAGGGGAGGCAACATACTATACCAGTGACAGAATTTCTTAAGCCACATACTATACCTCCATCGAAAAATGTCCTGGTCAAAAGTCTGACAACCAAAAATAATACCAACTTCCAACTCAAATCTGCAACCAAAGTACATTATATTGAAATAACATTCATGTAGTGTTGTTTAACGAAGTGTGGTTGGTAGAAGAATGAGTGACCGCTTGGATCTATTCTTGTCGATTGCTTTACGCGAAAACCAGAACACTGCTTCACTCAAGACTTCATTACCTGCGCACTGCAAACAAAAGCATTTTCTCTCAAACACTGGTGTAGCCTTCACAAGTCTCAGACACTGCACTGCCCGGAAACCAAAAGTTGGCTCTTTTTATGCATCTTTGGTCTCAAGCAAGAAACCTAGATCTCTCGCTTGTGACTGCCTTGCTTTCGCTGATGACGCATGTGCCGTATCATTTCAAAACTGACTTGACACAGCTCGCCTCCTGGTTCCATGATGCCTACAAACACATATGCAAACAATCTGCCTTCTCTTGCTTCAGCGAGGTAAATCTCACATGGGAAAGGTATGAATCCATCTCTTCTTCCCTAAGCTATGGGTAAATAGCAGGACAGACTGGGTCCTATAGCTTTGGTTGGCAACCAGTCTAATGCAGTAAGAAATTGGCAACCTACTGCAAGAAAAACTTCATGTAGTCGGGAGACCAAAATCCCATGTAACTTCTAGAGACAAAGCCAGCTCAACCTGCCCAGAGTGAATGACGCCACAATTTCAAGTAATTTCTTTTAGGTGAGATTGCCAATGATGTGCAATGAGAAAAGTACCAATGTACAGGGGATGTCAAAGAAAAGATAAGAGATGGATAGAAATTAAGTAGATAGAAGATGGCAATTGACATTGCAGCTATCAGGGAAGCAAGCAAATGGAAGGGAGTTGGTCACAAATGGGAAGTGTCAGAAAAGAAACTGTTAGAGTAGAAGAGGGGGTAGCATTTACCTATTTTGATAGTAAAAGGGTGGGACCTTGATGCCAATCTAGAATCACAAGTAAATACATATGGTTGGGGGACCAGGAAAAAAGATCATCCAAGTTGCCATAAAAATATTTATAGAAAAGACAGAAGAAATTCACATCATATTGATGAGAAAATGGCTAAGGTGGGTTGCCAAGTCAGGATTGATTATATTGCAGATCCTTCCTTGGATTTTGTCGAGAATCTCAAGATAAATGGCAGGAACACCTGACTAGATATGGTAACAGTATTCAATGCATAGACGAATGGTAGATTTATAAATGTGCAAAATGGATTCTGACAAGAAAAACTTCCTAGCAGTAAATGGATTCGATATAGTCATTCCATTTGAGATCATTTGGGAAAGTAACACTAAAGAGGTGGAGTGTGTTGCTCTCTAGGAGATTAGCGTCATCCATTCTGATGGTAGGCAAGAAATTTCTCTGTGGTGATTAAAGGAGAGCAGCTCTATTTTGGAGGCATTAAAATTTACAAGCCACTTCCTACTTCATTCAATCATAGATTCGAAATCCTTTTGAAGGGATGAAGCCAGGTTTACTTTGTCATTACTGAAATAACAGACTTTAAAATAAAATTATTATATACTTTAATATCTTACAGCTATAATATACCGAGACAATTTAAAAAAAAATTAAACTAATATTCTAAGTTCCATTAAGGACTTCTTCATTCTCTAAATGACCATATTTACACATAATTGCCTATGCTGGTTTTATGTGCTGTATGTACAGAACAAATTATGATTTAATCTTGAAGCTACAAATGTTTTTCTTTTATCTTTGGGCAAATTTTTACACATTCTAAAATATGTCTAATTTGATGATGATAATCTAAAACTTATTTACTGTACCTGTAAACTTTAATTTGCTTGACTGGAGTAGCAAGACTTAAGAGAGATAAACAAGACAAAAATTTATTAAGAACTACAAACGAGAAGAAAATGTAGAGAGCGATGATCGCCAATGTTCTGATGGGATACGATAAAGAAAAAAGATTGTAAATTCAACTTAAAAGCCTTCACCTTTTTTTTTAATCTTTGATTTAATATTTTTCTTTAGTTATTTTTCACAAAAAATATTACGAATCAACAATTAAGCGAAGACAAGGCTTTACTTCTTTTTTTTATCCTTGTTATATACATAGATTATTGTACTATACTGCAGTCAGTCTGTGTAGGTGTGTAAGCTTTCGAGGAAATGCCAAGGCCGAATGAGAAAGAAAATACTTTCTACAGAAAATTCAGACAGACAATCACTACGAAATAAGTGATAACGCCAAAATATGTAATAATTTTAAAGTGGACAAGAAAAAAAAATTTTAACAATTTCCGTTTTAAAGAAAAAAGTCTTCAAAAACTACAACAAAAAGGAAAAGAAACACCCTTTTTTTTTGTTTAATTTGCAAAAATTGGTTACCCCTCCATTAATGTTTATTTTCTTAACTAGGATAGAAAATTTTAAATAAATCTAGTTTATTTAGTTATTTTGAGACATAGAATGATTAAATATTTTATTCTGATAAAGTCATTTATTATTTGTGCAATATAATGAATTTTTTATCCTTTTTTTTATAACTAGTCCTCATGTTCTCTACACGAAAAGAAAAATAACTCTTCACTTTTTAATCCGAAATAAAATTATAGACAGAATTTAGTATTGTTAGACGATTTTTAAGAAATATTTAGTTTTATTAAAAGGTTGTAAAGTTTGTCAAACAAGTAGATTCAATTTAAAAATACGAATGTCAAAAACTTAAAACATGTGCTAAAAAAGAAAAAATCAACCAGCATGGCGCCGAATGTTACGATCATCAACAATGGGCAGAAAATGGGGGACCAATTTACATAATAACAGCAATTAAAAACTAATCCCCCATATCATGTCTTATAACAAACCTAAAAGGGATCGCCTGTAGAGTTGAAAAGGAAATAACTTAAAAATAGATAAGTTAAAAATAAAATAAAAATTGGACTTTTTTCTTAAATTTAAAAAAAATGGATAATTCCGAAATAATTTGGTTTGCTATTAAAAAAAAAAAACTGTTGTTTGCACACATTTTTACTACACATTTTTATTTCTATTTATTAACGTTACGTTTATTTTTAATTTTTAAAAGATGAAGAAAGTTTAATTACGTTTGATTATTTTTTCTATTATTTTTTTATATTACAATAATTTGTTTTCATAATTATTTTTAAAAAATCACATTGAAATAAACAATGTTCTATTTCAAAATCAGAAAATATAGGTTGGTCATTTAAAAAAAAAAACATCTGAGCTATAATTTTTAATTTAAAAATATTAATATTTCAAAAATTAAAAAAATTACGTATTTAATTAAGAAGAATAATCAAGTTTTGATTATAACAATCTGTGGTGATTTTTTAATTAGCGATTTAAATTTAAATCAAATAATTACATTACATCAACTAAAAATTAAAAAAATGTTTAAAAATAAAAAAACATTTGTTAGGAAAAAGTTTGTTTTTTATATCTCAAAATTTTCTATTCACTTTTATATTTAATTAAAGTAGATTTTTCTTAAATAAATAAAATTAACATTTACCAACAAAATACTTTTTAATTCATCAATTTTTTGAAATAAAAAATATTAAGTTAAAAAATTAATCAGATATTTTACTAAAAATAAATTTAGAAAATTTAAAAAAGAAATCTAGAAATATTATAGTCTTCATTAAAAAAAAAATTAGCAATTTTTATTTTTTTAAGATTTGGTACTAATAAAAATTTTAAAATATGCAACTATGTAAGGTTTTTATTTAAAAAAAATAAAATATTTTAAATAGAAAAACAAAACGAGTATAAACCCCCAAAAAACTACTTTTTCCAAGTGAAAATGCAAATTGAATCTTAAATTTATTAAAGGATCATTCAAAAAGAGAGATTAATGATTATTAAATTTTTTAAAAACTTTTAAATTTGACAATTTAATTTAAACACAAAAAACAAGTGTCCTGAGGTAGAAAACTTAAAAATTAAAAAGTAAAACCTACAGGCCAGATAAGTCCGGCAATAGATTTTTCCTCTAATTACGGAAAACCATAAATTGCAATAATTTATTTTCTTAAATAGTTAAGTTTATTTTAACCACACAAGTAATAATTAGTAAATAGGTGTCTAAATTTAGAACAATTCTTTAAAATGAAACAAATAAGCATCATGTTTCTTTTTCGAGATAAACAATAATTTCAAGACGACCATTTCTACTCCCAATGGGCTTCCGTAATTGGAAAAACAGAACTGTCGAGATTTTTTCATTTTTTTTACGAAATGGTATAAGAAACACCGGTAAAGCCAAAGTCTGCTAAGATTTCTTCAGATTTAAAGGATCTAAAACCATTTTATTTTGGTAGAAACCTTTCTATTTCCGTAAATAAAAGACTGGATAACGAAATTTTAACATCTAGAGACAATTAGACAGAGTTCACATAGCTAACACTTTTTAATTAATTGACAATAACGAGTCGGGGGATCTGCCTCTTGGAATCTAAAAAAATAATTTTAAATTCTAAGCTACATACATCCTTGCAACTTTTGATAAACAACCAAGATATACACTTTAAAATACATTTTGTTCTCATTCTCTTAATGTTGGTTAATTAAAAATACCATTAAAAACTGCTTTTTAACTCGATTTTTTTTTAAAACTGGGAAATTTTAAAAAGGAAGTTAGCAAGTCCTCAAAAGTTATGTCAATTCCTTAAAAAAATCTTTTCCTGGGACACGCATCATCGAAAAATATGTTATTTTTAGAGTTTAACGGACCATCAGGATTTAGAAATCTCTAAATCAGAAAAACACAACCAAATACAACATTACCTAATGTAATTTTACAGCGGAATTTGGACAATGACTAATGGGGGATCAGTTTACAACTTGTTACAACTAAGCATTGATCCCCCATTTTGCGGCCACAAGCATGTTTTACATATATTTTTTCGTTGTTATATACAGAGAATTGAATACGTACGGTTTTATCATCAAGCTGCTCCCAACAATCAAGAACTTCACCATCTTCAGCCATGATCGTATGTCACCGAAGTCAACTAGAAGTTTCAAATTCTTGAAACATTGGATCTTTTCTTGGAGAAGAGAGAAGATAAAATCGACCCCCAAACTGACAATTGTAAAAGCCAGTTAGACAAAAGACCGATAACCTTGAGTTATCCGAGTTATCTGCCCCTGGAACAATTACACGAGCACCTGTCAGGATTTTGCTTATGCAAAGTGATATTTGCTCTCTTCTAAGTAAAGTTTAATAATCTATAGAGAGAAAAAAAGAAATAATATTAATTGTTTTTGTTTTATTTCATTTTATTTTTAGATTCCCTACAATTTGAACTAATTCGATAAACACGTTAGATTTTTTTTCAGCACTACTGAATGCATGGTCATCAGCAAGCAGAGGAGCCCCCAAAATTTCCAATTACAGGTCGAGGATAAATTCAAGCAGGTACAGAAACTTAAATGTTTTTTTTTTTTTTAATCGTATCACCCCGATCAAGGCGGTAACACCACTGATGTACAGGGGGCTACGTAATAGTGAAAAGATTAGAAAAGAGAAAGCCGGAAACCACATCCTAAACAGGGAACAAGGGATGAGCCTCTTCACCTGTTCAATAGACGTGGGTGGAGTGTGAACTGGGCGATAGTTAGATCTATCTACTCCAATTGAAAAAAAAAAGTGAGAAGATTGGAAAAGAGAAAGCCGAAAGCGTCTAACAGAGGACGAAAAGTGTGACACTGAGATCCGAAGGTGTATTGGCATGGTGAAGGATGCATTCCAGAAGCTGAGTAGAGTATTGAGAGACAGGAAAATTTTGTTGGAAACAAAGAAAAGAGTACTGGATTGTTATGTGATGTCTGTTCTCCTCTATGAGAGAGGATTCTGGACAATTTCCTCAAACGTGAAGGAGTGACTTGAAGCAACAGAAATGTCGTTGTACAGAAGGATGCTGAGATACCATGAACCGAACATGTGACCAACGACCAGTTTTTGTAGAGAATGGAAACGAAAAGGAAACTTATACTTAACATCAGGAAGAGACAGCTGAAGTTTCTCGGACACGTAATGAGGAAAGAGGGCTTGGAGAATCTGATACTGACAGGGCGGATTGAGGGAACGAGAGACAGGAAAACAGTGCGTGATATACTTGATTGGCTTAAACATATGGATAGTAGAGCAGGTTTGGGAGAAATAATAGGATAAAAATATTAAGGAAAACAAGAGACAGGTAGATGTGGAGGGCCATGCTCGCCTATGTTCTGAAGAGACACGGCACATGAAAGAAGAAACTAAAGTTCAGTTCTTGTCATTATTATTATTATTGTGTCATTTTTCATCATATTTCGATTTCTGCATTGGTCTCACTACCAACCAAGTCTGCGGGGAGACCTAAGGCAGGTAGTGGCGTGTTGTTATGACTCCATTTCATGTTTTTCTATCTTCCCTATCATCCCTAGCATTACATAGATAAAGTTTTCCTTAGTGTGTGGGCTGTACTTAATAAGACATTTTTTTGTATATCTCTTAAGCAGGGGTTTCCAGGGATTCTTTCAATGTGTTGTTTTGTTCCATTTTTTATCATTCCCAGTGCACCTACTATCACTGGCACAACTCTTGTTTTCAATTTCCACATTTTTTCTATTTCAATTTCCAGGTCTTTATATTTTGACAGTTTTTCAAATTCCTTGGTTGCTATGTTACAATCCGCTGGACAAGCCATATCAATTAATAGACAAGTTTTCTCCTTCTGGTTTTTAACAATAATGTCTGGCCTGTTTGCTTCAATTTTTCTGTCTGTGTAGATGGTGTAATCCCATAGAATGGTTACATCTTCTATTTCTGTAACCGGTGCTGGATGATGTTCATACCAGTGTTTGTTTACAGCTTTTCCATAATGTTTGCACATTGCCCAATGTAAATATTGCCCAACTCTATCGTGGCGATTTTTATATTCGTTTGGGGCAAGCACAGAACAGCCTGAGATTAGGTGGTCTATTGTTTCTTGGTGTTTATCACAAAACCTGCATTTTGGATCCATATTATTATGCATAATATTTGCCTGAAAGTTTCTCGTGAAAAGACTTTGGTCTTGTGCTGCAAGTATAAATCCTTCAGTTTCAGACTTTAATCCAGATGCACGTAACCATCGATGAGTATTAACTTTGTCAACATTGGATTTATTGGCACGTACTGGATATTGGCCATGCAGAGGTTTGTCTTGCCAGCGCTGTTTCATCTTTTCAAGAGCTTTATCTTTGGCTTTCATTTTCATATTTTTTGCCGCAATAGTTGGTTCTTGGCTTCTGTTTTGCTTTTCTACAGAATCTACTAACTGTAATTCTTGTTTGTATTTACTGCCTTCTTTTATTATTGAATATTTTTTCTTTCTTTCTTCATGTTGCCTTACTAATTGTATCATCCAATCCTTTGTTGTTTCTGTGTATGTTAGTAAGCCAATAGTTGTTGTCTTGTATGACAATTCCAGCTGAATAAGACCCCTTCCACCTTCTTTACGGGGTATGTATAGACGGTCTACATCAGCCTTTGGGTGATGCATCCTATGCTTAGAAAGAAGCTTTCTTGTTTTAGCATCCATTCGCCTGATGTCGTTTAGAGTCCAGTTTAAGATGTTGAAGCTATATTGGACAACTGGGATTGCAAGGCTATTAATGGCCATAACTCTATTCTGTGAATTTAATTCAGTTTTTAATATCATTCGTAGCCTTCTATAGTACTCTTTACGCACTATTTCTTTCATTTTTTTATGATGAATGTTTTCGCTCTCATTTACACCTAGGTATTTATAAGCTTCTTCTGGTTTCAATTCTTTTATTGTTGCAGCAGGGTCTAAGCTAATTGAGGATGTTTCTTGTAGTGATCCACGTAAAACTGTAGCTTTATCACATTTATTCAAATTGAATTTCATTCCAATGTCTTCACTGAATCATTTTACAGTTTGCAGAAAACCTTCCAGCTCGTTATCATTCTTAGCATCCAACTTTAAGCCATCCATGTAAAATAGATGGCTTATTTTTTTTTTTAATTATTATTATTATTATTATTATTATTATTATTATTATTATTATTATTATTATTATTATTCCTCCACAATGTGCGTTGTGGTGCAATGGATATCTACTCGGAACGAGAGATCGGGAGGCGGGTGCCGAGTTCGAATTCCAGTTGAAATCCTTGCATTCACTTACACACAAATACCCTTGGGAAAGGTATTAATCCGTCTTCTCCCTCCAGTTATGGGTTAAATAATAGGACAGACTGGGTTCTATAGCCTTGACTGGTAGCCAGTCAACCGCAGAAAGCAATGACAACCTACTGCGGGATAATCTGTCCAGTCAGTTATGTCTCTTTCAAGACATGATCGCCCAAAGCGTGTATCACGTATGGCACTTAAATGAATTCAACAATGCATTCAAAAACATGAATTCTTTCAAGACTTGCACTGATAATACTGAAGATTTATGAAATACGCACACAAACATTTTATTTTTATAATTTTTTTTTTTTTTCAATTTTCAAAAAAGTCACAATACTTTTAAATCAGTTTACTAACGTTTACTCACACCGTTGAAAATGACAATGTTTCCAATATATTTCTTACAATTATTATTCGTATCAATCCGTTATTTCAAAGTCGGTCTTTGCATCTCCCGGCTTTTGGAACTAACCTCTATTGAAACACTAAAGACTCTGTCGCCTGGAGTCACCAGTTCAAGAGATAAAACTCTACTACATGAAATCGCGACAGAAACTGTCACACTAAAAATTCCGAAAACAATTTTATATAGGTACCTAAAATATAAAGCGATACCTATGTATTTTAAAAATAAAAAAAAATCTTTCTTGAAGCTTTTATTTTACTTTTAATTCCAAGCTAACAGATTAAATTTAATATTTCCAATAAGAAAAGTATTTTTCTGTATTTGAAACCGAATTTAGATTAGTTGAAATCATTTTTATTATCAGTGAAACCGATAAAATCGTCCATATTGACAAATCTGTCAACACAAAATAATTATCTTTATTAAAAATCTTTAAAAAATAAAATATATTTACTTGATTTTGTAGCGCATAAGAAATTAATTAAAATCAACTCTTCTTCTTCACTTTTACAAAAACTCACAACGACGTGTGAAATCTTGGTTTTCCCAAATAGAAAAAAGATTGACCATCTGCTTAACGAAAAAGTCGAAACCAAATTTCGCAAGTTGGTGTTAAAATGATTTTTGACCAATGGGAGCGACTTGTAAGACTTGGAAGGACTTGGCGATCCAGTGTGAAATTCAAATGGAGTATATAAATTACCTCGGCGTCAGTCAAGAGTCAGATAGATGAGAGCAGCGAAAGAGAAACACACATCTAAAATGTAACTTCAAACTTCAAGCAACCCGGACATTGTCTTCTTTCTCTTTCTCCTTATCTCTTTCAACAATTACTACTACAAACATTTTGTACGAACTCTACCCTTAATCTCTTAATAATGTTTCTAATTGCACATTAACCCTTACAACTTATGTTAGTCTTTCCCTTTAATAAATTTCTGTTTTAAAATGCAAAATGTATATTTTATCCTTCTTACGCTATTCCACACAATTTCACATATTCCAACCTGCCGACAACCAACCTTCTGATGATGAAAAAACCTTCTGATGATTACAACTCTACATAAAACTTGTAAGCTGTAGGGAGTTCGGTGAAGTCTGACACAAGGCCGAATCAAAGAAACATTAATCAGCTCCCTACGATACAATTTAAAGTTTAATTAATTTGAATTGAAACAAATATTATTTTAGTCTAAAATATCAGTATTGTTTTTAACATGTGTTTATTGAAAATGTTGACACATTTATTGACTTGGCCGATTTATATAAGGGAGAAATAATTGTTATAAAATTAACGAATACAACACAAACGCCTTTCTTATATAAATTTTTAGAAGAAAAATCTAAAAATTGTAAAACAATTTCACCTGACCGCTACAATTTAATAAATGATTTTAAAAGATTTAAAACTTTATTAATTATTCTAATTAAATTTATTTTAAATGAAAACAATTCTTTTAAAAATTCATATAATTATGTGGGAGTTTTTTTTTTTTTTTTTTTAATCGTATCACCCCGAGCAAGGCGGTAACGCCACTGATGTGCAGGGGGCTATGAAATAGTGAAAAGATTGGAAAAGAGAAAGCCGGAAACCACATCCTAAACAGGGAACAAGGGATGAGCCTCTTAACCTGTTCAATAGATGTGGGTGGAGTGTGAACCGGGCGATAGATGGATCTATCTACTCCAACTGAAAATAAAAACAAAAAACAAAGTGAGAAGATTAGAAAAGAGAAAGCCGGAAACCACATCCTAAACAGGGAACAAGGGATGAGCCTCTTAACCTGTTCAATAGACATGGGTGGAGTGTGAATCATGATGATTTTTTTTTTTCTCCACATTTCAATACATGGTCTGGCTGTTAAGCTTCATTAATTTGGTTTACAATTCCTAAAAGATGTTGGTTTATCAAAACAATTACTAGTTTTTGTCTTCTTTCTTAACTATTTAGTGTTCTCTCTTCCATATATTTCCTATTCTGTTTGTTTCTTTCTGTTATTAGTCTTTTCAAATAAGAATTGTTATCCCTCAGAAAGATATGCTTACATTATGTAATAGAGTATTACAAATTATTCAAAGCACAACCTTTAATACACTTTAAATGGAAATACATTGACTATCATTTTTTAAAAATCACTTCATCTGTAACTCTTGTGTAGTTCAACAAAAATCTGGTGTAGGCGTCAAAGCTAAACTCGCAGCCGAGATTGAAAAAGACCTCCAATCCATATTGGACTGGGGTAAGAAATGGCTAGTAAATTTTAATGCTTCTAAAACGAAGCTACTGTCAATTAACCATCATCGACAATCTCACCTACCTCCCATTAGCATGGACCGGGCTTGCCTCCCAGAGAGTAAAACACTACGCCTCCTTGGTCTCACACTTTCAGCAGACCTCAAATGGAATGACTATATCGAATCCATTGCTAAATCCGCTTCTATGAAAGTCGGTTCTCTGTGTAGGGCCCGGAAGTTTTTTCCGTCTAAATCTATCCTGCACATTTACAAATCTACCATCCGCCCGTGCATTGAATACTGCTGCCATATCTGGTCGGGTGCCCTTGCTGTTCTCCTCGGGCTTCTCGATAAGGTTCAGAGGAGGGTCTGTAATGTGATAGATACCGACTTGGCAGACCGCCTGCAGTCTCTCTCCCACCGGCGAGACGTGGCTTCCCTGTATCTCTTCTATAAATACTTTCACGGCTTCTGCTCCGATGAACTTAGATCACTGGTGCCCCCTAAATACGAATTTGCACGAGATACTAGATTAGCAACTAGATCCCACCCTTTTACAGTGAAACCGATAAAATGCAGCCGTAAATTCTACGCCAACAGTTTCTTTCCTCGCACTTCCCGACTGTGGAATTCTCTTCCAAACGATTGCTTCCCCGACGGCTACAATCTCCAGGAGTTTAAATGTAAGGTCAATAGACACCTCCTAACACACTAACCTGCTCCCATTCTATCAAGCACTCTTCCCATCTGCCCGACCCTCATCCTCGCTATCCTTACTCATCTGTCACCTTTCTCCTGACATTCCCTATGTCTATCCACTCCTTCTCTTTACCTTCCCCTATGTAGCCCCATGCGCAATAGTGGCAGTGGAATGCCTTGCTTGGGGTGAGATGATTAAAAAAAAAAAAAAATACAAACAAGTCAGCATACAAAATCCATACCAACACAATGTTGCACAATGTTGCACAATGTTGAAAAAAAAACAAAACGAATAAACATTAACTGCTACAGAAATGAATTACTGGAAATTTCATAAAATCAAATAAACGTAGAGTAACACGCACACAGAGTGCAAAGAATTTGTCACTTTAACTGGATGAACCTGCTCAATTAAAGTAACAAATTCTTTGCACTAAAACTATCAATGCTCCAATTCCACCTCGATATCGAGTACTTTACGATAAAAAAAAAAAAACTGCTTGCCGAAGTACCTTTTATCAGTAAAACACTAAAGAAGCAATAATCTTGGCGTAAACATTATCATAGCTCAATACTATATATATATATATTCACTGGATTTTTAAATTACATGACCCGGCAGCCAACACGGAAAGTAACACTTTAAAATTCAGAAAAATATTAAAATAAAATTTAATTTTGTCTGTTATTTTCAACGAAACTTGCACAAAAGAAAGATTACTGCCTAATAATCATTTTAATCCCCATCAAGAGGAGATCGCCACTAATGTGCAGGGGAGTTACAGTGACGCTACACTTAAATTTTTGGAGATTGTAGCTATCAGGAAAACAAGTAAACGGAAGGGAGTTCCACAGGTAGGAAGTACGAGAAAAAAAACTGTTGTAGTAGAAGTGGCGGTTACATTTAACTATTTCAACTGTAAAAGGGTGGGACCTAAATGCCAATCCAACACCCCGATTAAATACACATGGTCGAGAAAAAAAAAGCTCATCAGAGCGGTTACCATAAAAATATTTGTAGAAAACACAGAGGGAAGCCACGTCATGTCGATGAGGAAGAGACTGACGTCGAAATGTCAATTCAGGACCGATCACATCGCAGACACTTCTTTGAATATTCTTTTTTTTTTTTCGTTTGTTTTACTTGTCACTGTGCAATGCACAATGAAAATGGACTGCAGTCCCAATGTGCATAACACTTGAAAATACCAGGTGCAGTAAGCATGGATGTGCGGATGGTATAATAATGACTGGAAATTGTTAATAGGAGAACCGGGTTCCAATTCCAGACGGGTTGGCTATATTCAGTTACTCGCAAATATCCTCGGAAAATGTGAATCCACTTTCCCCCCAAAGTTATGGGTTAATTAAAAACACACGCGCAGCATCGAATGAAGAAAAGCAAAAACGTTTAAATATGTTGAAAATTGTCAGCGTCCGTCAGCGTTGATTTTTACGCAGAGCTCAAGGATAAAAACTGCCATCAAATGCTTTGCCCTAGAAATCAGTAGTGGACTGGCCAAATTATAAGTTTGCCCGTTAAATTAGACAGCTTCTACCAAATAAAAATGCTATAAAGAAACAAACGCAGACGACTATTTTTTTAAAATCAATTCCATTCGAATCCATTGCTAAATCCACTGCTATGAAAGTCGGTTCTCTGTGCAGGGCCTGGAAGATTTTTTTTCCCTCTGAATCTATCTTGCACATATATAAATCTCCCATCCGCCAGTGCATTGAATACTGCTGCCATATCTGGTCGGGTGCTCCTGCTATTCTCGGGATTCTCGACAAGGTACAGCGGAGGGTCTGTAATGTGATCGATACCAATTTGGTAGACTGCCTGCAGTCTCTCTCTCACCGGCGCGACGTGGCTTCCCTGTGTCTCTTCTATAAATACTTTCACGGCTTCTGCTCCGATGAACTTAGATCACTGCTGCCCACTAGATACGAATTTGCACGAGATACTAGATTAGCAACTAGATCCCACCCTTTTACAGTGAAACCGATAAAATGCAACCGCAACTTCTACTCCAAGACCCAAGCAAAGCAAAACTGGTCTACGGCTATATCGTGTTGAATACACCGGTTCCCGTCCAATCACCGAAGTTAAGCAACATCGAGTCTGATCAGTACTTAAATGGGGGTGACCATTTGGGAATACCAGGTGCTGTAAACGTAAGGACCAAG
Source organism: Ascarosepion bandense (assembly GCA_037127315.1). Taxonomy (NCBI): domain Eukaryota; kingdom Metazoa; phylum Mollusca; class Cephalopoda; order Sepiida; family Sepiidae; genus Ascarosepion; species Ascarosepion bandense. Next base: position 417,652 of record JBBBDQ010002417.1, read on the forward strand.
AATGGTCCACCGGTCCTCCAGGGTAGGGTGCAGGGCTAACAACCCTGCCCCGTAAAAAACAGTTTGTTACAGAAACAGCAACAAAAAGTTGCTGCCCTATGCACCATTGGGTGTGATGGATAAATGATGATGACGAAGGCAAAACTGTCACTGATTCGATAAACACGTTAGATTCGCGTGTTATATAAGCGGAGAGTGAGAAGAAAAAAGAATAAGATACAGAGGGTGTTAGACAAAAGATACGAGAATGGTGTAAATACTGTTGCACAGGGTATTACGTGAGAGTAGAGCAAGAAGGAAGACACACAAGATACAGGAAGTGACAGTTTAACAAGAACGATTTGATTCCTAAACAGACAACAAGGAAGACGTATATATATAATCTTATATTTTTATTCTTCGTTGGTGATATTTGTGGAGCAGGAGGACAACTGGAGAGAGTCACGCACACGACGCGGTCGTTGGGTACCGGAAGCCAGCGAGACTTCTCTCTCTTCAGCCAAAAGTTTTAGACTATTTAGTCTTAAAACTCTTACGCATTTTTGCTTTTTCGGGTTGTTGTTTTGTTGACATCATCTACGACCGGATATGTCCGTCAACCACCCTTGTCATTGGTTAATTTTTATCTATGGCCAGATTTATCTGTCAATCATGTCCTAGCCGGCCATCGCCTTTCAAGCCGTTTGTGTTTTTTGTTGCACTTTTGACATTATTCACGGCCGGATATATCTGTTAACCACATTTGTCTTTTGTTGATCTCACCCCACGGCCGGAAGTGCGTGTCAATTACATCTGACATTTAATGTAATATATTACATTAGATCAAACAATCGTCCATTTATACCACGGCCCTGTAGCTTGCGAAGACGGCTAGCATGCCAAACCCTGTCAGACGCTTTGGAGATATCCAGGGAAACAGTTCGAGATTCGCCGTTCTTATCGAGAGCGTGTTATAGGTATTCGGTGATGGTCGTTAGCATATCAGCAGTAGACCTGGTGAAGTGAAAGCCATACTGTTTGTCAAAGAAACTGTTTTAGTAATAAACAAGAACAAGAACTTTATAAAGTCACCTGCTCACTATCAATTATTCGTCTCATGTGAGAGGACATTTTAAAAGGTAAAGATAATAAAGCCAAAGTTAAGAAATAAGAAATTTGCTTGTCTGAGGAGAATTCGGAATCATACGTGTTGCTTTCCATTAAAAAACAATTATTAGATGAATTGGGTGCAGGAGCAATAATTGACAGATTCAAACAATTATCTCGCGAACACAAACAATGGCTCTTAATATAATGGACTGCATATAATGATCAATTGTGCTTTGGAATAATCTCTTAATGTCTGCATTAAACTATTTAAAAGTATCAACCAACTACTTAAAATTAAAAAAAATAATTATAACATTCAAAATACATGTTTGGTATCTCCTGCCATGACCACTGTAATTACGGGTCCTGGGTATGACGGTAAACTGCATCCGGCAGCAAAGCTTCTGATTCAGAGGTTGTGAGGAGCATAGAACCACCTCTTAATTGCTGTTGTTCTCAGGTGCACTCTGACTCAGAGTGGTAGCACCTGTTAGGGTCCCAGCTATGGGAAAATAGTTAACTTCTAAACTGGGATCAAACACTATGAAAGTATAAAAATAGACTTTTGTAGTAAAAATTCCAGGAATACACTTTTGAAGAAAAAATATTACCAGGAATATATTTTTGATGGAAAAATATTACCAACAATACATTTTTTCATACAAAACCAGAAAACATTTTGAGTTTTCTAAAAACAAAAAGAATCTTCATAAAAATCTGACAAAATCAACCTATAAATCACTATAAACGAACATTTTAAAAAATACCCTAAAAAACACCTTTTTGGCAGTAAATAACCCAGAGAGGTTGATATCCCGTAAAATAAAACGAACCAAACCTTCTTTCAGTTTAAAGAACCTTTTCAAAAATATAAAACCAGTAGACATCTTGAGTTTTCGATAAAAAAAAAAGAAGAAACTTTCAATTGTATCTGTTTTTCATGTAATTTTTTTTAATTGTATTTATTCGTTAGGAAAATTAAACATTGCAGCATTGTAATTGTGGGTTAGTCCCGTTTGTCAACCAATATTTTTGGACCCAGACCACTACTGTTAGGACTAATAACACGAAAACGTCACCCTAGGATAACAGTTCAAACAGGCGACACTCTGGATGCGTGATGTCTCCCGTTAGGTTTTTTACCCTTCCGCCTACGACAATTAGAAATGTCTACCAAATTTTACATTACATAGTAAGATCAATAAACCTTATTTGCGGATGTAGCAAAAAACAGACCGCGGGGAATAATGGTACAAAAAAAAAAATAAATAAATAAATAAATAAATAAATAAAATAAAGAATTTTCAACCAATCGCTGTTGCTCTCAGCAAATTCAAACACCTTCGATATGAATACGCTGCAGCAGGTTGTAGTTACATTAATTACATTGTTAGGACTTTTGTCTTCATCTTTAGTGTCATGCTTACGACGATTCGGCCGTTGTACGCTCCGGCCTTAATCACTGGGGCATATCATTCTCATTCCATGTGCGATGCTACTTCCGGATGTTATCTCCCTTTAGCTCAACTCTAAGTTATTTGTTCCCCAATGCTGTAACCAGGTATTGAACTCACAACTCTTCGGCTTAAAGAATTAACCAACGCGTGTAACCACTTATAAATCCCAGAAATTCATACATTTGATGTTCCCAAAGACACAGTTAGTTCCAGTGACTTGATTCAAAGAGTTGTGAGTTCAATACCTGGCTACCACAGTGGTGAACGAATAACTTATAGAACGAGAACAATCTACCCCAGTGATTGAAATAAAGGGTTCGGTTAAAAGTTTCTAGCATCTGAAGAAGGTAGGTGTGTACAACGGCCGAAACATCGTAAACATGGTAATAAAGATGAGGACAATAGTCCGAACAATGTAAATAATGTAAATACTACCTCATCTCAGAAGTACAGACAAATACAGAAGACCGGAGTGTACACGAGCTGAAACGTCGTAAACATGGTATGGTAATAAAGATGAGGACAATAGTCTGAAAATTAAAAAATAATGTAAATACTACCTTATCTCAGAAGTAGAGACAAATACAGAAGGCCGGAGCGTACAACGGCCAAAACGTTGTAAACATGACAATAAAGATGAGGAGAACAGTTCAAACAATATAAATAATGTAAATACTACCTCATCTCAGAAGTAGAGACAAATAAATACTGAAGGCCGGAGCGTACACGGGCCGAAATGTTGTAAACATGGTAATAAAGATGAGGACAACAGTCCAACAAACAATGTAAATAATGTACTACCTCATCTCATAAGTAGGTAGAGACAAATACACAAGGCCGGAGCATACAACGGCCAAAACGTCGTAAACACGGCAATAAAGATGAGGACAAGAGTCTGAACAATGTAATGTAAATACTACCTAATCTAAGAAGTAGAGACAAATTTAGGCTGTAGTTAACGCAAAAATGCCAACTTATCTACACAACTACACTAAGCCATTTTTTTTGCATATACGAAAAAGGACATCTCCACACACATACAGACGTACACACACGCACAAACACAGCCACTCCTTTTGTATTTTCGGATTTTGTTTACTCCGTCACTAATAATTGCCACGCCTACTTTTTCTGTAAACTGCGAGGAAGAACATTGACAAAATGTATGAATTTTCTCTATAAATGTTTTTATTAGTTAGAAATACAAAATAATTAAAAATAATAATTAATAAAAAGGTGAAAAACAAACAAATATAAAAGTATTATAACCGTCTAGATTTTAGAGAAGTATACTTGTGGTGCATTGGATATCGGCTCGAAACGAGAAATCGGGGAGCCGAGTTCGAATTCCAGCCGAATTCATTGCATTCACTTACGCGCAAATACCCTTGGGAAAGGTATTAATCCGTCTATTCCTTCCAGTTATGGGTTAAATAATAGGACAGATTGGGTTCTATAGCCTTGGTCGGCAACCAGTCTACCTCAGAAAGCAATGGCAACCTACTGCGGGATAATCTTCTGCCCAGTCAGTCATGTCTCTTTCGAGGCATGATCGCCCAAGCGTGTATCACGTATGGCACTTAACTGACTGACTTTAAAGAAAGTCAGACGGTTTATGAGAAAAATTTATACATTTGTTTGTAAAACTTTCTGTTTTCAGGTTACAAATAGTGATTACCTCCCATTCGCCGAGATAAGACACGTGGGTCACGCAACGGTTGCTTAGTGACATTATTTCTTACTCAGTGACAAAATCGACAGTTTATTTCAGTTGGTTTACAGGAGCCAAACTGAGGGGTTGGATTTTAACTCTACCCCTACTCCTACTGATACGACTTGCGTTGAGGCTAAATCTGCTTTCCCTAGCAGCTTATAAGTCCATGGTGTCTTTTCCCTTTGCGAATATATCTTCCCCGGGTATAGAAAGAAAATCCAGCTCGAAGTCTTCAATTTGAGAAAACCCGCTTGAATCTGGAGTCGTAAACGTGGCTTCTCCAGAAATATACAAGAATCTCCATATTATATGTAAGAGCCTATCTTTTGTTCTCTTTACACTCTGCTTGTATATTATTCTGTGTGTGACACGTGAATATATGTAGATTTGTAATATGGTGATAAAAACAAAAGGAATTTTATTACTGTAGGCCATGCCAAATAGTTAAAACAAAAGATGCCATTTAACCGGTTTCGTTCCGTAATCATTAGAACTGCAAAAGGGAAATATTAGGACAAAATATATACATGTTTCATTAGTGACATGAACAAAGGAAGGGGAAAATTCTTTTGTTTAAAGTTATTTCATCTAAAGATGCTTGAGACTCAACAAAGCAAGTGCAAGCAAACACTCTCTTTATATAGAGAGAGAGAGAGAGAGAGAGAGAGAGAGAGAGAGAGAGAAAGAGAGAGAGAGAGAGAGAGAGAGAGAGAAAGAGAGAGAGAGAGAGAGAGAGAGAGAGAGAAAGAGAGAGAGAGAGAGAGAGAGAGAGAGAGAGAGAGAAAGAGAGAGAGAGAGAGAGAGAGAGAGAGAGAGAGTAGAGAGAGAGAGAGAGAGAGAGAAAGAGAGAGAGAGAGAGAGAAAGAGAGAGAGAGAGAGAGAGAGAGAGAGAGAGAGAGAGAGAGAGAGAGAGAGAGAAAGAGAGAGAGAGAGAGAGAAAGAGAGAGAGAGAGAGAGAGAGAGAGAGAGAGAAAGAGAGAGAGAAAGAGAGAGAGAGAGAGAGAAATATATATATATAGAGAGAGTCGTCTGGATCTGATAAACAGCGTCTTCAACATCTTCAGATGAAACAACGATTGTGACCTGGCCAAAACCTGTCAACACTAACATCCCGAGCGTAACTCGGATTATTAATTACATGGTCCGCAATGGGGGACTCGTATATATTCCTAACGCCATCACCAGATAAAATTTTTTTATTCTTTATTTCTGTAGGCACAACTGGCTTAATCCAAGAGTTGCGTCGTTCTATCTTTGTAGTCGACTTCACAACTACAATGAAAACGGTAAACAACAACACTATTTACATTATTCGGTTTCAAATATCTTTACCCGGTTGAGATAGCAAATAAGTTTAAGTGCTATACTTTTTGGAAATCCTCAAATGTGTATATAAAGAATAATTATTAGTTCGGTCAATGAAAGAGTCAAAAATATCTATTTACCCATATAGTTCCATGAGGTTCTCTTTCAGGTTTTAGTTGGTCGGCAACTTTTCTTAGAGATTCATTCGGCTGGATGCACAGATCCACGAATTGGGTCAGAGTTGATAATGTCAGCAAATCATGTAAAAACTGGCTACTATCTTCCCGAAACCTATTTTTATAGGGGCTAACACCTAATTTGCATATTCTAGAATCCTTTAGAATTCTCTAGATTTTACTCGAATTTTCTCGGACATTCTAGCATCTTCTAAACGTTCTATTTCTAATTTCCTTATTTTTACGACTACTTCATGAACTAAAACTTTTTTTGTAATAACAGGTAGAGCTCAATAGAATCTCTTACTGCAACTTTTTAGACATGATTAATGTCATTTTTATATATAAATGCATCCTCGTAACACAAATAACTTAGAGCGTCGGGTTAAATGTAGATAACTCATGACTACTAGAAGCGGCTTCGCACAAGGAATGATAATGATATACCCCAGTGATCGTAATAAAGGGTTCGATTCGAAATTTCTATCACCTGAAGAAGGCCGGAGCATACAACGGCCGAGACATCGGAAAAATGTCAACAAAGATGCCAATAGTCCGAATAATGTAAATAGTGTAAATACTACCTTATCTCAGAAATATAGACAAATACTGAGTAAATAAAAGAGTTAATGTGATGGGAGGTAAAACGTTTTTACACATAGAAGGAATGATAGATAAAATATCCCGTAGACCCAGCTTAAGGCTGGTCGGACTCTTGTCTATTCACACCAGACGAATCTCTATACTTCGGCGGAGCCTCGTCTGAGTCATTCTTCGCCCGAAGGAAGATAGTTGATCAAGAGAAAATGGCGGTTAGAGAACAAGTCAACACTAAAATCACGAGTTCAGCTCGGATTATTTATTGGAGTGTCCGCAATGAAATACCCGTATGTATTCTGAATGGTATCACTAGACAAAAAATTTTATTCATTATTTTTGTAGGCAGGTGTTGCTTAATCCTAACATCCAAGCCTTGCGTCGTTCTACTTATGTAATCGATTCCACAAGTACATTTGAAATATTAAATAAAAGAGTTAATGTGATGTGGTGAAACGTTTTTACGCATAGAAGGAATGATAGATCTAGTCTTGAACAAAATGCGAACATTTACTGAAAAATAGCACTCACGTGAACTTGATGAAATACGTTTGGCGAAAATCTCACTAACCCAACTATGGTATTCGAAGATAGACTGGACATTTTCGAACCGTTAACAGTTTAATTTTATTAAACTCAGAAATCTTATCTCGAATAATCGATTGAACAATGTCTAAAGGATAGCCATTGTTCAAAAAAGTACTTGTAATAAAATCGATTTCATTTTCCAGAGTATCATCGGGACAAATCATCAAAGCCCTTTGGGTTAATGACATGATCAAATTGATCTTTCATTGTTTTGGACAAAAGGAGTCCCAACTAGTATAGAAAGGTAGGTTTCCTATAAACATAAGTGATAAAAGAGGAAGGTGTTCTCTGAACAAGAACATCTAAGAAGGCCAAAAAGGAACTGACCTATCGTAAATTTAAAGGCCGGATGAACACCATTGAGTAGGGAAAAGACATGGTCCACCTCCGAATTACTGCTGAACACACAAAAGGTATCGTCAACGGAATGGAAGTAAACGGTAGGCCTAGAAGAACCTAAGAGTAAGCTCTCCTCATGAAAACCTACAAATATATTTGCCAAAACAGGGCCCAAAGGGGAACCCATTGCTAAACCATGAATCTGACAACACGTAACATTATCAAAACTGAACGTGACAGACATGATGGCAACATCTTCCTTTTAATTTACAAATTTTCATACGTTATCCTGCCTTATTTTTAATAATGCGCACAATTTTTTTGTGATGCAAACTTATTTTGTAAAATATTGTATTTTGTTTTCCATAGTGTTTTATTATGAATGTTTGTTCGTTTTAAATTTCACACAGCAGTTCCGAGACTTGTGTTTATATGCGCCTTTGTTAATTTTCACGATAAAGGCAGGAATATTTCCTTCCCCTCAGGAAAAATATCACCGGTCAAAAAAAAAAAAAAGTTTTAAATGGTATTAAGGCCCCAAACAACGTTTTTAACTAATTTGTCGGCGCTGAATCTGAAAATGACCTTACTTTTTCTTGGTTAGCTAACGTTCTCGCTGTACAGAAATGAATCCTTTTTTTTTGAAAAAAAGCATTTTTTCATTTGCTTTCTGTATATGTGATATTGACTTATGGGAATATTTCTCAAAGCAAAATTGTAGAAACCTCTTAATTCGTATTTAAACCAACAGATATTGGTCTGCTTATTGAGAAATACCAATTTTTTAAATAACAATTAGACCCTAAATCTTTAAAAATAACACGAATGAATACACCAAGACCAACAAGTATTTTTATCAAATCATTTTATAAGCTAAAAGAAGAAATAAAACCTAAGTGAACATAAGAACTACGGTAAACATTTTTTCTTTCTTGTCTGACATGTTCAGTGTTACTTTTTCATATTAGCAGTAGTCAGCCATTATTCGTTTCTACTACTTTTATTAACTAAATGTGATCAGCCAAGATAGTAAATTGAACGTATTTTTTTCCCAAAAATGAGCACGACTACATCGAATCTATAGCTGCTAGGAAGGTCATGCCACTATATCGGGTCAGAAGCTTACGGCCATATCACGTTGAATACACCGGTTCTCGCTTGATCACCGAAGTTAAGCAACGTTGAGCCTGATCAGTACTTAGATGGGTGACCGCATTGGGAATACCAGGTGCTGTAAGCGTTTAATGACGGGTGTGCGTTGTGGTGCAGTGGATATAGGCTCGGAAAGAGAAATCGGTAAACCGAGTTCGAACTCCAGTTGAATACCCTGCATTCACTTCAGCACTGGTACCCTTGGGAAAGGTATTAATCCGTCCCTTCCTTCCAGTTATGCATCAAATAACAGGGTAGGACTTGGGGAACCTGCCCTAAAAAATGAATCTTGATACTCGAAAAGAAAAAAGTATTAATAGACACAAAAGTTATATAAAAACAATAAATTGTTGAAAGAAAAAGGTATTACCAGCAATAAATAAATAAAACTTAGTTGGCAATAAATGACCCGCCGAGATTGATATGCCATAAAACAAATCAACCAAAACCATATCGGGCCAGAAAGGTTTTCTTGTCAGAATTCATCTTGCACATTTATAAATTTATCATTCGTCCGTGCATTGAATACAGTTGCCATTTCTTTTCTCTCGCTTCCTTCCTATGGAACTCCTGTTTACTTGCTTCACTGAGAACTACAATCTCCAAAAGATTAAATGCAACGTCAATTGCCATCTTCTGTCTTCTTGAATTCCGTTCATCTTTTACCCTTTCTTCAATACCCACTATACCCAGTCTTTTCTCTCACTTCCCACCTGTAGAACTCCCTTCCGTTTACTTGCTTTCATGATAGCTACAATATCCAGAATTTTAAACGCAATGTCTATTGCCATTTTCTATCTTCATGAATCACGTTAATCTATTATTCTTTCTTCAATACCCACTGAACCTAGTTTTTTTCTCTCACTGTAACCCCCCCCCCCGTGCACTAGCGGCAGTCCCGCATTGCTTGGGGTGAACTGATAAAAAACATTTTTGATGCTTGTTTACAAGCGAATATACAATCACTAATATACACTAAACACGTAACCTTTAAACAACATACCACTGACTTCACTATAAATGTAGTGAATAAATTTAACTCGGAAAGTGCGGCTCTGAGATCCGAAGACGTACTGAGTACGGCTAAAGGTGCATTTCAAAAGCTAAGCAGAGTATCAAGAGACAAGAAAATTTAGTTGGAAACAAAGAAAAGAGTACTTACCTGTTACTTGAAATCTGTCTTCCTGTATGCCAACGAATACTGAACAATCTCCTCAAAGATTGGAAAGAGATTTGGAGCAACAGAAAGTTGCTGAGAATACCATGGGCCGAACATGTGAGCAACGATGAGGTTTTGGAGAAAATGGGAACAAAAAAGAAACTTATACTTAACATCAGGAAGAGGCAGTTGAGGACAGATAATGAGGAAGGAGGGATTGGAAAATCTAATACTCACAGGACAGCAATTGAATCGGTCTGAGGAAATCATGGACTGAATATTTGAGCAATGAAAACGTTTTAGAGAAAATGAAAACAAAAAGAAGACTTATACTTAACATTAAGAAGAGACAGTTGAAATATCTACGGCATATAATTAGGAAAGAGGGTTTGGAAAATCTAATACTCACAGGAAAGATAACGGGAAAGAGGGACAAAGGAAAGCATTGCGTAACATACTTGATGGGCTTGAGTAAATGGATAACAAAATAGGGGAGAAATAAAAAAAACATGAAGAGCTACAAGGGACAGAAAATTGTGAAGGGCCATGAACGACTACGTCCTGAAGGGATACGACATAAAGGTACCATGAGTGATACACACTTAGGCAATCATATCTGACTAGGCAAAAGGTTTTCCAGCAGTAGATTGCTATTTCTTTCTGCGGTAGACTGGCTACCAAGCAAGGCTATAGAAACTAATATGTCCTGCTATTTAACCCATAACTGGAGGGTGAAGGGAGGGATTCATACATTTTCTAAGGGTATTTGCACGTAATTGAATGCAACGAATTCAACTGGAATTCGAACACGGCTCTCCGATTTCTCATTCCGAGACGATATCCATTGCACCACAACATGACACATACGAGAAGTTAAAAAAAAAAAAAAAGAGGAAGGAGAAATATTTATTACAATTGTTGATTGTCCGCTTTCTTGAAAATAAAGAAGAAAAAAAGACACGTGACTAAATAATTTGGCAACGTTTCTTTTTTCTAACCAATCAGCTTTTATGAGTTTACCAGAAATAAAACATCACTAAATAAGTCCCGGTCCTAACATATAGATGGCGCCACTAATAAAAAAAAAGTTTATACATTTTTATGAAGTACTAACCTTAAAATGACAAAATATGGCCCAATCTAATTATTAATTTACAAATTACAGTTATTTCAGTGAAGTTATGGTTGCAAGTTTCCAAAACAATGGAAAAACCTGAATTTCGTGCGTGATAAAGCATTATTCAGACTCTGCTTCATCTGAAACAACGGTTAAGTGGTGGTATATTGACTTCAAACGCGGTCGTACAGACACAAATAATGATGAACGCTCAGGTCGCCCCAAATCGGCAGTTAGCCTGGCAAACACACACACAAAAAAAAATCCACAAACTGGTTTTGGCAGATCGTAAATTGAAGTTGCGTGAGATAGCAGAGGAGTTGAACATATCAGAAGGCAGTGTATTCACCATTTTGTATTAGCATTTGTCAATGAGAAAGCTGTTTCAAGTGGGTGCCGCGTTTGCTCACAGTCGATCAAAAACAACGCGTCGACGATTCAGAGCGTTGTTTGCAACTGTTTCAACGTAACAAGAAGTTTTTGCGTAAATATGTGATAATGCATGAAACATGGATCCACCACTTTACTCCGGAGACAAATCGGCAGTCAGCAGTTGAAAACCGTTCAAAGAGACTAAAGACGCAAACATCAGCAGGCATGATTTTGACCTCCATATTTTGGGATGCGCAATGTATTTTATTCATCGATTACCTTGAGAAAGGAAGAACCATCAATAGCGAATATTATATAGCATTATTAGTGCGTTTGAAGGAAGAAATCGATAAAACAACGGCCACAAATGAAGAAAAAAGTTGTCTTTTATCAAGACAACGCACCGTGTCACAAGTCGATCGCAACGATGGCAAAACTACATGAATCGCACTTAGAATTACTTCCGCATTCACTCTATTCTTCATATCTGGGCCCCCAGCGACTACTGGCTGTTTGCAGATCTCTAAAGAATGCTTTAGAGAAAGAAATTTGGTTCCAATGAAGAAACTGAGGCGTATTTTGAGGCCAAAGACAAACCGCTCTACAAAAAGGCATCGAATTGTTAGAAGCGTTGGAATCATTGTATCGCCCTAGAAGGAGACTATGTTGATGAATAAAGTCGAATTTTGCCTAAAGGTTGTTTTATTCGTTAGGCCCAGGATTTATTCAGTGATATGTTACGTAATTTGCCCTACCCGTTGCATAGCCGACAGGATGTTTTCCCAATCACAACAGTGACCCCCTCTCCCACCAATCTTGACCTCTTCAAATCTAGGGTTAACTGCTAGCTTTCCGCATAACTCCCAAAACTTCACTTCTTTCTCTACGCTCATAAACATTTATTTTGTGTGGTTCTTGGTTATAGTCGGTGCAAATGTCTTGCGGGCCCCCACTGAATCTATGATACGCTGTTCTAACCTATGATACGTCACTCAATTACTATATCACAATTTTCATAAAGTAGTATTCATATAAAAGGCACATTTTATTATAACCGATTTATGTACAATAATTTGTCCTCTATTTATGCAAATGGATCTGTCTGTCTGTGTGTCTCTATTCTAACGAACCCCTTCTCCTCCGAAACCGTTGGTCCAGTTTCAACCAAAAAGTGGATCACTTGTCGATCATGATATGAACCTTTGATGTACACAAACATTTTTCGAATCGATTTACAGGGTACGACAGAAATCACCGAAACGCTTAGAATTTACCAATTCTTCTCCTTCGAAACCACTTATGAGAATCTAACCAAAATCGGGTAAATTGTAGATCAAGATCTGAACCTTTGATATACACAAAAAATTTTCGAATCAATGTACAAGGGTTCGTCAAAAATCAACGACAAACATAATTTCGGGTGGTCTTTTACGCACTTTTATGCATTTCTCTAAGTTGCTTCACTCAAACTCAACCAAAATTGAGTCACTGGTAGATCAATGTCTGATGCCTTGATATGCGAACAAAAAATTCAATTGACATATGAGGTGCAGCAAAAATTAATGAAAAATGTTGCTTTTTGTGATCGTTTATTTCTCCGAAACGCTTAGATGTATTCCAATAAAATCAGGTCTTTTTTGTAACTTCTACTTTATCATATGCCACAGCAATTTCACGTTTTCTACAAGGTGCCAACCCCTCCGACGTTGCAAGAACAATGCATCCACTTCTTCTGCATCACATTAAAGGCTCTCGTAACGCCCGCCTTCCAATTGTACAGACATCATTCCCGCTTATTAGCAAAATTGACCAAGTATGAATCCCGTTTTTACAAATACAAGAAAACCCAATAGTTACTTCGCATGTTTTTAATTTATGCATCACGATAAACTTATACTGAAGCTTTTTGAATAAGCACTTGTTCTTACCTTTCCAACTTAACCAATAAAAGATCCCAAGCAACGTCGGGCTATACAGCTAGTATGCACATAGGTGTACAACTAAATCAGAAAACTGGAAAAGAAATACAATGTATCTAATTACAAATTAGAGACCTGTCATAATAGATAATTCCAGCCTATGTATAATTATGGATCATATGCAATATAGGTGTACAATTCACTAGAAAAACTGAAAAGAAATACAATGTATCTAATTACAAATTAGAGACCTGTCATAATAGATAATTCCAGCCTATGTATAATTATGGATCATATGCAATATAGGTGTACAATTCAACTAGAAAAACTGAAAAGAAATACAATGTATCTAATTACAAATTAGAGACCTGTCATAATAGACAATTCCAGCCTATGTATAATTATGGACTATATGCAATATAGGTGTACAATTCAACTAGAAAACTGAAAAGAAATACAATGTATCTAATTACAAATTAGAGAATTTGTCATAATAGATAATTCCAGCCTATGTATACTCAGGATCATATGCACATAGGCACACCAACTAGAAAAACTGAAAAGAAATACAATGTATCTAATTACAAATTAGTAGGAGACCTGTCATAATAGATAATTCCAGCCTAATGTATAATTATGGATCATATGCAATATAGGTGTACAATTCAACTAGAAAATTGAAAAGAAATACAATGTATCTAATTACAAATTAGAGACCTGTCATAAATAGATAATTCCAGCCTATGTATAATTATGGATCATATGCAATATAGGTGTACAATTCAACTAGAAAAACTGAAAAGAAATACAATGTATCTAATTACAAATTAGAGACTCACAGCACAGAGATAATTCCAGCCTATGTATAATTATGGATCATATGCAATATAGGTGTACAATTCAACTAGAAAAACTGAAAAGAAATAGCAATGTATCTAATTACAAATTAGAGACCTGTCATAATAGATAATTCCAGCCTATGTATATCATGGATCATATGCAGAGTAGGTGTACAATTCAACTAGAAAAACTGAAAAGAAATACAATGTATTCATCACAAATTAGAGACCTGTCATAATAGATAATTCCAGCCTATGTATAATTATGGATCATATGCAATATAGGTGTACAATTCAACTAGAAAACTGAAAAGAAATACAATGTATCTAATTACAAATTAGAGACCTGTCATAAATAGATAATTCCAGCCTATGTATAATTATGGATCATATGCAATATAGGTGTACAATTCAACTAGAAAAACTGAAAAGAAATACAATGTATCTAATTACAAATTAGAGACCTGTCATAATAGATATATCCAGCCTATGTATAATTATGGATCATATGCAATATAGGTGTACAATTCAACTAGAAAAACTGAAAAGAAATACAATGTATCTAATTATGAATTAGAGACCTGTCATAATAGATAATTCCAGCCTATGTATAATTATGGATCATATGCAATATAGGTGTACAATTCAACTAGAAAAACTGAAAAGAAATACAATGTATCTAATTACAACTAGAGACCTGTCATAATAGATAATTCCAGCCTATGTATAATTATGGATCATATGCAATATAGGTGTACAATTCAACTAGAAAAACTGAAAAGAAATACAATGTATCTTTAATTACAAATTAGAGACCTGTCATAAATAGATAATTCCAGCCTATGTATAATTATGGATCATATGCAATATAGGTACAATTCAACTAGAAAAACTGAAAAGAAATACAAATGCATCTAATTACAAATTAGAGACCTGTCATAATAGATAATTCCAGCCTATGTATAATTATGATCATATGCAATATAGGTGTACAATTCAACTAGAAAAACTGAAAAGAAATACAATGTAATTCACTCATAAATTAGAGACTCAATAAGGACAGATAATTCCAGCCTATGCATAATTATGGATCATATGCAATATAGGTGTACAATTCAACTAGAAAAACTGAAAAGAAATACAATGTATCTAATTACAAATTAGAGACCTGTCATAATAGATAATTCCAGCCTATGTATAATTATGATCATATGCAATATAGGTGTACAATTCAACTAGAAAAACTGAAAAGAAATACAATGTATCTAATTACAAATTAGAGACCTGTCATAATAGATAATTCCAGCCCATGTATAATTATGGATCATATGCAATATAGGTGTACAATTCAACTAGAAAAACTGAAAAGAAATACAATGTATCTAATTACAAATTAGAGACCTGTCATAAATAGATAATTCCAGCCTATGTATAATTATGGATCATATGCAATATAGGTGTACAATTCAACTAGAAAAACTGAAAAGAAATACAATGTATCTAATTACAAATTAGAGACCTGTCATAAATAGATAATTCCAGCCTATGTATAATTATGGATCATATGCAATATAGGTGTACAATTCAACTAGAAAACTGAAAAGAAATACAATGTATCTAATTACAAATTAGAGACTCATTATAAATAGATAATTCCAGCCTATGTATATTTATGGATCATATGCAATATAGGTGTACAATTCAACTAGAAAACTGAAAAGAAATACAATGTATCTAATTACAAATTAGAGACTTGTCATAAATAGATAATTCCAGCCTATGTATAATTATGGATCATATGCAATATAGGGTGTACAATTCAACTAGAAAAAAACTGAAAAGAAATACACCAAATCTAATTACAAATTAGAGACCTGTCATAAATAGATAATTTCAGCCTATGTATAATTATGGATCATATGCAACATAGGTGAACAATTCAACTAGAAAAACTGAAAATGAATACAATGTATCTAATTACAAATTAGAGACCTGTCATAATAGATAATTCCAGCCTATGTATAATTATGGATCATATGCAATATAGGTGTACAATTCAACTAGAAAAACTGAAAAGAAATACAATGTATCTAATTACAAATTAGAGACCTGTCATAAATAGATCATTCCATCTTAAATAAATCATCAATGTTTTGTGGCAATTTTTAACACATTAAACAATATGGATAAAAATAGTGAATTTTATATATATATATATATTTTGGCGAAAGATAGGGCCGGTGCCCCCGACCCCCAAATCTATAATATGAGGTTCAACTTTACTAAATTTCAAATTTCATAAGGTAGTATTCATATAAAACACAAATTTTATTGTAATTTTATGATGTACAATAATGGATCAGATACAATGTAGGTGAAGAATTTAACTATAAAAATTGAAAATAAATACAATATATTGACTGTGAAAACAAATTTTACGACTTTTCGACTAACCAATGCAGGGTCGGTGCAAGGGTCTCATTCCAGCCAGCCCCTCAATCTATGATATAGAGCCTTCTATTCTACGACATCTCAATTTTCATAAGGTAGTATTCATACAAAAATACACAATTTATTGTAATCTAATTATCTACAATAACGGATCATATGCAATCAGTAGCGATTGTGAAACTCTGAAAGATGGGGATCACTTCTTCCACTCAGCCATAAATTACTATATATCTACATATAAAGTTGGGGACATTATTTCTAATTAACATCTTCCTTCAGACATAAAAAATATGACTAATAAGTCTCTTTCCCTCCCTAACAACATGTCTGCTTCTATCTATCTGGTTGCTTTGTTTGTTTTTCTTTCAAAGTGATCTCTGTATGTATCTTTAAAAAGCTAAATGAAAAAGAAGATGCAGAGGGAAAAGTGCTGAAGATCAAATCTTATCAAAATCACAGACTGATCAGTTTCATAAATTTCTGAAGCTTATAAAAATGTGGGAGGATGGCAACTCAGGGACCAACCAAAACTCTGCAAACGACTACTAGATGATGTTGTTGAAAGTAGAAAAGAAGAAATAATCATAAAGTCTCATTCCTCTAACCACGGGGTATTTTTTCAATCCTAGGCGAAAATTATATCGCACCCCAAACACAACACAGAAAGTAGATACTACAAAAATCATCAAAAATCCTAATTTTGTTTGATTACACACAGAATTATCTGATAATTTTAACACACATTCAGAACGTTGATAATGACACTCCACAACTTCCTTTCCAGTCCTTAATAAATTTTGTTTGTAACACTTAATAAAATGTGTCTCTCCTAAACCTTGATCCGTCATCCATTTACTCGAGCTTGTGGTGGATACCAAATAAAATAATTCTCTTTTCTTAATTGTTTTCACATATATAGGCAGAGAAAGTTGAATCAAGATGGAAAGAAAAGAAGAGCGAGAAATGCAGAGTACGAAGCATCTGAATAAAGCCGGTGTCAAATTACACGCTGATACATTATCAGACTCTAATGAAAGCAGAGGGATTTCAAAGAACTCTTTTAACTCCTAAGCTAAGTACCTAAAAAATATATCTTTTTATTTATGTTGAATACAACCATATAACTCTTATTTGAAAAAAAAAAGTACTCTCTCAATTTCTTTTAAGCATTTTGGAATATCACTTTGTGTCCAATGATTTAATATGAATTTTCTCTTCTTGACAAATCAAAACCACGAACCTTTGTTTGATTCAGTCACTTAAGTGCCATACGTGATACACGCTTGGGCGATCATGTCTCGAAAGAGACATGACTGACTGGGCAGATGATTATCCCGCAGTAGGTTGCCATTGCTTGATGCGGTAGACTGGTTGCCAACCAAGGCTATAGAACCCAATCTGTCCTGCTATTTAACCCATAACTGGAAGGAATAGACAGATTAATACCTTTCCAAGGGTATTTGCGCGTAAGTGAAGGCAATGAATTTAGCTGAAATTCGAACTCAGCTCCCCGATTTCTCATTCCGAGCCGATATCCAATGCACCACAACGCACATCCACTTGTTTGATTACTTGTCTTAAAACAAGCTACTGAAACTTCAAATGTGCAATAAATCTCTATCTTGTTTTGTTAAAAATAACGTGTATTTTCTCGTCATTATCTTTACATACTTCAAGCTCGTAATTACTTTTTTAATTATATATATATATATATATATATATATATTAGTCAAGTACCTTTTCATTGTTTCTACCTAAAACGTTGACACAATGATTGAGACACCAACAGAAAAGGGACAGTTATGAGTATCACGATAAACCACATGTGACGGCAAGGCATCGGAGTTCAAATCCCGACGGAGTTAGTTTCACTTTGCACTGGAAAAGTGAAACAGACTTAGTTGGGATTTGAACTGCTGCAAATGAAAATAGCAGACGAGATTTTTTTTGTCTTTTTCGTTCTTTGCAATGTATCGTGATTAATTCGTAGTAGAGTTTTATCCTTTTTTTTTTTTTTAAATAGCCGTAAAATAGGTAAATTGTTTCACATTTTCGGGCGAGCTCATGTACGGTTTGCTTCTTAATGGAAAGTGGCTCTGATTGTCACCAATCAGACGCACTTGCCAGGTTTCGTACCGGACCCAAACGTAATTTTCCCAGTATATGAAAGCGCTTATCGAGGGTGGACCAGAAACTGATCATCTCTGGTCGGGTCGGCGCGGTGAGGTGGGTATGATGTTGAAAAACTCGAAACCCCCTAGTGATCCTCGCGATGACATCACTGACGACACCCTCTAGCGCCCCCCACTACGGTGCGCATATTGGAAATGTTTCTATTCTGACAAAATCAGACTTCACTTGTTCTCCTTGGTGGTTGATATTTGCTCGCTTGGATACTGTGATAGTTGCATCAGCTATCATTTTTAGTACTTGGTCGTGTCTCCTTCACTTATAACGTTCACCTGTCAAGCCCTTGGGGAAGATACATAATATACAGGGTACGTCCCTAAATTCTGGATACATAGAAAATTTTATCAATAATATACTTTTTTAACCTTCACAGATTAAAGATGGTTTTGTTGAAAGAAGAAAGAATTCACTTCATTTCCTGGGCTATGCTAAAAAATGTGTACTCAATGAGAATCACAGGTGTAACACACTTTGATGGAACTCATAAACAGTGAATGTGCTAAAGTTGACGGCAATGTGGAGTTATTGAATTGAGGTTATGTGAATCTTGCAAAGCACATCAACCTTATTGAAGGTGTTATTTGTAAATATTCCAATTCAACAAATTGTTGATGAGAAATATCATTTTTTTTGTCCAGACTTTAGGGTGTTCCTAGGTATGATGATAATCTGCATCCGACAACAAAGACTCTAATTGGGAGGTAGTGAGGAGCTCTTAATTGTTGCTGTCACCAGATCCACCCTGACCAGGGGTGGAAGCACCTATTAGGGTCACAGCTATGGACAAATAGTTAACCCCCAAACTGAGGCCAAAACACTATGAAAGTATAAAATAGATTTTTAAGAAAAATATATACTAGCAATACCACTGATTCTCGACCAAACACTATTTACAAAAATCGGTCAATGAAACCTGATTATACGAACATATCCAAAAAATCTTGTTAGCATTAAATTACCCACTGATGTTGATATTTTATTGGAGTAGATAGACTAAACTATCGCCCGGTTCACACTCCACCCACATCTATTGAACAGGTGAAGAGGCTCATCCCTTGTTTCCTGTTTAGGATGCGGTTTCCGGTTTTCTCTTTTCCAATCTTTTCACTCTTTTCCTTTATTATTCTTTTTTTTCAATTGGAGTAGATAGACTAAACTATCGCCCGGTTCACACTCCACCCACATCTATTGAACAGGTGAAGAGGCTCATCCCTTGTTTCCTGTTTAGGATGCGGTTTCCGGCTTTCTCTTTTCCATTCTTTTTACCCTTACGTAGCCCCCTGCGCATCAGTGGCGTTACCGCCTTGCTCGGGGTGATATGATTAAAAAAAAAAAATAAATAAAAAAAAAATAAAGCAAACTTGAACAAAAAAACTTGAAACTTAAAACTGAAAATAAAGTAAAGAACAGGTAGTACTTTTAATCTAACATGTTGCCCTTTAATAAGCTTCTTCAGAGATCTTTTAAAGATGAATGATTAAAAAAAACATTAAATTTTTAAAATTTAAAAAAAATAGTATGTTGATTGAGGTTTGATTTCATTGGTCAGATACGTGTCACGTGTAATAAATCGATGGATGGAAATTTTCATTGTTAACTACCTGATGAGACATTGTTCTTACAATGTCGAAACAAAATGTACAATTTTGTAGTGATTACTTACATGCTTTTTTGTAACAGCGAATAATAAATATTTATTGCTCTATTTTTATATTGAGCCCTGTTATGAATTAATGTCATAAAAGTTACAATTTTATTCTTTGTTCTTTTACATTTTTGAGATATATATATATA
The DNA here is from genome assembly GCA_037127315.1 of Ascarosepion bandense. Taxonomy (NCBI): domain Eukaryota; kingdom Metazoa; phylum Mollusca; class Cephalopoda; order Sepiida; family Sepiidae; genus Ascarosepion; species Ascarosepion bandense. Next base: position 437,910 of record JBBBDQ010002417.1, read on the forward strand.
TATATATATCTCAAAAATGTAAAAGAACAAAGAATAAAATTATAAAAATAAAATTATATATATATATATATATTGTAATTTTGTTATTACAATGGTTTATAAAAGCATATCACTACACAAAAATTTTCATGTTTCAGAACAAAACTGTTCCTCTTCAGGAGATATGTTAAAATAAATAGTGAAAATGATTTATTTTAAAATATAAGATGAATTCATAGTTATTTAGAAAATTAGGGAGTGGTAGTTGGAGAAAATGCTTTAGGTGTGCCAATATTGTTCAATCAAAAATGAGAATTAGGTAACTATGGAGTTTTAAGATTTGGGTTATGAAAAGTGGCAGGATGGCTTGGATCTAGACATGTCACTTTTTAATTTTGTCTGGATAAGATATATACATAGTGGGAGCTTAGATATTTTAAAATGGGTAGACAATAATTTTTAACAGGAGGTTGGATTTTAGGGTTTTTTTTTTTTATTTAATAATAGATTTTTTTTTAACTGCAGGGGCTGGAAAGTTTAGGTTAGAATTAGGATTAAATAATTATGGTCGACTTAGTTACATTGTATTAAGAACAACAATTACGTATTGTGCGGGTCATTTATTTTAATAAAATAATTTTCATTTTTTTTTTTTTTAATTATGTTAGAGTATAAGTTATAAATGAAACATTGTAATTAATTACAGTTTAAAGAAAATTATTTTGTCTGAGTAACGTACATAGTGGGAGTATACAATACCTAAATAGGTAAATAATTTTTAAAAGTAAGTTGGATTTTTTTTAAAATTACTTCTTGAGTAAGAGCTGAAATGTTTATGTTATAATTATGATTAAATAATTATGATATATTAAAGTATAAGCTCTACTCTGTATCAATCACTCTTTATAAAAGTAAATGCTTGAACAGTGGGTTTTTAATCTACGTGTTCACTTTTTGTAATATATATATATATATATATATATATATATAGGTGCAGAGAACCAACAGTTTTGCAATTCTGAGTTCACCAGCATTTACTTTTTTAAAAAGTGCTTAATACAACAAATATTGTAGAGCATAATATAATTAAATTTGTTTAGTTTACATAGCAACAAAAAAATTTTTATGTTTGGAGATTTTTACCTTGTTATCAGACAATGTTAGATCATAGTTGTGAAAACTTTCACAACAATGTCAACATTTTCCGATGACCAGGTAAAATTTCGAAACAAAAACTTCCGTGTCACAATGTAAACTTTATTAATTTTAAATAAAATACAAATTTAATTATATATATATATATATATATATATATATATATACACTACACTATTGGCCATAATTATTAGGCCACCCCAGTGTTTAAAAAATGATGTATTTCATACTATCTTTTAGTATTTATTGCCAAGTGAATAGTTGTAAATGAAAATAGAATGTTTTTTTTTTGTTAATACTGCACAATAACATGTGCATCAAATGAATTTATAAATATTTAATAATTACCTATATTGCAGTTTCATCAAAGAAAGAATGAAGAAAATTTAGGGTGGTTCGGACGAGTTCATCTTTGCTTCCTTGCCTTGTAAAATTTTGCAAAGTAATAATAACAAAAGAACCATCCTATATTCACTTAGAATTATCCACTTAAAAATAGTATGAAATCCATCATTTCTTTTAAAAAACTGAGCTGGCCTAATAATTATGGCCAGTAGTGTATATCATTAAATAAATTGTTAGTTGTACAAAAACAGATAAGGGCACAGAATACAGTAAATTTTATACTTACAGGCATTTTCAAGATGGAAAATACAAAATAAGACAACGAAAAATGACCAACTGGATTCCCTCCCAAGCTTCAACAGGGTCAACTGGGAATTTTATCTTTTTTAAAATATTTAAAAAGTAAGATGAAAGATTATAGAAAGGGGAGAAAAAAAGGGGGAGGAGCAAGCACTAGAGAGTAATAATGTGCAGTCCAAGTAGGCAATCTCTCTGTTTACAGAGAGACGGCCTCCTAGATCTAGTACAATGATTCTAATGCCTGCAAGTGAAATGGAGAGTGTGAACCAGACAAAATAGAGAACTGGTTCACACTGAAATCAACCACACAAATTCTGCTATTAATAAGGTGTTCAGTGATTGCTGACCTGAAGTGTTAATCAGTTGACTTGTAAGAGCATCCGGTTTAAGAATTCTTAATGGTACATGTTTAATTCTGCAATCCAAACGTTGTGACGTCCTTCCTATTTAGTCGCTACCACAACTACAAATAAATTTGTAAATAATAGATGAAATATTATGCAAAGGAAGTAAGTCTTTTTGTATAGACGGAAAAGCAGAATGAGTACCAAAATGAACTCTCATTTGAGCAGAGAAATAACACGAATGAACAGCTGTAGAAATCCGCCTAGCCAAATATATATATGACGTGGTGTAATGGCTAGCAAGCTTACCTCACTAAAATCATTACAATTGAGTAGTGAATTTGATCCTCACTGGGTACCCATACTTTCGGCCTTGTGCCACATCTAAGTTTTGATTAGAAAATCGCTATATATATAAGTAGCTAACCTAGAGCCAACGGACTTAACAAGGTTTCACCAAATGGATCGTCAGGGCAAGTTGGCTCATGAACATGGCCACAATGTGCTGACCGTGTATGGAAAATAAAACATTCCTATAACCCTAAATAGATACATAAAACAGTCTATATATTCAGTTAAAAATAAAATAAAATTCATTCTTGATAATGGCTAAAAAGTATAGCCAAAAGTGCTTGGGTACATAAAACATTCGGACAGTTTTTACATAGTTTATGTTATGAAAAGAAAGAAACTCTAAGATCACATGAAAAATTAAATAAAAAAACTTAACCACGGCATCTTGTCTGTCATTTTAAATGAAACTTGTATATATATATATATATATATAGCGATTTTCTAATCAAAACTTAGATGTAGCACAAAGTTGAAAGTATGGGTACCCAGTGAGGATCAAATTCACTACTCAATTGTAATGATTTTAGCGAGGTAAGCTTGCTAACCATTACAACATATCATATATATTTGGCTTGTTGGATTTCTACAGCTGTTCGTTCGTGTTATTTCTCTACTCAAATGAGAGTTTGTTTTGGTACTCATTCTGATTTTCCGTCTATACAAAAAGACTTACTTTCTGGCGCTAATTGTAAGTTTCCGTTATGTCTGAATCCTCTCAAAAACATTGTCGTTTCACACATGTCAAGAAAAATCTGATATTCTCATATAATCGATATATATATATATATATATATATATATATATATATATATATATGAAATGAATTGTTTGAACATTATTTTTTATCAATACTTGTATTTAATTAGATATTCTGTTTTTAATGAAGACCTCTCGACCACGGAGACTGGAGGCTATTCGTGGTCGAGAGGACTAAAACATTACCAGATCAAATGGTAGCTTCCCCTATATAGATAGGGGTCGCAGGTTCGAATCCTGCTGAATGGTACATATTTTCATAATAAAAATTTATCGTAAATTATCAGTCCGGTAGATATAAATATATAATACTGTTTCATTAAAAACAGGATATCTAATTAAGTACGAGTATCGATAAAAAATAATGTTCAAACAATTCATTTCAAATTGTCGGTTGCTTATAACCAAGTTTCGTTAAAATTCGTTGATTTCCGTATATATATATATATATATATATATATATATATATATATATGGTGTATAGGTATGTATTACAAGGCTATCACAATGCATTTAGTATAATAAAACTTTATTATTATACTAAACACATTGTGATAATCTTCTAATACCTACCCATACACCTTATATACACAATGCTTCAAGAAAATTCTAAAACTGATATATATATATATATATATATATATATATATATTACAGAAAGTAAAAGAACATGTAGATTAAAAACCCAATGTTCAAGCATTTACTTTTATAAAGAGTGTTTGATGCAGAGTAGAGCTTAATATTGTAATTTTGTTATTACAATTGTTTATAAAAGCATAATATTTCTAAACAAAACTTTTCATGTTTCAGAACAAAGAGGAACAGTTGTAATATAACAATCTAGGCCCACCCGAGGAAGTGAGGAAGCGGGGGCGTTTTCTGGCCGTTGAAAGGAACGGATGTTTGTTTGACCTTATTTCCGGCAGTAGCGGAAATGGCTACAAGAGGCAGACAGAACAGGTGTCTCTGAGAATTACGTAGGCGTCGCGTGATCAAGGCAAAGCCGGAAGAAACAAGTCCCGGTTTTGGAAGATATATAAAGACCGCGAAAACACGGATTCACCAGTCTAGGCAGAGAGACAGAGGCAGACAGTCCGGACAGACCGAGACCAGAGGAGAACAGATACGACACCCCCCCCCGTCAACCCATTAGAAGCGCTCTCTCTCTCACTCCTGCCTCTATTCTACACGGTCCATCGTTCATTAATAAAAATATCACTTGATATATTTTTATATATATGCGTGTTTGTTGTTTATCGGTATACAACACAGTTTTGTTCTGAAAATGAAAATTTTCATGTAGTGCTATTACGCTTTTATAAACCATTGTAATAACAAAATTACAATATTATATATATATTACAAACAATATGGCTTCTGCTTTGCCAGGTTTATCACTGATATGCCAACAACCATCAGTGAATATATATATATACCAGGCTCTTGATAAGAATAGCTAAGCTTGAGCTGTTGCTCTTGATATATTGCAAGCTTTTGACAGGGTTTGACAGATCCCTTCTGTGCAAACCTGAAGAGATAGTATTTCTGGATGATTGTTTCATTTAATTCAGTTGTTTCTATCAAATCATAAAATGAAGGTTGTTTTGAGCAAGCAAGCTTCCAGATCCTTTCAAACAAACACAGGCATCTCTCCAGGCTCTGTCCCAGGTCTTACACCTTTTCTAATCTTCATCAATGATCTTCCCAGGTAGGCATCTATACAGATGAGACCACCATTTACTGCCATCTTAATAGGAATCTGCCAAGGCTGACAAAGTAGACCCGGCTGTTGCCCCTCAAAAGGACCTCCAATCTGTGATTGAATGGAGTAGGAAATGGCGAGTAAATTTTAATGTTTCAAAAACAAAGCTGCCCTCCTTTAACCACCATAAAGAATTATTCCTGCCCACCATTAGAATGGATGATGCTAGTCTTCTAGACACACACTGCACCTCCTTGGCCTAACTCTCTCAAACAGAAAGGCTACATCGAATTCATAGCTGCATCTACTAGTAGGAAGGTTGGTCACTCCATCAGGCCAGGAAGTTTTTCTTGTCATAATCCATTTGGCACATTTATAAATCTACCATTCGTTTATGCATTGAATCAGTCAGTTAAGTGCCATACGTGAGACACGCTTGGGCGATCATGTCTCGAAAGAGACATGACTGACTGGGCAGAATATTATCGCGCAGTAGGTTGCCATTGCTTTCTGTGGTAGACTGGTTGCCAACCAAGGCTATAGAACCCAATCTGTCCTGCTATTTAACCCATAACTGGAGGGAAGAGCCGGATTAATACCTTTCCCAAGGGTATTTGCGCGTAAGTGAATACAATGGATTCAACTGGAATTCGAACTCGGCTCCCCGATTTCTCGGAACAAGAAATCGGGGACTGTTGCTTTATTTTGTCAGATTTTCCTGCTGTTCATCTTGAGGTTTACAACAAAAAGGATCTGCAATATAATTAATCCTGACTTGGCAGCCTGCCTTCAGTCACTTTCTCACTGACAAGATATAGCCTTTCTCTGTCTTTTCTACAAATATATTTATGGATACTCCCATGGCTAGTTTTTTTCCCTGGTGAAGTGACCACATGTATGTGCTATTAATAGTTATATGTAACTCCCTCTTCTACTCTAACAGTTTCTAATTCTGCACTTCCCATTTGTGAATCTCCCTTGTTTGCTTCCCTCTCTGATAGCTGCAATCTCAAAAGTTTAAATGCAACATCATTTACCATCTTCTATCTCCTTGATTCCCGTCCATCTCTTATCATTTCTTAGACATCCCAATAGATACAATCTCCAAAAGTTTAAATGCAACATCATTTACCATCTTCTATCTCCTTGATTCCCATCCATCTCTTATCATTTCTTAGACATCCCAATAGATACAATCTCCAAAAGTTTAAATGCAACATCATTTGCCATCTTCTATCTCCTTGATTCCCGTCCATCTCTTATCATTTCTTAGACATCCCAATAGATACAATCTCCAAAAGTTTAAATGCAACATCATTTGCCATCTTCTATCTCCTTGATTCCTGTCCATCTCTTATCATTTCTTAGACATCCCAATAGATACAATCTCCAAAAGTTTAAAAGCAACATCATTTGCCATCTTCTATCTCCTTGATTCCCATCCATCTCTTATCATTTCTTTGACATCTCCTGTACATTGATTTTTCTCTTTCTGTAAACCCCAGTGTCAGTCCTACCTTGCTTGGGGTGTAATGATCATTATATATATATATATAATATTTCTTAAAGTGGTACTCCAACACCCTGTGTAAATTATTATAATTGGACCAAAATTAGATGGAGTTAGTTTTTGTATCAGTTATATATTATTACAATGGTGTTCATTATAACTTACATTACTTTAAATTTTATAACTAAATTTAATCTGTTTTCTTTTCATAATACTCAGCAAAATAATCTAAATATCGATGAAAGAAATTGGATGTTAAAAGAGCATTGGAAGTGTCAAAATCCTGAGAATGGTCGAATGGAATGGGTTGAAACACTTGGTACTCGAGCACCAAAGAGACAAACCATTTACTGCATTTGTGACAAATTCAATGCCACTGGCTCAATTCTTAATACTCTAAAAACTGGTCAACCAAAAACAGTCTGCATAAGGGATCATAAGCAACTTGTCACTGAAGCATTTATTCACAGTGCAAAAAAAAGTTCACCAGAAGAGCTTTTTTGGAAATAAACCTTTCACAAGTTGGGGCCCCTTCACATTATTCAAAAGCAGACAGTGAGTAACATTTCCTGAGAATTGGATTAGCCGAAAGGGTCCAATTGATTGGCCAGAATTTTTACCCGTATAGTAAATATTCAAAATACCAAAAATGTTAGATAAAAGTTAGTTACTGGTTCATAAATTGGTTTTATGATGTAGTCAAAAACAGCAAAGAGTGGTAACAATTACACTAACTTATTCAGCAATGGTGGCTGCTACTACCACATTAAAAAATAAACAAAAGCAAAATTGATTCACAAAAACAGTCTGAAAGTAGGTGAACAGTAGGTTATATTATTAAAACATTGCTTTTCTAACAAGATGGCACCTCACCACATTATTCAAGAATCGTCTGTGAGTATCTCGATGAAACATTTCCTGAGAAATGGATTTGCTAAAGGGACCCAATTGATTGGCCGGTATGTTCACCTGACTTGACCCAATGGATTTTTCTTTTGGTGAGTTCTCAAGGTCAAGGTTTATAGTTGAAAACAAAGTGTTGGTGATTTGAAAAATGACACGAGAGAGGCATTTCTAGAAATTAATGCAAAAAGAGAATTGTACAAAAATATTTGTCAAAGTGTGAAGGGTAGACTTCAAAGGTGTGTAAATTTTGATGGACAACCGTTTGAGCACATTCATTGATAAATTTTAAGTGCTTTTGTCTTATTGTACACAATAAAATTTAATTGTCAATGTAATAATTATATTAGTAAATATAAACTGGTTGGTCTTAGTAAGGGAATACAGCTGTAAAACTCACTCTAATATTGCATGATGATTCAATTACTAAGTCGTCAAGAAAACCCCATCCAACCCATGCTAGCATGGAAATGGATGTTAAACAATGATGATGATGATGTAATCTCAAAATAAATGTTATCATTTACTGCACACCTACTTTTTGACCAGCCTGTGTACATGTGGGCATAGCGGGCTCTGGATAGAGGTACTACCTTTGATGTCTGTCATGCTGCACCTTCAAATGGAAGGACAATATGGTTACTTACCCATTTCATAAATCTCTCACGTGATGGCTCCAAGTTATTATGCTTCCAGAAAGCGGTTTCGGCTGGCAGGCTAAAATCATGTGAAAGGGTATTGTTAACATGTCAACACTGGGTGAAGGACCTCCTCGACACCAGGGCAGAAAGGTTTGTCAGATGAACTACGAATGGCCATTTGTTTGTGACCAAGACAAGCTACCAAGTTGGAAGACGTTGGCTGTAGTCTAACCTGGAGAGGATGGGCTTGAAAGGTCCAAGATACACCACATAATGAGCATACCAAGAAACCATCAATGGAGATCTGGTCTCTGGCACATGGTCATAACAGATGGAGGAGAATGGTGGACAGCTCTGCATGTCAGTGCCCTAACAACTCCTTACAGGGTTAAGGAAGAAAAAAAAAACATTTACTGAAATGGGGGAGTGAAGTTGATGATTTCATCACCAAAAAAGACTAATTTTCTACCTTCTTCTAAATAAACAGAAAATTCTCTCTGTTTGTCCATGTGTCTGTCCATCCTCTAACTCGAGCCAAACTTGCTCTACATAAACATATACCTTTGGGCACCTTGAGGTTGTGTAATGGTTAATAAGCTTGTCTCACTAGAATCATTACAAACTTTGTGAATTGAGGAAATCGATTTTATTTCTTCAAAATGTCAAAGAATCACAGTTAAAGTGAGAGGGTTTGTGACATGAGGTTTTGAAATTCTGCAGAGTTTGTGATTTGAAGAATTCAATTTTCAGCCCAAATCATTTTTTTTAAAACCAGAATTGAACTTATAGCTCAAACCAAGGTTAAAGTGAGATTTTGAAGTAACATGAAGAATTAAAAGATATTTCTTAAAAAATATCAATGCTGTTTTTTTTCAGCACGGATGTGCCCTGGGGAGCAGTGAATATTGGCTCAGAATGAGATATTAGAGAACCCCATTTGTATTTGTTGCATTCACTTATGCACAAATACTCTTGGGAAAGGTATGAATACGTTTTTTTCTCCTTCCAGCTATGGGTTAAATAGCACTTCAGATTGGGTTGGCAACCAGTCTACTGCAGAAAGTAATGGCAACCAACTGCAGGAAAAACCTTCTGCCCAGTCAATCATGTATCTTTCAAGACATGATCACCCAAGCGTGTGTCACGTATGGCACTTAACTGACTGAATATGCTTCGATTGGGCATGAAGTGGGGGGATTAGTTTTCTATCGTTATGCAGTAAGAAACTGATCCCCCTAGAATAATTACACATTAATATAACCAAAAACCAATAAAATTAAAGCTTCTATTAGACCTAAAGTTGGGGATCTGTTTTTTATTGTTATAAAGTAATAAACTGATCCCCCACATAGTTACTACTTATATATATATATATATATATATAAGGGAAGATGTTTATGTGTGTCTGTCTGTATGTCCTTTATACAAATCCACAGTTTTTATCCGATTCTCACCAAACTTTACACAAATATTCTTTAGGCTTCTAGTCAGATCATGGGCTACTTATTTTTTCTGATTCCCCACCCCCGATATCTATATATATATATATATATATATATATAAAAAGCAAGGTGTTTGTGTGTGTCTGTCTTTTATACAAATCCACAATTTTTATCCAATTCTCACCAAACTTCACACAAATATTCTTTAGACATTCGATATCGGAAATCGATACCCTGATATCTGATCAAGATCAGGATTTCAGCCCTTTTATTGTTGTTCTTGCTGCAGAATTTGCTCTAATTTGGTAAAATTATAGTTTTTAGTCTCAAACATTGATAGATCTGCTCAAATGACTCATTTTCCCCAATATCGGAAATCGATACTCCTGATATTCTATCAAATCTGATCAAAAACTGATGTTCAGCTCTCAATATAGCTCATTTTCTCCAATTTTACTCCCAAAGGGTACGATAAGTTTTCATGGACTTACTTAGGTTAGCTTATCTTTGGATGACTTATTTGACTTTGATATTGGAGATCGATACACCGATGTCCTATTGGGTCTGATCAAAATCAGCTTTGCAACCCTTTTATTTTGGTTTTTGCTTCAGGTTTTGCTCTAAGTAGATATAATTATAGTTCTTAGTCTCAGCCATGATACCATTTACTCAGAGGACTTATTTAGCCTTCAAAATTCAGTTTACGATGGAAAACTTATTTGACATCGATACCAGAAATCATAATTTGACTTACATCCATTCATTTTTCTTTCAATCTACGGTTTCGCTTTGATGGGAAACAACAATTGCTTTTTAGTCTTTTGTCCCAACATCCAAAGAGTCTGAGCTCCAGGACCATGGATTCATTTTAAAGCTTTCATTACACCCGAGCAACATCGGGCTATACTGCTAGTAATATAATATAATCCATCTCTTCTCCTGCCAGCTATGGGTTTAAATATCAGAACAGATTGAGTTCTATAGCCTTGGTTGGCAATCAGTCTACCATAGAAAGTATTGGCAAACTACTTCCAGAAAACCTACTGCCCTGTCAATCATATCTCTTTCAAGACATAATCACCCAAGCATATATCATGTATACCACTTAACCAACTGTTTCCTAAGCTGTTAGTCCTGCAGGGGCTATCTTAAAAGTCCACACATTGCATCATGTTTTCTCAGTGCAAATAATTTCTATTTTGCTTAAAATAAGCCCAAATACATACATGCCAGGGTCACGTAGAACCAACCTTAAACGTTTTCAGGGTAGAATAACTTAATGAATGCATTTTCAGTTCAAAAAAGTTTTCATCAGCAGAAAATGAATCACCTGCCTGTTAAACTTTATGCCCATGAAGTAATAATTTTGATGAGTACAGAAGTACATAAGGGCATTCCAAAAAACAAACAAATCAATTTTCAATTGTGTTAATAAACACCAGGATGTCAAACTGCCCTCTATAAATTTTTGGTCGGACAAGATGCTGGTGATATTGGGGATGGATAGGAAAAATGCCAAGTTGGCTATGCCTATCTGGTGTTTGGCGGCTATTTTAAGCACTAATAAAGAAAATTCTCATCTTGCTAGTCTCAAATACACTCGCCTAACACCCCTGATTTATCAATGTTCCTACGCATGTTATACAGAGATTGCATGACAATACCAGACCTCCATAAATTCCAGTGGTATGATAAAATCTTATGACAGTTTTAGGCTTAAAGTGAAAACTACTAATAAAAACTAAAATTGCTGTTCTTGAATAACTTCTATATAAAGTAGAGAAGAAAGAGAAATCACAAAGTTTTAACAAGCTAAGAACATTGAGGGCACAAGGACATTTTCCAGTGAGATATCTCTCATATAATCAAGCATTTTCAGGTAGGATTATCTGAACTGAAATAGCTTAGAATTCATTTGGAAAGTTATTTCGATACTTCTTCTTGAATGATAAATCATTTTTTATGAAACAAAATGTTTTAACTAAGTCACTTGCATATTTAAACCATGGCATATCCCTTTGAATTAGGCATTTTGGCCTAATTTTAAGCAGAATAGAAATTATCTGAATTGAGAAAATGTGATGGGGTAAAATGGACTTGATTTTCATATCCAGCGTGAAAAAATAGCCCAGAAACATGCCCACCACTGTCCAACAACATTTAGGTAAAAAAAAAAAAAAAAAAGTTTTGATCTGTTCTAGAATTTTCAATGAAAACAAAGCTGAAATCTATTGACCAGTAATTTATTATGCTTTTTAAATTAAAAAAAAAAAAAAAAAAAGTGGGGGGGAAAAAATGGGAAAAAAATGTGTGATCAGTTGTGTATTTCAAGAGTGGAACTGAACCTTATAGACCACAAAGAATCATTTTCAGGGAAAAGTTAACAAAATATGGAAAAAAATTTTGGAATACAATAAATAAAAAAAGACAAAAAACAAAGACAGGACTCTGTACAGCAGGCGTATTAACTTGCAACTGACGAACGTATCAGAAGGACACGACAAAAAGAAATAAGACTGGACGACGCACTGAGTTGACAACACTTATTGACATGAGCGAAGAAATTACACCCAAGAAAAAAAAAAATTACTTATTAGAAAATTTTCCATTAGTTTTACTCATTAGCATGTTTTGTTGTTGTTGTTTTTTTTTTTTTACCTGACCTAATACTGCGAATGCCTATGTTTGACTTACAAAACAAAACAGGTTTTCAAAATAAAAGCAGGTAAAAAATGAAAATAATCAAATAAGTCAATGACCACTTCTTATGAAAAATAAGTATGCGTGTGTGTGTATGCATATTTTTTAACATATTTTTTATATCACCAGATGCATATATATATATATATATATATATATATATATATATTGGTCTATTCTCTAATACTGAGAACATTTACCCTTAAATATAGCAGACATTAATATATATATATATATATATATATATAATTATTATTTAACAGTTACTGATGAGTCTGATTAAACCAGTAAACAGTTGTATTAAAAAGTGCTCAATACACATTTAAAGAAAAAATAAAAAGATAAAGGTTTAACATGCAGAGCTTTTAAATATTAAGTTTAGGCGTGTCAGTTGATTACACTACCCGTTTCAACCTTTTGGTATCTTTAGGCATTATAGATTATTTTAATGTGTGTGTGTTGTTTACATATATATGGGACGTGCATTGTGGTGTAATGGACATCAGCATGGAAGGAGAAATCAAAAAGTTGAGTTTGAATTCCAGTTGAATGTTTCATTCACTTATGCACAAATGCCCTTGGGGAAATGTATTAATCCATCTCTTCTCCTTCCAGCTATGACTTGTATAGCAGGACAGATTGGGTTCTGTAGCCTTGGCTGACAACCAGTCTACCACAGAAAAAAAATCCTGTGTGGGAAAATCCTCTGCTCAGTCAGTCATGTCTCTCAAGACATAATTGCACTAGTGGGTATTATGTATAGTATTTAACTGACTGAATATAATAGTTGGAAACATATTTAAAGCTTTTACTTAACATTGGAAAAATATCATCCTTGAAAATGGCCAGTGAAGTGGCTGAAAGCGCTTGGAAAATAATAAAATTATGGAACATTTTTACATTCCTTATCTCCAGCAAAAAGGAAACACTGAAAAAGTTAAATAAAAATTAATAAATCTTCCTTGTCGGTCATTTTTAATGAAACATTTAAAAGAAAGGTTGCTGTCCAAATATACATTAATGTGTGCATATATATATATATATATATATATATATATATATATATACGTGTGTGTGTGTGTGTGTGTATATAGTGTTGAGTTATGATAATGTTTAGCGCCAAGATTGTTGTTTTTTTTTCTAAGTAGTTTTACTGATAAAAAGTATTTTGGCAAGCAGCGTTTTCATTGTAAATTGCTCAATATCAGAGTGGAGATAGAGCAGCAACAGTTTTAGAGCAAAGAATTTGTCACTGTAACTGAGCAGATTCATGAAGTTTTTGATCACACCATTATGATGCCTTCACGCATTGAGGATGGGTTTCATGTTATATGTATTGTTTATGTATGCTTTTATAATATTCTAAATTTTTTAATAATTTTTTCTATAAGTTAATAATTATAATACTTATATATAAAGGTTTCCAAAAGTTAGAAATTTTATTATACCCAATACTTTAATATGTGTGTATTTCATTATTTCTAAACGTGATTTATGTTGATGAATTGTAATATAATACTTAACACATCAGTCAATAATTCCCAGGCCTGACCTATAGATGGCGCCACTAATAAAAAAATCCATATGACTTATGAAAAACCTTCAAAATAATAGAAAAATCTTAATTTTTTTTTTTTCTGATGGAAAAAATACTGTTCAAGCAAAGCAATGGCTTGTGTAAGTGTTATTTGGTCTCTGCTCCATTAGAAACAACGGTTAAGAGGTTTTTTTTTTTTTTTTTTTTTATATAAGCGTTTCACCCCGAGCAAGGCATGTATGTCACTGCCACTACTGTGCAGGGGGCTACGTAGAGTGGAGAAAGGCTGGTTAAATATAGGAAATAACAGAGGGTGGGTGATAGGCGGGTGAGGATACCGAGAATGATGGTTGGGTAAATGAGAGTGTTGTGAGAATAGTTGGGAGTTAGTGTGATAGGAGGTGTCTATTGACCCTACATTTAAACACCTGGAGATTGTAACTGTCAGGAAAGCAGACTTGTGGAAGGGAGTTCCACAGGCGGGAAGCGCGAGAAAAGAAGCTGTTGGAGTAGAATTTACGGTTACATCTTATTTGTTTAACTGTAAAAGGGTGGGACCTAGTTGCTAATCTAGTATCTCGTGTAAATTCGTGCTTGGGCAGCACCAGTGATCTAAGCTCATCGGAGCAGAAGCCATGAAAGTACTTGTAGAAGAGGCACAGGGAAGCTACATCACGCCGGTGTGAGAGCGGCTGCAGCCGGTCTGCCAAGTCAGTATCAACCACGTTACAGATCCTCCTTTGTATTTTGTCAAGAAGCCCAAGGAGAGCAGCAGGGGCACCCGACCAGATATGGCAGCAATATTCAATACACGGGCGGATGGGATGCTGACTTTAAAAGCAGTCATACAGACACAAATGATGATGAATGCTCAGGTCGCCCAAAATTGGCAGTTGACCCAGAAAACACAAAAAAATCCACAAACTCGGTTTTGGCTGATTGTAAATTAAAGTTGCGTGAGATAGCAAAGGAGTTGAACATATCAAAAGGCAGTGTATTCACCATTTTGCATGAACATTTGTCAATGAGAAAAGCTATGTTGAAAGTGGGTGCCACATTTGCTTAGTTGATCAATAAAAATAACACGTCAACATTGTTTCAATGCAACAAGGAGTTTTTGCATAAATCTGTGACAATGGATGAAACATTGATTCACCACTTCACGCTTGAATCAAATCGGCAGTCAGCTGAGTGGACAGCCGCAGGTGAAAGCCGTCCAAAGCAACCAAAGGTGCAAACATCAGCAGATAAGGTTTTGACCTCCGTATTTTGGAACGCACAAGGTATTTTGTTCATCAATTTCTTTGAGAAAGGAAGAACCATCAATAGCGAATATTATTTAGCATTATGGGTGCATTTGAAAGAAGAAATTGCCACAAATGAAGAAGAAAAAAGTGATCTTTCACCAAGACAATGCACCGTGTCACAAGTTGATCGCAATGATGGCAAAACTTCATGAATTGCACTTCGAATTGCTTCCACATTCACCCTATTCTCCAGACCTGGCCTCCAGCGACTACTGGCTGCTTGCAGATATCAAAAGCATGATCAATGGAAAGAGATTCGGCTCCAATGAAGAAGTGATATTGGAATCTGTGACATATTTTGAGGCCAAAGACAAATCTTTTTACAAAATAGGCATCAAATTGTTAGAAAAGCGTTGGAATCAGTGTATCACCCAAGAAGGAGACTATGTCGATGAATAAAGTCGAATTTTGTCTAAAAGTTGTTGTTTTATTAGTTAGGCCAAAGATTTATTAAGTCATGTGTTTATTATGATATTTTAATATATTTATTAATACATAGATATTTAGTAGTTTAATGCATATTACTTCATTGAAAGATTCTAACTGTTAACAAATTACTTTCAAAATTTATTTATTTATAAAGTTTGTTTCATACTTGTATACATTAGTTTGTTACAATTTTAAAAGAAAATTTATTTTATCATGTGTGTGTGTGAATCAAATAGTGCTTGATATAATATAACAGAACTATTAAGTCTATATTAATACATAGGCATTTTTTCCGCACTGATAGCATGACTCAGAATTTTATGCACAACACAATCTTCAGGCTAAGTTTACCTGAAGAAGCTTGCATTGTGCATGAAATTAAGTCATGCTACTGGTGAGGAAAAAAATGTGTGTGTGTGTATAAATATGGTTAAATAAAAAGACAAAAGGATAACTGTATTTAAATTGCCTACACGTTTCGTCCTGTGATGGACTTTATCAGGGCAAAAAGATGAAATGAGCTTTATTCCAAATTGTGTATTTATAAACAAGCAGTGTTGGCTACTATCAAAAACTCACAAATCATTCAAAAAAGATTAACAGAAAATTTTTTGTTTTAGAATTCTTTCACGTGTAGCGTAATGTGACGATATGTTAAAATAAAAGGAATTTAACCATTTTCTTTGGACTTTTTTAGTATGTATGTTAGTATGGTTGAGTATCGTTTCTATAAGAAAAGGTGAGATTGGGAAATGGTACCCAAAAAGTCCAAAGACAACGGTTAAATTCCCTTCATTTTAACATCTCATGACATGGCACTACACATGAAGGAATTCGGAAACTAAAAGCTTTCTGTTAATCCTTTTGAATGATTTGTGAGCGTTTTTTTAGTTGCAAACACTGCTTGTTTATAGATACATAATTTGGAATAAAGCTTGTCTTTTTGCCTTGATAAAGTCTATCACAGGACAAAATGTGTGAGTTAAATAAAGTTTTCCTCGTCTTCTTTTTATTTAACCATCCTGTCCTTAATCTCAGAGTATTTTTTGTTTTGTTTTTACACACACACATATATGTCCCCTTTCTTTTTCCTTCCTCTTCCCTCTCCTTATCTGCACACCAGTGGCGGTAATGCCTTGCTTGGGGTGAAATGATTATAAAAAAAAAGTGTGTGCATGTGTACATAATGTCGAGAGGTTTTTCACTTAGCTGAGCAGTGCTATTTCAGTCATGCAGACTTCAAAGGTTTTTGATGCTTTCACTTTTCAGGACTTTTGTTGTGTGCATATATATATATATATATATATATATATATATATATATATATATATATTTAATATCACTTTTTAATAAATTGTTTTAACAGAGTTGTAGATGAATACAAATGGCTGAAAACTGATCACATGATGAAACAAAATCTGAAAATGTATAATACTGTTGCAAATGCTTTTTGTTTTGCCTTCATCCATAAGTGCCCACCTTAAAATCAATATATATAAATAAATAAAAATTAATTTCTTTTTTAAAAAATAATTATAGGTTTCTACCTATAGCCCCACTAGTGCTCACCATCCCCAAAATGGGATGATGGGCATTAACAAGGTCAATATCACTTTCATGAGGAATATACAAAAATTTTGCCCTGAGAGTTCAGGATTAACACTTAAAGAAAATCTGAACAAAGATTTAAAAAAAAATTAAAAAAATGTGTATTTGCAATATGAGGCAAGGTAAAAAAGAAATATCATACTGAATTTGATATCAATGCATTAGAATCAGTAGCAACATAGACTAAAAAAAGAAAAAAAATGGAGCTAAGTAAAACCTTTGTTGATTTAGTTGCTCATATCTAGTAAGACAATGTGACACCACCCACAACAGAATAAACTCCGACCTTTATACGGGCCAAAAATGAACTTTCAAATTTACATTATAAAAAAAGACGTGAGAGTCACGCAAACTATTTTCAAATTCTTACACAGCAACAACAATCCAAGAAAGAGCAAGCAAAGGGATCCAATTTTATTGACCTTGAAGGAATATTTTTTTCCAAATATCAAATAGCTCACCCACACACACAAAAAAAAAAGTTGCAAGCTTTAAGAAAAATTAAAACCAGTATAGTATGTGGCCTACTTGGTTTAAATGTGTTCTACCCCAGTAAGAGTATATTTTTAGATACAAGATTTCAGCTATTTATTGAAACTATTTTCCCTTACAAAACAGCATATTATAAGGAAGTATTATAATTTTTTAAGGTAGACCACATACTATACCAGTGACAGAATTTCGTAGGCCACATTTAAAAGGTAGGCCACGTACTATACCGGCACTAAAAAAATTTTCTTGTAATAACACTTAATAATTACAATAAGTAATTTATTTTAGACTGGCCATTATTTATGCCAATAGCCCACCTCTGTTAAAAGGTATCAGATAAAAAATGACTGGAAAGCCAATATATTTCTTATAGAAGTTGGATACCAAAGTTTAATTGTTTTGCAATAACTGTCAACAACAGTAAAAAGAAATATATTAAGAGACTTCAATTTCAGAAGCTTCATCTGGATGGAACAAGCATTCCAAAACTGTGACAAGAAATCTGCAAAAACTGATGAGTACTGCTACGGTACCCTTGGTTGAATGCTGTCATTTTCATCTTTGTTGCTATATTCACATTTCCGCAGTTGTACACTCTGAAATTCTTCAGATGATTGGAATTTCAAACTGAGCCTTTTATTTTGCTGTTTCATAGATTGTTCTAGTTCCATGAGTCATGCCTCTTCCAGATATCTCACTATCAGTTATCTCCCTTTGAGCCTCTAAGTTATTTGCTCACCTCTTCTGTAGCTAGGTATTGAACTCACAACTCTTTAGGTCAAGTCACTGGATCCAACCAATACTATTATCCAATCAAGGACATATGGCAAAATGGAAGGGAAAGGTGAACAAAAAAACTTAAAGAGTTATAGTAAGATTAGTAAGACATCTGGAAGCGGAATGACCCATGGAACTAAAATGATCCACCCCAGTGAATGAAATAAAGGGTTCAGATCAAAATTCCAATCAACTGAAGAAGGCAAAGCATACAAAGTCAGAAACATCATAAGGAAACAAAGATGAGGACACTAGTCCAAATAATGGGAGTAGCATAAATAAAAAAAAAAAGATTTGGTTAGCAAAAAGAAATGATCGACCTAGGTAATTTGGGAAGAAAACTTTTATTTTAAATTAGTGCTCTGCAATAACAGTGCTCTCTCTCTCTCTCTACACACACACACATATATATATATATAAATATATATATATATATATATATATATTTGGGCAGTAACCTTTCTTTTAAACATTTTTTGTTAAATGACAGTTAAAGAAATTTTAAGTGATATTTTTTTTTTTTCAGTATTCTTCCTTCTTTTCAATATCACAGAATAAACACTTCTACTAGTACTGAATACAACATAAAAATAAAATACATCTTAAACAATCAAAACATGAAGAGTGATTAACAATACCTTAAACAAAGCCCTTAGGACGATAGACAATATGAAAAATTTTTGTATTCCTTTACTTTCACCAAACAGAAAATGTAAGAACATTGGAAAAACTAAATAAAAAAATTAAAATTGTTGTCATTTAATGATATATATATATATTAAAAAAGGATTAATTCAAAGATGTTGAATGGCCATTTCGATATGAAGATCCCCACGGGGGACGACACATCACCTCAGCAACAGAAAAAAACCTTTCAGAAACTGGAGAAAAATTAGTCTACTTTTCCTTTTTAAATAGATTGCAAAGAAATTAAAAAATAAATAATAAAATAAAATAAAATAAAAATAAAGGGAAAGAAAAAGAAAAAGAAAACGAAAAAGATAGAATAAAATCAAATAAATAAGAAAAGAAAAAAATTGACATCGTCTGGGTTCGCAAAAAAAGGGAGAATGTAACTAAAAATTAACAGACAGCCGTGTTAAATCGACGTAAGTTTAAGCAACACGGAAAAAAGGTGGTAAGAGAGATAAAAGAAGGAAGGGAGGGAAAAAGAAAGAAACTAAAGAAAAATAATATTAATTAGGATCGGTTTTTTGGAATTTACCTTCCTGCTTTTTTCCCTTGGATTGAAGTATCTGAATTAAAATATATATATATATATATATATATATATATATATATATAGAGAGAGAGAGAGAGAGAGAGTGTGTGTGTGTGTGTGTGTGTGTGTGTGTATTGAGGCAGCAGATAATTTTCTAAACATATGCTGTTAAATACAAGAGACAATGAATGTCTATTATGTTTAATCATAAGCCGTTCTAAATCTCGTATTTTGGCTTTAATTTCAGGTGAAAATAAAGACAAAAATTGTCCAACATTTGGATATTTTTTTATTATACTGGTTCTAAGCTTTCGGTTCACATGAGCCATCTTCAGAGGAGTTACAGGGATGTTAACAAAGACGTCCACTAGCAAATGTGATTTTATCTTGTGTTGATATAAAACATTGCTATGCAATGATAAGTCACCAAATAGCAGACGCAGGTCGTAAATTTGCAATGCGGTTTTATGACATATTGCAACACATTACATTACATTTAGACATATGGTTCTGTTAACATTTCGGTCTCTCATACAGTGTTATCATAAGTTTTTATACAATTTTTCATGTGTTCATTTAATATATTTTTCTTTACAGAACCCAGATTATATAAGAATTGTCCAAAGGT
Organism: Ascarosepion bandense; assembly: GCA_037127315.1. NCBI lineage: Eukaryota > Metazoa > Mollusca > Cephalopoda > Sepiida > Sepiidae > Ascarosepion > Ascarosepion bandense. The sequence continues at coordinate 458,041 of JBBBDQ010002417.1, forward strand.
TTTGTACTTTCAAGCACTTTCGGCTATACCTTTAGCCATTATTAAGAATTTTGTTTTACTTGTAAATAAACATGTAAAATTTATGCATATAGAGCCTTGTGTATAGTAAGTTTGGAACACGTTAAGCTCATTGTTTATAATTGATGTTATTAAGTGAAGGATTTCTCTTTTTTATTAGTAATGCCTCCATTAATTTTAATCTTTTCCATGTGGATGATGCTATTACGTATTATCAATGAGGATATCACGGATAGGCTCTGGATGATCTCAAAGTGTGTTTAAATGAAATCAGATGGCACTGTTGTAGGAAACATAACCAATGGCAACCACAAACACGTGGACAAAAACAACATTAATATTTTTTTACAAAAATCAAATACACAATAACTACAAACAAGACAAATCTTCACTTTGCAATTTCATCTGAAATTATGCAACACTGACCAATTCAAACAAGGAAATTAAATTATCTATTTTAAAAAATTCAAAACTGCCAACCCCATTATCAATAATAATTTACCTGCAAAATCTAAACTTCAGAGAACCAGTGTCGTTTATGGATTTACATGTCCTTTGATAAAATGTGTTCCTCAACTATTCAAATCCGTAAACAATTACATTGGCTATACTACCACAAAATTGACGAAAAGATTGACTTTGCACCTTTTCCACAACAGTTTCATTTATGAAGACAGTAACAATGTGCTTACCGGGTTTGGAGCTTAACATACACAAGACTCTATATGCATAAACTTTACACATGTTTATTTACAAATAAAACAAAATTAATTCTTGATAATGGCTAAAGTATAGCCGAAAGCAACCAAAAGTACAAAATCTTTGAACAATTCTTATATAACTTGAGTTCCAAAAAGAAAAAATGATACAAACACATGAAAAATTATATAAAAACTTGATAATAACTTGTGTCATTTTTAATTAAGATTATTGCCCGAATACACACACACACGTTTGTGTATATATATATATATATATATATATATATAGTGATGATCATCCACGTATACTGTCTTAATATGTATAGGAAAGAATATTAATAAAAAGTTTTGAATTTAAAAACGTACTTTTTTAAACAGTATTTGTTTATTTTTTTTTTTAAACAGTATTTGTTTATTATTATTTTTTTAAACAGTATTTGTTTATTATTATTTTTATTAAAAATAAACAAATACTGTTTAAAAAAGTACGTTTTTAAATTCAAAACTTTTTATTAATATTCTTTCCTATATATATATATAAAAGAATACCTCTACAAAGAGGTTACCACAAACAGAAATACATGACACATTCATTGTCATTCACCCACCTCCCTGTCTTCCATCTAATCTAGACTTAATTTTCTATTGGTTAATTGAGTCTTACCTACAAGAAAATTCTTAATTCTCTCCTTATGTGCCTCCCCTTAACAGTTTAAAAAAGGCTAACAAATTGTTTTTAAATTTTCATATCATTCCAAACACCAATGACCAACCATCCCCTTAAAACGTACAATAGTACTGAAACATGATAGCTTGTGTAGCTAACTACTTATAATAAAACAGACAAGGTATTATCATTAAGCTTTGTTTGTATCATTTTTCTTTTCAAATTCAAATTATATAAGAATTGTCCAAAGGTTTTGTACTTTTGAGCATTTTCGGCTATACTTTTAGCCATTGTCAAGAATTAATTCTGTTTTACTTGTAAATAAACATGTGTAAAGTTTATGCATATTGTCTTGTGTATGTTAAGTTCTGAACACATTCTGACCATGTTCATATTTGATATTCTTATATGAGCTCATGAAAAATTATATAAAAAACTTAATGAGAATACCTTGTCTGTCATTTTTAATGAAATTTGCATAAAAGAGAGATTGTTGCCCAAATACTTAATATTTACACGTTTGTGTCTTGTCACTTGACAAAACACAAGAAGTGTTGAAACGAAATAGCTAATTTGTCATGATATTATAACATGTTATAAATTTTGAATAAATGTTATTTGCTCTACTCTGCATTGAGCCCTCTTTTAAGAATAGCATTTTTCTTGTATATCGGAATTTTATTCCATTAGTACCAACCCTATACTTGTGTGTACACACACGCACACACACAGTGGCAATTCTACAGAGGGGCCAGAAAGGGCCAAGGCTCCTCCAGAATTTTGGCTGGCACCTTGGTTGCCCCCCACCACCACTTTTATAAGCTACAAAAATTTATAAAACTGATCAGTCTGTGATTTTGATAAGATGTTTTTTTTCTCACATTTATTTTTTGTGCTTCAAAACAGTAGAGGAAAAAAAAAAAAAAATCGGAGCAAACAAATTACTGTTCTGCTCGTATTGACATTAGTATTAACCCTTTGATTTTGTTTTTAAATTAACCCCTATTGTGTTCCAACAGCTTGAGAGTGGAAAACAGGGCAAGAATGGATCAGAACTCCATTACTATAAATAAAAAGTTAATTCGTTTAATTTAGTGAAGTAACATACTTATACTCAAACGCATTCCTAAGTTGTGTATATGATAGAAAAAAAAAATCAGTGAAAGCCTTATAACACAGCCTTATCAAATTTGAAGCATTACAAACTGTATATAAACAAGATGCATGGCACAAGGACATTATTACTAAATCATTGTCATCAAATAAGACCTTCATTACTTCAAAGGGAAATTATACTGAACAATTTAGCTATATTATGATGCAATATTTTATACAGTGCAGTAGTATTTACATTACTGCTGTCATCTTTGTTGCCATATTCACATTTCAACAGTTGTACGCTTTAAATTTCAAACTGAACCCAAAATTTCAAGCACCTGAAAAAGGACAAAGCATACGACCAAAACATTGTGAATATGGCAATGAAAATGATGACAACTGTCTGAATAATATAAATAATTTCAATAAACAAGGCAAATTTAAATCATTTTACCTTGTAATTTGTACCCAGCAGTTTGAAGGTGATATATTCACTTACCTATTTTTTTTTTGTTTTTGTTCATCGTGACCTAACAAACCTTATCCATTGAGTAGGTTTTTTGTAATCTTTTCTATCAATGACTGAGCTGGATGTGGTCCATCAGTTTACCTACCTTGGCTCTACCATCACTGAAAACCTCTACCTGGATATAGAGCTTGACAAGAGAATTGGGACGGCAGCCACAACACTTGCGCACCTCACAACACGTGTTTGGACAAACTCCAAGCTGACACTGAAGACAAAGATGGCAGTGTACAACGCCTGTCATCAGTATACTGCTATACAGCAGTGAGACCTGAACCATGTACGCCAGGCAAAAGAGGCATCTGAACACCTTCCATGTTAGAAGTATCCAACGCATATTGGGAATCTCACGGCAAGACAAGGTGCTCAACACTGAGGTCCTGTCTCACGCAGGTCTGCCTATCATGGTCACACTCAAACAGCGCAGACTCTGCTGGCTAGGCCACGTCCACCACATGCCAGACGGTCGCATTCTAAAAGATGTCCTAAATGGAGAGTTGGCCTCTGGAAGAAGACCCACTGGGTGACCACAACTGCGGTATCGTGACATCATAAAACGCGATATGAAAGCTGTGGGCATCAACACGGTGTTATGGGAGAGTGTAGCAGTCAACCGGACCAAAATAGAGAGGAGCCGTGGCCTAATGACTCAAATCAAAGGAAGAGCAACTAACACAAGTCGCTATAGAGAGGCAGGTATGCAGAAAGAAAAATGACAGCTCTGACAGACCAGAAACAAAACAAAAATGCAGCTTCTACAACAAAGACAGTTAATCCTGCATCAGTTTCTAGTCAAAGATACCAATGCTCCAGCCAAGCAGACAACTAGGATGCTACCCATGGTCAACTTTGACTGATGAAGGCCTACTACTACTACTAATTATGACCTAACAAATCTTATCCAATAAGTAGCCTTTTTGTAATCTTTTACAAATTTTTCTTTCAGAATACAATAAAAAAAAAAAAAAAAAAAAAATCAACCTTCCCTATTTCATCAGAGCATTATAATTTTCACAATCAGATAACTAGGTGTTATTAATCTTTTTATCTATAAGATCAAAAATTGATACTTCTGTGCATAACTTTACTTATTCAACAATTGTTAGGAATCAAAAAAGCCACTGCATAGTATGTGTTGAAAACATGATTTAAATCAGAAAGAACGATTGAAGGAAGAGCAATTAGGAAAATCTTCATAAATTTAACACATTTCAAGACTTAGTTAACATCCTCAGAAATTTGAAGAGATGAATTCATACTTTTCCCAAAGGTGAATGCAATGAATTCAACACACAAATGCGGATATGCATTGTGTGGTGCAGTAGATATTGACTTGGAATAAAAAAATCTGGGAGCAGAGTTTGAATTCCAGTTGAATACATTGCATTCACTTACACACAAGTACTATTAGGAAAGCCATTAATCTGTCACTTCTCCCTCCAGCTATGGGTTAAATAGCAGGACAGATTGCATTCATAGCCTTGATTGGCAACCAGTCTACTGCAGAAAGTAATGGCAACCTACTGTGGGAAAATCTGCCCAGTTAATCATGGATCAAAAGAGACATGATTGCCCAAGCATGTATCATGTATGACACTTGACTGACAGATGTCTCTGATCATCAGCAAAAAGAGGAGCCCAAAACATCAATTACAGGTCAGGAATACTAAAACCAAGCAGAGACAGAAATTTAAATGCCTTGGAAATGTTCTTACTGAACACAGGAAAGTGCGACAGTGAGATCCAAAGGCCCATTGGCATGGCCAAGGATGCATTTCAAATGCCGAGAAGAGTATTGAGAAACAAGAAAATTTTGTTGAAAAAAAAGAAAAAAAGAAAAAAAAGAGTACTTGAATGCAGGACAATCTTCTCAAAGATGAAGGAGAGACTCAAAGGTGGGACCACCACTAGTGTATATAGGGTTACAGTGGGTATTGAAGAAAGGATAAAAGAATAATGAGATTCAAGAAGATAGAAGATAGATGGCAATTGACACTGTATTTAAGTCTTTGGAGATTGTAGCTATCAGAAAATCGAGTAAGCAGAAAGGAGTTCCACATGCAGGAAGTACAAGAAAAGAAACTATTAAAGTAGAAGTGGAGCTACATTTAACTATTTCAACAGTAAAATGGTGGGACCTAGATGCCAATCTGATACTACACTTAAATTCACGCAGATGAGGCATCTGGGATGAAAGCTTGTCAGAGTAGTTACCACAAATAGATATTTCTAGAAAAGACAGAAGGAAGCCACATCACATTGGTGAGAAACTGAGTTGAGGCTCCAAGGCAGGATCAAATTACATTGTAGATCTTCTTTGTATTTTGTCGAGAAACTTCAGATGAATAGCAGGAGCACCTGGCCAGATATAGTAACAGTATTCAATGCACAGGAGAATGGTAGATTTAAAAATGTGCAAGATGGATTCTGACAAGAAGAATTCCTTACCTAACACAGAGACCCAACCTTCCTGGCAATCAACACAGCTATAGATTCAATGTAGTCCTTCCACTTCAGGTCAGTTGTTATTTATTAATATTTCTTGTCCATATTATCTACATAATAGGTAGTGTTCTTTTTTTAAATAAAGGTAGCAATTTTGAAAATCAAGAAATACTGTTATACACAAGCACACATAAATGCTGCTTGACAGGACAGATGCATGTGAGGTCTGCTTAACCAATGAAAAAAAACAAACAATAAAAATAACAGAATTTTCTTTTGCCTCCATACTTTAATTTCTGATTATACTTACATAAAAGCCAAACATGTTAAATTTATAAATGTCTCCTATTTGTTCATTATCCTATCATTCTGTCATATATATATATATATATATATATATATATATATATATATATATATATGACTGAAAGAAAGAGATGAGTAAAACTGAATTAAATTTTAGCCAACATGTTTTGTCTACTATGAACTTTATCAATGCAAAAGATGAAATGAATTTATTTGAAACAAAGTATCTATAAGCAAAAACAAAATGTTTTTGGTTACTAGGAAATTATAAAACACTCATAATTATTCATTAGGGCAAGTGAAAAATACTAAATATTTAATTGCATCCATTTGCATACTCAAAGAGAATTTTTTCATTTGAAGTATATTGTTTGGATTGTTATGGTATAAGACTTTCTTTTTCTATCCTATTTAAGAAAAGCACTTTCCCATCATACAGATTATTTTTGTGAAATTAAAAAAATTTCTGTCTTAAATTTAGTTTAAAATATCTCCAAAACTTTGCATGTTGAGGAAATCAATATTATTTCTCCAAAATGCCAAGGAATCAGAGTTAAAGTGAGAGGTTTTGAAGTTTCACAGAGTCTGTGATTTGAAGAACTCAATTTTCAGCCTGAATCAGAACCAGTGTCTTGGATGGAATTGGACTTATTGCCCAACTCAGAATTAAAGTAAGGTTTTGAAGTTTCATAGATTGAATTGAGCAAAGTTATTTCTTCAAAATTATCATTGCCGCACCAGAGGTCTTTTCAATGTTGTGGCAGAGTCCCAGTTAGCCCTCTGCAGAAGCTGAAAAGTCTGCACAATGTGGCTTCTAAGCTGGTAATAAAAATTTCCTCGAGTAATGATATGGTAAATATTTTATTACATAGCATAAATTATAGATAGGAAAAAAAGTAAACTGTCCTTTTGTTTCCTGACTCATTGTTTAGGGTTTGATTTCTGAAGTGTGTGATTACATAAAATGGTGCTTTATGTTCAAACCACCACCACCACCCACCACCTGAAATGTGTGGTTTATTTTTATTTATGCCACAATCAGCTCAACAGTGACAAGGAACATTTCTGGGAGAGATTTGTTTGTGCTACTAGTGTACCATAAGTGTTGTTTTAGTTACAGACATTTCTTAGACTAAAAGTAATTACTACTATATAGTCATACTTATAAATTGATACCACTGACTTTTCGGCAATCAATAATTTAAAGAGGTAACAGAAATTAAAAAATTCAGGTGTTTTTAATCCGAAGTTTCTTTGATGAAGTAAGGGAGTCAAATTTGTTAGTTTAAAAAAATTCAAACATCAATAACTTAATTAACAGGATTATTATCATCATTCAACATGTTTCCATGCTAACATAGACAAAAGCTTTCATGGCTCCGTAATTGAACCATCATGAAAATATTTGAACAAAACATACACACACACACACAAAAAAAAAAACAAAAAAACTAACAAATTTGACAATTTATGTCAGATGAATTCCATATAATTTGATTAAACATATATTTCTTATTAAACATTATATATAGTCAATACATTTGAGTAGACATTATTTTTAATTTTTTTATTTAAAGTGTTAATTTCGGACTACATTAAAAAAGACATATCTTCAGGTAGATTTTAAACCTACCAGCTCCTTATAGGAGAAACCACTGTCAGGCCCAGTAGGCTTTCACAATCAAGCAAGGTTCAATTACCCTATTTAAGAAATGCACAGCTTGCTGAGGATCTTTCAAAGCCATATATATATATATATATATATATATATATATATATATATATATATATATATAACAAAAAATTCAGATATAAAGTAAAAATATATCTGTAAAAATTAAGAACTTTTTACTGTTGTTTTATTCTCTGATGAACATTATCAAGTCAAATGTAAGGTTTTTATTTTGCAAAACTTAAGTATATTTTTTTCTGTTTATAAATACTTGTTGCAAGATAAAATCATTAGATTTGCTTTGATAAAATCCATCAGAGGATGAAACACTGGTAAAGGAATTTTACATTTGCATATATATATATATATATATATATATATATATCTCCAATAATACTTATTACAATAAATGTTATTTTAGTGGTGAAACATGTAGACATCTGTTTATGTACAAATAATGAAAATATTCTTTTCTACCAGCTTATATCATCAAAAGTCATTTTGAAAAAAAATTTACCTCTTGGTGGGATCAAATCATTTCTTTTTTCTGGGAAACCGCCTTTTAATGTTAGGTGTGGCATTACAATTTTGTCCATGGAGGTGGGGGGTCCTTACAAAATTTTAAGAAAAATAATTTTTTTTTGTTTTTGCCAGAGAGAACCACTAAATTGTAAACAATATTTCACAATATTCAAATGTAATGGAAGTAAAAAATACAGGGGCATTCATTTAAGATACGTGATTTAATAAAAAAAAAGTTTTTTGCTCCATAGTATCTTAAAAGGTTACAGAGTTTATGTTACTATCATTAATAAGTAGTTTGTACCAAATGAGCTACAAGGAAAATCCTTAGAAGATAATATTTATACAAGCATAATCTTCTGCACAAGATACTAAGAAGAATGAGAATGAAGACTTTGAAAAGAACTTACAATCAAAGCCATTTCATTATTTGTTTTAACTCTTGTAGCAGAATTTAGCAACAATTTAAACACTTTGGACTCTTAACATTTCTGTTACTGGATCCTGATTCTAAACTGTAAGAAAAGCAATCAATAAAATCATATAATAATTATCAATGTGTATTTATACATTTCCTGTCTCAGCTGGCGTCGGAAGGGAGGTAAATCTATGAGTGATTACTTCCCTTACTCATCTTTATCTGAATTTAGACAAAATTACTCTTCAAGCAAAATGAATCATTTAATTAATCAGTTCCTTTACTCTTACTTTTCTTAAATTGCAGTCTTATTTGCTCAAGTTTTTTAAACGAGGTTCTCGAATGCCTTTGTTTAAATAGTGATATTCTTTGGGGTCCTGTTGCTAATCTTTTTCTTTGGAGAGATATTCCCATTTCAGTGTTATATTGTACATAAATTTTTTAACATGTAAAAATACTGAACAGAAAGCAATTTATATGATATCAGGAGTAATCAGTGAATCATAGATACCATTTAAAGGGAACGGATTAGTCAAACAGTTCATTGGCCTTCTATTTTAGTTGTGAATTCTTTATCACTGCTGTAACAAATCTCATTATTTCAAGATTTTTGTTTCATTGCATCTATCAAAACTTTCTCACAATCGCTGTCATTTTTTATGGCACGGGCACGCTAGTTTTATATAAGTGTGTTCTGGCTAAGGGAGATTTTCATTTCATTTTTAATATTTGGAAAAGAAAATGCTTGTCATTATTGTAACTTTGGGAAAAGTCAGGCTTCAGATTATTGAATCTTTACTTTTTATACTTGCTATGTTTTGGGTGATCCATTTTTCAGCCCTCAGGGGAGGGAGAGAAAAGAAAAGGAAATGCCCTTTTTTTTTCTTGGGGGGGAAAAAAAAAGAAAAAAAAGAAAAAAAAAAGAAATCTCTTGGTGTACCCGGTACACAATATGGTTTTCTTTGCTTAGCAAAATGAGTGTTGGGGAACTCCACCCCCAGGGTATAATTGGGAATTGCCTGGGTACTTAGAGTTGCTGAAAATGGATTTCCTTCGTTGCCCTTTTGTTTTTTTTTTACTGAAGGAAAGCCCAGACTTAAGACTGAATTACTAATGTAAAGATAAAGAATTTCATTGGCTGGACGATTATTATTACTGACTTTTCTACTCTAGTTAGTTAAAAAATACACAAAAGTTGTTTCTGTTAGAAAGGTCGTACACAGCTTCAAACAATTCAAGATTAAACAAAATTTAAGCACTAAGATGAAGTTAAAGTTAAAAATATCTCAAATATTTGTTCTTTTTTTGTTTTTAAGGAAACCTTTTCCTGCATGTGTACAAAAAACAAAAAAAAATGTCATTTACAACAGATAGTTTCTTTGTAAGAAAAATTGCACATAAATTTTCATAATGTAAACATTTACAGTTCAGTTTGAAAAAAAAAAAAATGAAAATCATACCACTGGGGTAATTTTACAAGAAGACTGGCAACTACAAGCAAAAGATCTGAACAACCTGTTATAGATCTTGCAAATACTGATCAGCAGTTTCTGAAAAAAAATGATTGGTTGAAGAGCTTAGTGCCTTTGTCAGGTAGCATACCAGCTGACAGGAGCTTTTGTGACAACGGATCACATATTTATAATATTCAGCCAAGGTAAATTTTACAAATAGATAATTATTTAAAAAAAACAACTAATGAGATTAAGAATTTTCAATATTCATGTCTATAAAAAAATCAATATAATAGAAAATCATACTGCATAAGTTAGTTTACAATTTACATATGAAATGGGTAAAAAAAAATGCATTTATAGCAGAATGAAAATAGTTTTCCTTTCAAACAATGTGCAATTCTTTACAATGTAGAGTTATGTCCCTTGTCATAAAAACAAAACCTGCCAGAAATATTAGATTTTTTTTATTTTTATTTTTTTATATTATTTTCATTGAAGCATGAAATGGTTTTTATCAGGTGAATATAACAGAACCAACCCGCTCACCACGTGAGTGGATGCTGCACAAATATCAAATTGAAGATCTGTTAAAGAAAACAACTCTTTTTATATCCAAAGTTGTCTTTCCTTCTATTTAAGACTCATACTAAACATTAATCAAAACATTTTACCATTATTTAGTTTAAAAAACTTGTTTTTTTAAATTAAATTAAAAATTGCCATAAATATACAAGTCAGATTAAATGAATTTTGCAATAAGCTTAAAAATTTTAACATTTTTTTTACTTTAATTTCTATTCGGGACAAACAAGGTGAGGCAAAAGTCAAGCACCATAGTGGTTAATTAATTAATCATGCTTTAAATGTCTAATTTATTTTTGATAGGTCCTATTGAATGGCCACCGAGGTCATCAAACCTCACACCCTGTGGGGTCATTTGAAATCAGTTGTTTATCAGATGTGCCCAAAAAAGATTGAGAAACTCAAAGAAAGAACAAAATATGAATGCAGTAAAATGACAGAGGAAACTTTCCAACGTGGTAATGAATCCTGTAGGCACAGAATTGAAATGTATTTTGAAAAAGAAGGATATTTTGAACAGCACATCTAACAATTAAATAAAATTTTCATGACTAACTACACTTTTGGTAATTTATCCCTATGGAGCGCAACTTTTGCCTTACTCTGCATATCTTTTAGTTTCTGAAATCAACACTAGGGCTTGTGCTGTCAAAGAGTTTAAGTATTTTTGTCGTCAAAATATCGAGGAATTATTGAAGTTGATTCCATCTGTTAAAGGGCCATGTTTTTGATGAACTAATATCTGCCCAATTGAAAATAGAAAGAATTTGTAGTAAGCCAAAACAAAATTGTATGGAAAGAGGCTTGAACATATGAGAAGTAAATAAAGTCAGTAAAAATAGATCAACACTGTCAAAATTTGAGAAAAAAATTATCTGAAATATTTCAAGTTGAATAAAACAAATAAATAAATGGATGAAAAATATGTCAAATGTGTGACTAAATATGTCATTTAGTCACACAAAATCTAAAAATATGAAATCAGGTAAGAAAAAAAAAAGGATGAAAAAATGTTAAAATGTTATCATACACATACATAACCATGTAAAAGGAAGAAAGAGAAAGAGAGAGAGAAAAGGAGAGGAGAGGAGGAGAGAGAGAGGAGGGAGAGAGAGAGGAGGAGAGAGAGAAAAGGAGAGAGAGGAGGAGAGAGAGAAGGAGAGAGAGAAAAGGGGAGAGAGGAGGAGAGAGAGAAAAGGAGAGAGAGGAGGAGAGAGAGGAGAGAGAAAAACGGAGAGAGAGAGAGAAAAAACAGAGAGAGGGAGAGAAAAGGAGGGGGACGGGGGAAGAGAGTGAGGAGAGAGAGAGGGAGGAGAAAGAGGAAGGGGGGAAAGAGAGAAGGAGTGGGGGAAGGGGGGGGGGAAGAAGAAAAAGAAGAGAGAAGGAAAAGGCAAAAAATATAAAAAGAATGGAACAAAAAAGGAGAGGAAAAAAAAAGAAAAGAAGAAAAACCATTCAAAACACCACACTTGAAAGACATGAACATAGGTAGACAGAATTTCAAAAGTTTCATGAGTAAAAGCTGAAGATATTATCAGAATAAAACGAGAACATATCAGCAAGAATAACACGAGCGGCAAAGTTTGTGGGCTTTCTACGATCTGGAATCCCTCGACGAATATACAGATTGTGAAGGTCGCCATCATCAGCTGGAGAGAAAGAAGAGAATATTGCAGAGGAGCCACTCTCAAAGGTCAGAGAGGCTGCCTTTGCTGCAAACTTGTTATGGCGGTTAAGGTGCATGCTAAAGGCCTTTAAACCTTTTAATTTTGCTGGGCAGCTGGAGCAGCAGAGGGTCAAATGTTTAGCTAATTTTAAGCTGGCCCGAATTTTGGTTAAAGGGTTCTGCTTGCTCTTGGGGCCAGACAATGTAGCAACAGGTTTCTCATTTGGACTGGGGGAAGTAATCAAAGGTGGATCCATTACGGGTTCGTGCAGGTTTTCAGATTGCAAGTGATTTTCCACGTTTAAGAGCGGTTCGTGGTGTAAAATTATCAAGCTGGCATTTGGAAATTGACGGTGGATTTGGATATGTTTCTCCATGTTTTCTCTGAAATAGAAAAAGAAAGTTTGCAAATAATGCAAGGAAATTTAAGATGATTCAAGCAAAAAAGCCAGAAAGCAATGAAAAAACAAAGTTAGGTTTAATAGTTTATAATTTTTTCCTAGCGTTAAGCCACTAGAAGACTCAAGAGCCATTCAAGGTAGTGAGCTACTAAACGGAGGTGACATGACTGTCAGAGCAGGAAGCAGAAAGTGGAGATATAGACAAAAATTGGCCCTTAAATTGAAGTAGTTAAGATTGTAACATTCAGGTAAGCACCAATGAAAGATTTTGTCCTGCAAAGCAGTAATTCTGACAAAAAGTTGCTTGAGTGGAACTTTCTCTGTACAAATTTAATATGAAGAGAATGAGTGAGGTTTGATTCTGTGGATGCAACATAATAGATCATAGATGCACTGGTGATGCAAAAGAACAGAGTTTGTCTATACATTTGACAGAGGAATAGCAATAGTGTAATGAAAGGTTAGTGGGGAAAGAGATATAGTGAGAAATAACTCATCCCTTGCAAGACCATGTAAAGGACTTTGAACTCTCTTTCTCTATCTAATGGTTTATATATATATATATATATATATATATATATATATATAAAAAGGATTAATTCAAAGATGTTAAATGGCCATTTCGATATGAAGATCCCCACGGGGGATAGCACATCACCTCAGCAACAGAAAAATCCTTTCAGAAACTGGAGAAAAATTATTTGTCCAGCGTCTGTAATATTTAAAAAAAACTCTTTCCCTCCTTTCCCTTCCTTTTCCCCCCTTCATCCCTCCCACCACCCCAAGGAACAAAGAAAATAATTGCAACATTCAAAACATTAAGTTAAAACAGTGTTCAATATAAAAATAGAGCAATGAATATTCGTTATTAATTATTACTTTAGAACATGTACAAACTACTACAAAATTGTACATTTATTTTCGACATTATAAATTTTAATACACACACACACACACACACACACACACACACACACAAATATGTATGAATTACATAAGATCTCTCATAGAAATATGGTAAAATTTGTAACTTGGAAAATGCTATAAACAAACAAAATGCCAGGAATTTCAAAGCTTACATGCAAAATGATAGGGATTCATGTAACTGCAGGGAAAAAAGTAGATGTTCACTAAATTGAGCTTGTATAACAAGAAGTGGTGTATAAAGCAGAATTGGAAGATTTCAATTGACAGAAAATGGTTTATGTGGGATGCACAGAAGGCGGTTTCAAAAGAAGAGAGTACAACCGTAAATCATCAAAACAAAAATAAAAATATAGTATATTAAAGAAAGTCAGGCTATACAGCACAGGATAAAATTTGCATGTTACACCAGAAGAAAAAACTGGTTATAGTAACATAACCAGACCAGGAGAATTTATTAAATGAGAGGTCTGAGATAATGACAGGATGCAGGCATCCAAGTAAGTATATCTTGGGTCTGTACAAACCCAGTTGAGGTTGTTTGTGTATTCTTCACCTTTACCCAGTTACCCTCACTCTTATTCATCCCCTTCCATTCAGCTGGAATTCTGGTGGTTGCATGTATAAGAAATGCAGTTTGCCTGTATAGCCTAATGAGACCTATATGGTTAAAACCTTCATAGTAAGTGGTTAAAATTTTATTCTTTAATATATATAAAGAAATAAATAAAAAAAAATTTGAAGCTGCTAATGTCTAATGCTTCACCACCCCTAGTAGAAGTGTGATTTGACCTACCCCAGGGTCATATCTTCCTCGAGAAATGAGGAAGGCCATCCCCTGCCCAAATCTTACCCGAGTACAATCTCAGTAATATTTTTATTACGGCACAACTATGTTTCAAAACTTATCAAAAGCCTTGAACCCTAAGAAAGTCACAGGTGCAACCAAAATTTCAGTGGTTATCCTAAATAACATCAACCCAAAATTATCCCTGATACTAGAGAAGTTATGTAACTGCTGATTGAAGAAGAAATCCTTCCTATATCTGTGGAAAGTGTGAAGTGTATACCCAGTTTTCAAGAATGTACCCAAGTACTCTTTTTCTCCTCAGTATTATTAGTAAACTTTTTGCGGCTGTAATCAACAAGAAGGTTGTTGAGCATCTAGATAAAAACCTCTTGAGCGACAAGCAGTACAGGTTTCGATTAACCCAATCCACTGCTGATGTCCTAACTATTGTTACTTGCAGAACTGGTGAGCTCTTGACAACAAATACAAATAAAAAGAAACTTTTGGATCACATTTCTAGTTGTAATTTTATGTATAAACAGAACGAAAATGTACTCTTTTTTTAAGCAAATTGTGACAGGTAATGAGAAATGGACTGTTTACAACAATGTTTAGTGAAAAAGATCCTGAGGTAAACGACTCGAGTCAATCTTAGCCCCTGTAAAAGCAGGTCTTGATCCTAAGAAAGTCATACAGTACATTTAGTAGAACTGGAGGAATCCTGTACTATCAGTTTCTGTCAAGTAACCAGTCAATGATTCTGAAAGAGAACTCGTCCCACCCAATTAGATGAATTAAAGGCAGTAATTCAAAAAAAAGCTCCCAGAATTAGTGAACAGGAAATCTCGTTTTTCATCAGGATTATGCCAGACCTCACATTTCTTTGTTGCAGCTTAGCTGGGATGTGTTATCCTACCTGCCATAAATACCAGACATTACTCCTTCAAATTTTCATCTTTTCAGGTTCTTGCAAAATAATCTCAATGGTAAAAATTTTAAGTCTTTGGATGAGAAAAAAAAAAAAAACAGATTACTGCGTTTTTTTGCTGAGAAACCACAGAAATTCTAGAAAGACAAAATCTTTAAGTTGAAAAAATTAAGAAAGGTTGTGCAGCAAAATGCCTCAAATTTAGTTGAAAAAAATATTTAATGGCATAATTGTTTTAATTTCCCATAAAAATCAGCATGTACTTTCTGGACAACCCAATATAAAACCCTTATATATAACACACACTTTGAGATTTGAAAGAGGAAACAATCGACAAGCGGTCGAGAGCAAGAGAAAATTTACTCGTCCCAAAATCATTTTACTTGATCGACTCTATTTTCTTAATAGTTGCCTTACGTAAACATAGCATGAATCGCTGACAGGAAAAAAAAATTTAATTAAAATTTCAGACGTGTTAGAAAGGATTTAAAAATAAATAACAAAATCTGATCTTTCCTTTTAATATTAGCATAAACATTTTGATGATAACTTTGTTTTTATTAAGTTTGGGCCCTTTTAACATTATATGCTGTTTTTTTTTTTTTTTTGGTAAATGAGTGGAGGTACCTAAATTCATAACTTCTTTCTTCTGTTTGACTACAACCTCCATTTCATAGGTAATAAAAAAATAACAAATCTGATTTTCTCAACGATTTTTTTTTATAAGAAAATTACTTGTATAATTTGTTTTTTCAGTGCATGGTTGAAAGAAGTATGCCTATTTTTTTTTTCTTTCTTTCAAACGTTCATTTTTACTTTTCCTAAGCGGGGAGGAAATATAGATGTTGAGTCAAGGATAATATTTTTTCAAATGAGTTTCTAAAAATCTGTGAGCATCTTTAATCTGGGTGACAGAGACATTTTGGCTCCACACTGGAAGTGTTAATTAAATGAATGTTTACACTGACCAGCCATGCATAAGACCAAAGAGTTCTATAATGTCATTGTAGATCATTCAAAGTAACTTGTGAATCTTCAATGACATATTTTTGGGTTGTAAAACGAATCAGATTTCCTTTTTCTATATTTTGAAGGGACACATTTCTTTGTGAGATTTTTAATCAGCTGTGGGCAAGTAAAGCAATAAACTTTAATCGTCCAATTAAGATTTTAATCGACTAAGTCAGTTGGTGAGTGAAATCTCAAAGGCTGTATATATAATCCAAATGAATAAGAACGAAGAAAATAACTGCAATATTGAAAACATTAATTTAAAAATGTGCTCAATACAAAATACAAAATAGAGCAATGAATATTTATTATTACATTAAAACATGTACAAACCAGTATAACATTTCGCCTTGACACTGAAAGATCAATGCCTCATCAGACAGTTAAGAATGATGGGACCACATGTTTGCATATGTTCTAATGTAATTATATATATATATATATATATAGAGAGAGAGAGAGAGAGAGAGAGAGAGAGATAGATAGATAGGAAAAACTACTAAAAAGTTTTAAGTTTAAAAATGTATTTTTTTGACAGTATTTATTTATTTCTATTATTTTATATATATATATATATATATATATATATATATATATATATAATATTTCAGACCGACCTCAGCCTTTCAAATACTGGATTTTAAAATTAAATACATATAGGCTAGGGTTAAATAGGGACTTAGGTGTTTTGAATCTTTATAAATATTTCAATAGTTAAACAATTTTTAGATACACTTAAAAAAATTTCTTTAAAACATTTAAAAGTATGATTAGAGATAGGTTTACGTTTACAAATATCCAAAAACTCTATCGCTTTCTACGTCACATGATGTAAACATCTCTCAACGAACGCTCTCGTGACGGATGCTTCTAGTTTAAATTTTAAAATCATTTGTTTCTGATGAAAGGCCAAGGTCAGTCTGAAATATCAAATAGATATATAATAATAATAGAAATAAATAAATACTGTCAAAAAAATGCATTTTTAAACTTAAAACTTTTTAGTAGTTTTTCCTATACATATTAAGACAGTATACGTGGATCATGCTATATATATATATATATATAGTATCAGATCAGAGCAAAAATGGATCATTGCTGATATATCTGGTTTGCAGCTGCAGAATCTTCACTTTCCAGCTTGACAGAATTCAAGTGTTTATTTGATCTTTTGCATGATGAATTATTTTTCACCCTAAAAGTCCTTCCCCTCAGAAAAAGTGTTGCTAGCCTCCTGCTTCTTTACCATCATTTTCATGGCAGATATTCAGGTGTGTTACACTCCTTCGTTCCATCAGTTCAAACCTTCACCAACACAAGCCTGTCATGTCATATACAGAGGGTCAACGCATCCTCATTCCTTTCATATTCAATTGGTCAGGGAGAAGTTTAACTGACATTTTCCTGATTACTGAAACTCTGGAACAAACTCCCAAGAGGATGCTTCCACAATCACTATAATTTTAACCTTTTCAAGTCTTGGGTTGATTATTATCTATTCTACATATCTTCTTAACATTATTTACATTGTTTGGACTATTGTCCTCATCTTTATTGCCATGTTTACAATGTTTTGGTCACTGTACGTAGCAGCCTTCTTCAGGTGCTAAGAATTTTAAACCGAGCCCTTTATTTCAATCACTTCCATGTGTGATGCCACTTCTAGATGCCATATAGTTATCTCCCTTTAACAACAACCCTCTAAGGAGGGAGAAAAGGGGATCACTGCACCGGTATGGGATGAAGTTGAAATAATAGATAGAGAACACAAATGGAAATTATGTAAACTTAAGGAATCAGCGCATATGCTAGGCAACAAATTCTCCTAAGCCAACCAAGCATAGAAGTGAATGCAACATGGGAATGGAGTGCTAGAGAGAATTGTTAGTGTCAAAGATTGCAATATGAGGTCTGGTAAAGAAAAATGGTTAGTGAGACAGTAGGTTTATAAGTTGCAAAAATGCATACACTGATGTCCTTAAGGACACATGGCCCAGTGGATATAGGTGTTGGTTACTTCTAGTGACTTGATTTCAATACCTGGCTACAAGCAGTGGTGAACAAATAACTTAGAGAGTTGAGTTAAAGGGAGATAACTATGTCTCTTAGAAGTGGAATTGCACATGGAACGAGAACAATCTATCCCAGTGATCAAAATAAAGGGTTCAGTTAAAAGTTCCTAGCATCTGAAGCAAACCAAAGCATACGACAATCATAAACATGGGAATAAAGATCAGGAGAACAGTTCGAACAATGGAAATATTAACTCATCTCAGGAGTATAGACAAATACATAACCTCTTAAGCTGTACTTACTTCCCCCTACTTATTTAATGTCCACCTACCTTGAGTAGTTCTTATAATTTTTATACTTACCTAGGATAGGTCTTAAAGGCGCAGATACTGCATTGGTAGACTTCTCCATAGTGGCTAGTCACATGTTCAAAAAACAAGTTCTGTTTGGGCAACGTTTGGTAACATATTGTGCACAGATACATCACAGCCTGGCTCTTCTGGCAGTATGTCCGCAAATACAACGTCCGATAATCGGTAACTACATTTATCTCTGTGAATGCCCACCCCTTCTTGGCATCCATATTTGTACACGGCTCTTGGAGCAATGGTGCCTGCACCACTGGTTCAGTGCTCGTTTCAACCTTAATGCTTGGAGAGTAGTCTTTTGGCAAGGGGAGGGATTCATTTGATGCTGACAAACTTGTGACATGCTGCAACCTTTTATGGTTTTCTAATAGGGACTGAAACCAACTTCTAAAGCTGCATTCCTGACACTTGAATCGTTCCAGTTCCATATGGTCAAGCCGTATGTGGTCACTCACCCTAATGTGGCTGGAGGACATCAACTGACAAAAAGGACACTTGAAGTGACCGGTTACATTTATACTCTGTCTGTAGGTAATTAGTCGCAAAACACTGATCTGTTGTGAATCAGTGCAGTGTTGATGAGGTGCCTTGTTCTCATCATCTGTGTCGACCCACTTCCAGGTAAACATGCAATCTATATCGTCCTCTCCTTTCAACAGAGCCTGTTCAGCCTTTTCGTCAAACCTACCAGAGGCTGACTGTTGAAAGCCGTTGCCCCAGTTCCTGTCACCGAGATTCTCAAACAAATCAAACAGCGAAGCACGACTTTCCTTTTTCATTCTAGCAATCGACTCTTCATATTTCACCACAGTTTTCTTTTTGGTTGCACCTTTCTTTCGGACGCCCTGGATCTGGTTGGTACGAGGCTGGGCAGCATGGGGCACAATGATTTCCGGACGTCGAGTTTTTTTACGGAAAATCTGGAAAGTTTTGCACGGCTGCTCCAAGGGGTTGGTCATCTTCTTTGGGTGAACTTGCAATATATGCAGACGAGCCTCTACCTCAGTGGTCATACTAATGAGGCAATAGTTACAGAGGTACATACCGTCATAGGTCTTAAATATAAACCGTTTATAAATATCCATCTCCGCTTTGCGAAAGGCTGGTATTGTCAAGTTATCAGTAACGCTGGGGTTTTCTTTTTGCCCTGTGGAGTAGTTTTCCTGAGATAGAGGCACATCAGAAGGGTTATCACTTTTGGACTTAAAAGCAGTTTCTTTTTCAAAATAGGACGACATTCTGCAGGACCCTTCTTCTGTTTTCTCAACTGACTTGTAAATTCTTTCACTCTTTGAGTTCGGAGGTTCAGCCAAAGAAGGACTTTCCCACTCATAATCGGAATGCTGAGTAGATTGAATCTGTCTCTTCTTAGGCATTACAGGAGATTCGTTGTTCACACCAGTAGCTGGTCTTTTTCGGTTTGCATCCTCAACACTTGAGGGTATGTCTTTGTTTAAGGACTTCTTACCCCATTTTGGGGATATGTCAGGCAATCCAGTTTCATTTGGCTTGGTTAAGCTCTTCTTTTTGCCTGGTTCCTTCACACATTTCGAGTAAGTCTTTGTCTTCTTCTTTTTGTGTGGCCTATAATTTCGCTTAAGTTTGCGTTTAACTGGTGGCCCTTTCTGTGTACTTCCACCTTTGGACGAACCCTGGGATGCCTTTTCACTATCCTCTTTGGATTTTAATAAGATTCCGACATTATTTAATTCATCAGAGTGTTCACGCCACATGTGTTTTTTAACCTCTGTGGCTGACATGTTAACATAGTTGCAAAAGACACACCTGTATGGCGTCTTTGGGACGGTGATGGGCGTTATCTTCTTTTTGCATTTGGTTTTAGTTGTCGCAGATTTTGCATCAGCCTGGTCCGTAGGTGATTTCTTCAACACTGGCGAGGACGTGGCCGCTATTGTTGAAGGTGTAGAAGCTGGGGACCGGGCTGATATTTGGTGTGGTTGTGATGGGGTTAAAGTTTTTCGTGCAGTGACTGCAGTAGACTTCGACTTTCCACTTTCCAACTCGCTGCGAGGCAAATGCCCTTCTGCGTTGTGATGATAACGAATATGCCGCACCACCTGCTCAATGTGAATGCTGCACATTGTACAGCTCCCACACTTAAACAGATTTCCTGGAAGCTTTTCAATTTTCACTATTTTGGTGGGTTCAGGATTTTCCACTTTGGGTGCTTCCTCAGGGGTTGAGGTACACGAGCTTGGTTGCGATTTGGTGCTTGCTGAGGACTCTGTTGTTACAGCGCCATTTTCAGCAGGCAAAGTATTTCGATCAGGCAAGTTACTTTCGTCAGATTTTGTTTTCTTTAAGCAGTCGGCAAGTTTCTTCTCCCAGTCTGGTATTCCAAGCCATTTGGCGTAAGGTTCTCGATTGGTATGATTCCGTGAACAATGTCGAATAACCTTGTAGCGTTGCAAGTGTCTGTAGAAACAGTATGCGCATTCCCAGAAATGAATATTAAGATGTGCCGAAAGCAAATGTCTATGAATATAGCAAGCAAAATCGGCCATGTAGTCACAGATATTACACACTTTTACTTGACCATTAGACGTATATAAAGACGACAATTTGGCATTTAGTATGGGACCTCCAAGCTTTGAATATTCATCTTTGTCAATCAAGTTCTCGGATTTTTTGTTTATGATTATTGACTCCAACTTTGGTGGATTTGACAGAGGAGTCTCTGGGGATTTGATTTCAGACTCAGCAGGTGACATTGGGGACAATGATTCTCTTGCTTCAGGTTCTCTTGGATTCTTAATGGAAGTCTCTTCATCTGTTTTTGGAGTTGACATTTCTTCAGCTGAAGCAGTCTCCTCAACCCCTTCTTCACCCTCAGTCTTTTGTCCAGCACGCAGGACTTTTGGCTTATGGAATTCATATTTTCTTCGTGTGTTGATGTGAACCACAAGATCCAAGTGGCGTTTGATATGACCGTAAAAGCCCATCACGCTCCGTGATTGGTAAGAGCATCTTGGACATTGGATATACTCTGTGAAATGATCTCCAGCTGTGAATTTTACAATTTCCATTGCTAGATTTTTAGGGGGTGGGGCCTGGGGACTGCTGGTATCGGCCTTTTTTTTATGGTTTGCTTCGGATTCTGGTTTTACAGTCTTCTCAGAAGGTAGAACACTTGGTTTAGGGCTAACACAAGGGGTTTCTTTATCAACAGGTGGCACCACGAGTTTACCAACATCAGTAATTTCAGGGTTTGTTTCCTGAGAGATGACCTCAGTGACAGTCACATGTTTAGAGTCATCGTTTGTTTGATTCCGTCCCCAACTACTGCATCTTTCAATTGTTTTTTTGGGTGAATCCCCAGTAGAACTAGCAGGAACCACTTTAATAATCGGTGCAATTGACTTGACCAACTTTTTGTTTGGATCCGGCGTTTTATATTTCCTTGGAATAATCTCGGGTGGTTCGTTAATAAGTAAAATCCCCGATTTACGGCCGAAGTGTGTTCGTTCAATGTGCTGCCTGACAATTTCTTCAGAGGAGGATTTCATGTGACAAGAGAGGCACTGGTGAAGTGTAAATGTCTGACTGTAAGAATCTCGATGACTGAGGAATATGTGGAACTTCATACGGTTCAGTTTATGAAACTTTTCCGAACAGTAGGGGCAGTTAAACTTGAAATTCCCCCTGCCCTCATTTTCACCCGATTGTGAGGCTTCTAAATCCATTGCTTCTTTTTTCAACTTCAAAGCCAGGGTTTGTTTTTTAATACTTAAAATCTTCTTCCTGATCAGTTCATTGCGAACTTCGATCGGACGTTTTTTATAGGGCGCTCTTTTCATTCCATTCATAAGAGAGGCCTTCACATGACTATGGTCCAAAAATGCATCCCTGGAACTTGTTGCAAAAGAACATTCTTTGCATTCAAAATTGACATTTCTTTGTTTGGTGGCACTTTTCATAGATTCGCAAACTTTAATGTGTGCCAAAAATACCTGGGCATTTGTTGTATTAAAAGTGCATTCGGTACATTGGTACCCTTGCCCAGTCTGTCCAGGATCTAAGATGCCGACAATATTATCGTTGCCATTATGATTGGAGTTGTTTAAAATATATTTCTGGTTATTCAAAAGACTTACCAACGTCTTATGAGATTCTGTGAATATTTTGGAGTCCTTCTCTCGAGAATGGCTTGAGCTGCGGCAGAGGAACATGCTACCTGCAATAACCCTCTGTGATTCTCCCGGGTGTTCAGCAGAAATGTGCTCTACAACCTCAGACTTATTCTTCTTCTTGAGATGGCAATGAGGACATTTGACCCAGGGCACAACAAAGTTTTCTCTGACATGGTCAACAAAAACCGAAAGACTATTCATGACAGATTTGCACCAACGACAAACATAAGACGGTAGTCCATCATGATTACTGGAGTAATGAGATATAAATTCGCGAATAACATTGGTGCTAAAATCACAACCGGTAACTGAGCATTGGTGAAGATAGACTTTTGTCTTTTTCACCTTATGGGTGTTCATGTGTTCTTGAAGTGAGGCAGAATCTGAAGATACCATTCCACAATGGGAACAAGAAAACGGCCCCTCTTCAATTTCTTGCTTCACTTTTGAAAGATCAAATGCTTCCGAATCGGTAGTCGGATTTTTCACATCTTGATTTTCATCACAAGTTGGGGATTCCTCTCTTGCGTGTTGCACAGGACTTCTGCTTTCCAAATCTATTGGTTCATCTTCGGGCTTCTGGTCCTGCCCCGTGTCCCACATTTCAGCACTCAGGGAAAAAGCGTTTGTGATGGTAAGCTCTGGTTGCATTTCAATATTCGACTCGACATCTCCTTCAGAGCTGGTTGCTGCAGCACCAGAAGACTCTCCAGGAGCAGGAGCCAGCACATCCGCCATGCTAACAGATCCTTGTGACACGTATTTTGAAATACTACCAATTTCTCCAAGAGCTACCTTCATGACAGTTGACGATTCCGCAGCAGTGCTGTTTTGACAGGATTCATTACTGTCACATTCACTTGATACCTGGGAGCCACTGCTAACTCTCTGCTTTAGCCGCTCGTGTAACTCGTTAGAGCTGGTTGCTGCAGCACCAGAAGACTCTCCAGGAGCAGGAGCCAGCACATCCGCCATGCTAACAGATCCTTGTGACACGTATTTTGAAATACTACCAATTTCTCCAAGAGCTACCTTCGTGACAGTTGACGATTCCGCAGCAGTGCTGTTTTGACAGGATTCATTACTGTCACATTCACTTGATACCTGGGAGCCACTGCTAACTCTCTGCTTTAGCCGCTCGTGTAACTCGTTAGATACCTGTGAACTGCTACCTGTCTTTTGTTGCCGGTCATAGGTATGCTGATAAGATGCATCTAATTTTTCTACTTTATTAGACAGCTCCCCTTGAGTGATATGGTAGCGGTCATAATGGTGACCATTTGAAGCATTCTGGGGATAGAAATGAGTAGAGGCATTTTGGTTGGGGCTGCCACTTGAAGAATGTACACTGTCTCCCTTTTTGTTGGTAGCAGTCCGAAGATCTGATGGGGAGTCATTCGGACTATATTCCGAACTGTGTCCACTGTCACTCCATTTTCCATGGGGATATTCAGCAAAAGCAAATTTTTCTTTCTCAGAAGCGCCTTTATTAAACATTTTATACTTCTTCATGATTCCGAATTTTAAAAAAAAGTTTTCTTTCAGAATTTAAATTTTCTTTTAAGGTAGAAAATACTGAATAATTAGAAGACAAATTTATTTCTTTTGTATAAAAAAAAGAAAAAGGGGGTGAAAATAAAAGAAAAAGAAAACAGTAAAATAATATTAAAAATAAAGAATGGTATAAAAATTGTTTTAACAGAACTAGGTCTAAAGATGCAAGATTTCTTATAACTTATTTGACAGTATCAGTGATTTTTTTACTGTTTTTTTTTCCCCACCCGTCAAATTTTGTTTTTAATTATTTAAAAAAAAAAAAAAAAAAAAAAAAAAACTTCTTCAAAATGTTTTTTTTTTTAAAAATGTAAAACGTGTTTTAAATAAATTTTTAAATGATAAAAAATACTAGTTTTATGAAATACTTAAGGAAGATAACTCCTGATTTCAGGAAAAATTAATTGGCTGGAAGACTAACTTTTCTGAGTAAAGTACATATACACACACACATATATATATATATATATGTTGGTATACACACACACACATATATATATATATATATATATATTAGTTTCAAAAGCAATTTATTGTTTTGATCAATTTTGATTTTTTTCCCAAATGAGCAAGAAGAAATAATTCATGTTGGGCGTTAAGATTTTAACATGAATTTCAATTCCATTATTGTCATTATCACTCGCATATTTAAGTGGAGAGAAGGAGCAAACAGAAAGAGATTGGTCATTTGCTGATGATATGGCTGAACAGTGATCTGCTGTTATCTCCCTTCCTTTGCAACTTATTCATGTCAGGATTTGGGTGACAATTGTGAGGAAGCTGTCTGACACTGGACTGAAGAAGTCTCCATCTTGCTTGGAAGAACCTGACAAAAAAAAAAAAAAAAAAAAAATTATGAACAATTTTATTTTATCAGTATACTATACATTAAAAATTAGTTAACACAAATCACGACATAGATTTTTTTTTTTTTTTACTGAAATGGTTAAAAATATGGAATTTACTCCATTATCAGTAATTAGAAAAAATAATTTCTAAAATAGCCTATGTTAGATTGATTGGTTTGCTTTCTTGCTTTGATCTGGAAAAAAAAAAAAAAAAAAAAATTGGGGGTCAAACTTGGACCTGCATGTCCACAAAATGGAGTGTCAAAAGAATACTTATTCTTATATAAAGCAATGTGTGACACAATAACTAAGCGTATATTAAGGTGCTTTGTAAAATATGTATTTTATTATAATAGATTAAAATAGAAAATGGTTAAGAATAGAAAATAGATTAAAAACATGTTTTGTTTGAACAAAAGTGAAAAAGAAGAGAAAAAATAAATAAATAAACGTTTTCTTTTATGAAGAAAATTGTGGAAGAGACAAGGGTATCAGATTACTGTTTTAAATCCTACCACTCTTCTGGTAAATATTTGACTCAGTGATTTAATGTGATAAAGAGATAAAGTTCAGGAAATAGAGTTCGGGAGGTGGGTTTTCGAATGACCAGGTCAAAGGCTGTCTTTTACTGTATCTTGACCACACATTAAGAATTTTCCAGCGGAAGTTTTATTAAGATAAAAAAAAGATAACTGAAATTTCGGACTTACAGTCGCCAATGTTTATCACCGGTGGTCTAAAGCATTTCCGGATTAATTTTAAATAAATTCAGGTAATTTTTCAGAGTCAGATCAGTAGAATAGAGTAGAGTGAGAGAGTCAGTTAAGTGAGTCAGTCAGTTGAGTGAAGTGAACCTCCGTTCGTCTTGTTTCGGTCGGTTCGGATTTGTTGATCTCCATTAATTAGAGTTAGAGCTGTGTGTCACATTCGCCTGCCCCAACCGGAAAGGCTAACTCTAAACTAAATAAAGCTTCCTTTCAATTCATCCAGGTTGTGGAAGTTCGTTCCTTATAGTTTAATCTTGTAACCCCAGCTTGAGGCTCTGACATTTTCAACAAACTCCTGGCAAACATAACAGCGTGGAGAACGGCTGCCGGAGAAATTGTTCGGAACAGACCGTTGGGTGTTGCAAATGATTAGAATTGTAATTCTAAATATGAAGAAAGTGAACTAATACATTTTTTTGGTGGGGGGGTTCTTTCAGGATTAACATATTTATGTGGTGTGTATTGTGGTGCAATGGATATTGGCACGGTATGAGAAATCGAAGAACTGAGTTCAAATTCCAGTTGAATTCATTTTGTTTACTTAAACACAAATACTCTTGGGAAAGGTATTAATCTATCTCTTCTCCTTACAGCTATGAGTTGAATAGCAGGGCAGATTGGGTTCTATAGCCTTGGTTAGCAACCGATCTATTGCAGAAAGTAATGGTAACCTACTGTGGAAAAAACTTCTGCCCAGTCAGTCATGTCTCTTTTGAGACATGATGCCCAAGTGTGTCTTATATATAGCAATTAACTGACTGATATTTATGAAAGCTGACAGGCTGCATTTTTTGTGTGCTTTAGGTGACAGTGTTCAATATATAAACAAAGACAGAAGAATATAAAACTTGAGTTTCTGTGATAAAAATTTATTTCTTTTTTTTTTGGCGACCGTACGTAGTGAAACAAAGTTTCATTGTCTCTTGGATGTGTCTATTTCCTTTTTGGTTTAGAAAGGAAGATAACAATGGTCAATAAGGTCATATCAAGCCAGCTTGGCACAGAGTTGGAAGGACGAAGTCACTTGCTTTATGAGTAGAGCTGCCAAAACACGTCCAAACAAGGTCATTGGAGAGAGATTCTATCCTTTCCAGAAATGTGGTCATAAAATCACACCGTTAACCAGAAACCCTTTTAGTTTTATTATAATTTCTTTTTTACCTTCTTTTAAATATTTTATTTCAAATAATAATAATATGAAGATGACAACATGGGTTTAGAAATTATATTAGTAAATAAATGAATGAGAAGTTCAACTCCGAGATTTGTAGATACAATTCCACTCTTCTAGGTTTAGATAACTGGCTCAATTACCTAAGAGGATGGACCTCATCATAAATTGATTTTCACATTCAAGTTGTCTGATAATTGCACAATTGTGAAACTTGGGTTATGACTAGAGCCATCCTTTCATAGAAATTAATGTTGTTGACCTTTTTGCTGCTAGATAATCTAGATGTTGAGCCCTTTACTTTACTTAGTAGACAGGTACTTGCCTTTAGGTCTTTTTTTCTTTCTGATACCCTTGTCTAAAGTTTGTGCACTAAAGAAGAAACTTTTCTGGTCAGGTGTGTGAGATGCTGCAATTCACCAAAGGCTTTTAACACAATAGTGACAGTGCACTACCACACAGTGTCTATGTGTTGATCGAGAAGCTTGAAAGCGGCCGGCCAAGCATAATGCACAAAGAAGAAGGACACCTGTCAACTTCCACCAAAGAGAAGAACATTCAGCAAACTTAAGAGATGGTTATGGCAAATCATGAATTATCAATGAGATAGCATGTTTTCTGCAGATCTGGATCACTGCTCTTTGTTCCTGCTAGTAGAGCAGTCATGTTTACACTGAAAGAGTAGCAGCAGGAAAACTAGTACAATCAAACTCAAACTTTGATCAAGTGACCACAATAGACTGAAATAATCTACTGACTTGACCAAAAACATTTTGAGTTCAATACCTAGTAAACAAAAACTTGAAGAGTTGAATTACTAAAAGGAAAAACTGAATATCAAGAAAAGGCATGGCATGTGGAATTAGAACAATCTACACCAGTGGACAAAAAGGGTCCAGTTTGAAATTTCAACATATATCACCTGAAGAAGGCTGGAGCATACAACAACCAAAACATTGTGAATATGATAAAGATGAGGACAACAATCTGAACGATGTAAATAGTTACAATACCTCATCTCAAAAATATAAACAGATTGAAAATTTAAATTAAAAAAATCATTTTATGTGAGTCCAATCTTACAGTTTATCGAAGTCAACATGCTTGTTATTGCCAGTTTGTTATTACTGCTGACAGTTTCAATATTTTTTAATTTTGCTCATTTAATAGAAAAAAAAACCAACTGAAGTATTAAAAAACTTTCGTTTTGTACCAAACCTGGGAATATTATTACAGAATTCTAAAAGAGGTTATTTTTTTTAGTTTTCTTGAACAATTTTTTGTCTTCCTCAAACCAAATTCAATAGCCATTGCTTTAGGTAAAGGAGATCCCATAATATCCAAAGGCCCAAGTGTCCCTATGAATTGTCCTAAGTTAAAATGTGAATATTCAAAGCAGTTATTACCATTAATTTCTTGAGCCCAAAAGAAATTAACCATCATATTGGTTTGCAGAATGTTCTCAATCATGATATTAAGGAAGGTAAACATGGGTTACTTTTTTTGATTTGGTAAAGCACTCATTAAAGTGACTAACATAATCAAACAGATGTTAAAAATTTTCAACACCTGATATTATGAGTGCCAACTAATCCTGGCAAGTTAAACGGTGTGAAGCTTGATCGATACTTAGATGGGTGACGTTTTGAAAATACCAGGTACCAGGTGCTGGATGCTTGGATTTGAGCGTCGGCTTTAATTGTGAAACAAGTAATATTGATTTCTTTCTCAAGTAATCTCAAGTGGTCTACCTGACTATGGAGTATCTTCCAACAAGTAATCTTTAAAAAAATTCTGTAAGCCACTTTTGACATGCTTGATCATTGTCAGCATAAATATTTCAAGTTTCATTTGAAAAAAATAAAAAGCAAATATGGTTTCTTTTCTTCAAATGTTAGAATATATAATCAAAAATTTGTTTTTAATTTGACAATTTAAATAATGCGAGCTGATATGAGGGCAATCACAATCTAAATCAATCTTTCATAATAAAGTTAAATTAAATGCAACATTTAAACAATTATGACAAAGCTAAGGATGCAGTTTACAATTGCAACACTGTAAAAATTTGCTTTTTAAAAAAAATAAAAAACAATGGTGGCAGACATATCGATGCTTATTAAGTCTTAACTTCCAAGCAAGTCAATAAAGCCTCTAAGATGCCCCAGGGGTGGGGGCTACTGAATGTGAGAGAATATGAGAAAAAGAAAAACATTATTATGGTGAGAAAACAAAAAAATGAACAGGAATTAAGATAATGACTGTCATTGCATCTAAATTTGTATCTAAAGTTGAATGGGAAGCAAGAAGCTGCAAGAGTGTTACATAAGGGAGAAGCTGCTAGCATAGAACTTACAGTTAATTCTAGCCATTTAAACAATGAGACCTTGCCACCAACCTAGTCAGTTAATGATATATGTGATACATGCTTTCTGACTAAACAGACGATTTTTCCG